>NW_022259067.1:3013-15351 GCF_009602425.1 Actinia tenebrosa | reverse complement strand
CCAAACAGAACGAGTAAACAACAGCAAAGAAATAACGTAGCCGAGAAACAGGAAACTGCGTTGATGACAAAAAAACTTTTGTTTCATGTTTGTGGAGTACAGCCATGAATTTTGAAACATTTTACTGAAAGAAAACTCAAGACTATTATATCCTTTCCAATTCACCCCGCCCTCAGTAATTTTTTTTCCTAGAAAGCTCTGCATTTCTTGGAAATAATCGTGGAATTCTGAGAAATCGAATCGCGTCTTCTGATTGGTTCTTTATGTCGAGATAAACTTGCTTACTTAGCACATTTCTCTGCAGTATTAAACTCTTCGGATTCTGGATTCAACCAATGTTTTCAGGTAAGCTGAAATGGTCCTAAGATGTTTCATTCTTTTAGAAATGAATTTAAGCATTTTGTTTTTATATTGGTAAGAATGTWAAGAAGAATATTCTTATTTGTAGCTTTAATTTCCTCGTGTCAATGCATTGCCGGCGGCCGAAAACGTAACTGGTGGCGAACCTAATTCATGTTGGTCGATTAAGTACACTAAACCAGTTGGTTTCCCTATTTGTGATTTGACGTCTTTTTACTGCCAGAAGATCTCAAGGTAAGACAAGGCTCACGTTAAAAACAAGTATTTTAAAGGCTAGGGGAAAACAAAAGAAAACGTCACTTAAGGTAACAAGAAACGCACTGAATCAGCTTAAGATTAATAGTAAGCCAATATAAAAAAAATACCAAACGAAAAACAAAAAAACTAGTAAACTCGATTATGTAAAAAGCAGGCTTTGAGTTAAACGTTTTCTATAATACAGTAGAAATATAATCTTACACCGAAGTTAGTGTTCGCATAAAGAAGTCACGGTGTTAAGATTCTAACACAATCAATATTCATTTTTGAAATGCGTTTTGGGGAAAATCCCTAATCTGATTTTCTGGCCAAGAGCTTACGAAATGAAGGTAAATTACAATAAATTTATTCATTTTTAAATTGATAGCAAAATTTTCCTTCTGAATTTTGATCTGTATTTCTGACTGTATTTTATGTGAACGCGTTTCTGGAATATTTCTTATTTAATGGTCGATGATTGTGTCACGCTGAGAGCTTCTTAGTTTCGCTTTCAGTTTATGGCATCCCAATTCAAGCTCTCGAAAATGACGAGAGTTGTTCATGGGAAAAACTAAAGTAGTGGCAAATATTTTAAGAGATTTATTCCGTCATGTAATCGATGGTGATGACTATATACAAATTCTGCTTATAACGGTGATATGACGACAAATCATGTTGTAACTGGTCATGCTGTCACCACAGGATCGGGTGAACACTGTGCCTCTATTGAGTCGGTGTTTCTGGATCAGAGGTGACATTGGCCACCATAACATTTTTTCCTCAAACGATGCGGAGTTTTACTTCACGTTTTCAGTAAATGTTGTTGATCCGATTCTAGGACTTAAATGTAATGGCAACTGCAGTCACAACAACAGATGAACGCCAACATAACCTAACGACCCAATCAATCCAGGATGCGATACAGGATCTTGTCAACAGTTGTGGGATACATGATCCCGATGGTCAAGTTCCAACTACAAACCGATATTCTGAGCTGCAGCAAGCCTGTGAGGAGCTTCGTGAGAAGTTACCTTTCCATTCAGAAGAAGGAAGACATTTGGTGATTGTAGAACTGACCAAATTTAATGGAAATTATGTAGTGAAGATCGTTCGTAGAGGATTATGCAGCCTAAGTAAGGTGTACTCCAGTGATACCAAAACGTTTGAGAATGAGGCAACAGAACTCGTTAAACTTTGCTGCTTGCAGTATGCTATGCAAACTAGTTCTGAAGGTGGACATCAAGTAGCAAGTCCTGCCATCGTCATAGATTGGACAATTGAGCTATGTGACGAATTAATGAAGCCGTCAAGCGATAGCTTGTTTCACGACGATCAAGATACCAGATCCATCAGTGGTGCATTTTTAGTAAAGTCTTTGGCAAAATTGTCGGAAGTATACAAATCAATTATATCCGGAAGAATGAAAATTTTGGAGGGGTCAGGCCGTGTTGACAAAAAAGCTATGGATCCTTTCAAATCCTTGTTTGACGCCGTCAAACCAAGAATCAAGTTTAAGGGATTTGTAAACCTCATAGAACAAACAGCAGCAATAGTGAAGACGGAGGAAAATCTCAACTTTTTAAATTTAAGCAGCACTGGTGGTCCTAAGATTGCATTAATACTTGAGCTCTGGATATCATTATTGAAGATTCCCTTCGTCACAAATTGGTTAGCTTTTACAACAGCAAAACACGATTTCCTTGTACACGATGGTGGATATGCTCAGAGCTTGCCCTTTAGCGACATAAAAACTTATGGTGAGTCCCTTATTGTTCAAGTTGCTGGAGCCTTCAATTTTCTTACAAGTTCTAACAAACAGTATCAGTTATCTTGTGATAAAACAAAACTTCAAGTTTTTTTCGATAATTCGGAAGCTCTGTTGCGCCACACCATACCTTGTTTACAGCTAATGCAAGCAGACGTAGAAACAAGTGTTCTCAAAGAGATACTCTTCCTACTGCAATTCAAGCTAAACAGAGACTTACTGCCTAGAATCACTGATTCAGACAAGAAGCAATGTCAGCCATTATTGGATGCATTGGACAAAATCATACTATCACCTGATCATTTACATTTACAAGCTATAATGGAGGCAGTGGATGCAAAGCAGGTTTACGAAATGAAAACCTTGAATCAAATCATCAGTAGCAGTCGACCTCACCAAACAGCAAGCTTTAATGCAATTACTCTAGCACTGTTAGCCCTTCCAGAAAAGCAAAAAGTGTTGACGATTCTTCAAATATGGAAGCATACCTTTCCTGATGATATATCTTACCTTATTTTGTCAGAGTTATTTGTGCTTGTTGTAGCAATTATCCAGACAAAGAAAGAGAGCGTATCTAGTGACGTGGAGAAGTTTATCGCCTTTCTAAGGCAACTACCCCCAGATCTTTTCTCGGCCTTGAGAATCTGGCGGCCTTTATTTGAGCATCTTTTGGTTCTGCTACCCCATTCATGTTATGGTCCAGAAGTAGTAAACCTCATCAGAATGTTTGTAGATTTACATTTGAGAAATACACCGACTGGTTGCGGCCAGTACGATAGTGCATTTGCTCAAAAAGTGCTCATATTTCAGAATTTCCTCTTTGGGGAGCCAATGAAACAAGATTCAAAATCCGAGGAAGTAAAGATCAAAGCCCTTCAACTGGCACTAGAGTTATTTGAAGAAGTACCACTTCCAGAAGAATATSRWTTTGTTTTGAATGTGATCCTTTCKGTTGCATCAGACATGSAAAYAAATGCCATCAAGACCTTYACTCGGAGCCTTCTCAAGGCTGCTAGAGTACACATTACAAGGATACAATATCCGGAAATCTGGGAAGTGATTTCATTGATTGATCAGTCCCGTACTATCCGACGTAAGAGTGAAGTTTATAACAGTTACTTAGAAGTTTTGCAAGAAGCTAGAGCTGATGATGATGACATGCCCACAGTCAATATTTGCAGCGATTTTCTAAAGTCGTCTGATTCTATCAATAGCGACAACACAAAGGTATTCTTCGCTCTCGCAGCAAAGGGAAGAATCGCCACCTGCAAATTTGTCTTGGAATGCCTGATTTTTTACCGTCTCATAATTGGTGGAGATCCAGGCAGAGTTAATGATTATGTAGTTTTTCTGCTCACTATCGTAGAAAAAACATTGTCGTCTGACAGAAGGAGTTGCCAGTTGTTCTTCAAAACAATTCATGACTACCTTCAACTTCAATGGCTGGCTTATGACCTCGATACTTTCGAAATGATTGTTGCATTGATAGCTGGTTCTATAGCTATGGGAACATTTGATAGAGATCTGAATGAAGTTGTCCTAGCAGTGCTGTTCAATGCCATCCACTCTCGCAAACTCTATAACCAAACAGTCATTCTCATCACTTACTTTTATTTCACACAAACCTTCCGACGAGTAAGTGTTGAAAAAGGAAAAAGTTATATGAAATTCTTTGCAGAGGGAGTTCGCTTGATTATGAGACTTCCTTTGAATTTACAGCAGACGAAATGGATAATACAGAAAGTAGTTGCCATCCTTGATCAGGAGAATATCACAGATGGAGAAAATGTATGGAGCGTTATGTGTCATCTCTTCAAAATGGGTGATGGATCGTGTATAGCCATTGTTCCTAGTAATCTCGAATCACATTTCAAAAAAGTGTTAAAGCCTTCAGTAGTACGGAACACTGCTCGAATATTTCTTCTTTTTCGACAAAAAGAAAATATCGTATTTGGAGCAGATACAAAAATGCCCCTTGATCCAGTTTTTTCTTTATCAGACCTGCTCGTGGAACGAATGCCTCGCACATTTGCCAATAAGACATCAGCAGAATTGTTCAAATACATTGTAAAGCGAGTAGAACAGAACCCGGCAATTTCTTTCTTTATTTTAGTGGCTGAAGCTACTATAAAGGAAAATGCTTCAGAGTACGAACTGAAGACTGAGATCAAAGAAATCGAGGAAACATTTCTTCACGTTCAACCACAGCTCGTTCCTTTCATAGCCGAATGCTTGAGGCAGTACTATCTCCTTGGCGTTAGTAAGACTAAGAACAAGAATATAAAGGTTTTCATTCTGAAAATTCTCGAATGCCTTAGAAATTGCCAACTGAACGTCGAGGACACTCTCAAAATAATGGCAAGTATTCTGAACCTTCCTAAGCTGTTAGTTCTGGTATTCCAAAGGGCTTCAAACGATTCCAAAGCAGTAAAAGACATGTCGAGAGTATTGAACGTCGTAACCGAAGTGGATCCATTAATTTTAAATGGCCAAATTTTGTTGACTCAGCTAATTCAACATGACCTTTTTATGGTTTTGACAAAAACATCTCTTGAAGTGTCAGATGTCTGCACTGTTTTGGAATTTTACCGACATTTGAAGCCGGAAGATTTGCCAAATGTTTTGACATTATCAGGAAAATTTGACGCCAAACAAAGCAATAGCAATGCCTTATGGTTAAACGAGTATAGCAAGAACGCAGTCCTTACTCCAGGTAATCTGGTTTATTTGGTATTAGTTCAGTTGAGAAGAATACGAATGCCCAAGTCAGATGTTAGAGAAAAGGCATTAGCAATTTGCAGTCAACTTCTCATCAACTACAGCCTGGATCTCCAAGTTTCCTGTCACTGTTTACTGCAGACTACCTTCGAAGAGTACATCGAAAGTTTCTTCTTCGTTATCAATCAATTATCCAGTCTTGCTGAGATTGAACACTGGCTGACCTTCCTTCCTCACCACGCAGTGCAAAGCAAACACGTTATCCTAGCGGCTTCTTCCTGGAAAACAAGTTCTGAAAGTCGTGAAGAATTAGGCCACATGATTGATAGTGCCAGCAAAGCATTATTGAAACTTCTAGTTCCCACTTCCTCTGGAATGTTCACTCCTTTGTGTTATGCAGGCTTAACAAGGGAAATAGAAGGAATGGCGCTTGTACTATCGACAACTGAGAATGAAGAAATTGCCAACAGCCTTTTGAATCTTATTTTTACTAGCAGAGATCTGACTGAAGCTTGCCTTGGTGTAGTACGTTCATGGAGCAAGAAAGAAAGTTTAACTCTCATAGAGAAAATGAAACAAAATTACGAACAACGAAATAAAGATTCGAAGAAAGAGCAGGTTGACAGCGAAATAGCAATTCCATTGCAAATCCTTCCATTTGCTGCCAAAGCCTTTCCGAATTCAACCTTTAGAGTCGTCAAAATTTTCACAACATTAACTGAAATGGGCGGTGGTCCTGAGGATCCTCTAAGCTTAGGACGAATTCCAGTTTGGTACAAACAAATGACAGACGCTGGGTACCCCCCACAAGTCATACAGTCATGGTGCACGAGTCTTGTTCACTCACAGAATCTCTGTTCCAGTGAGGTCGATGCCATTACAAATCTGACGCCAGATACGATAAAGGTTCTTAACAAGGATTTGGATGAAGTTGGCAGATGCTTGTTTTCAACAGAAGCACCAAAGTCTTGGAAATCAGAGTGCGAAACCAAAGAAGAACATCGGTCAAACGTAGAATCGTTTAAGCGTTGCTTACTCCTCGCAAGACTTCTGAACGAAATGGCTAGTATTGCTGGGTGTCTCAAGGAAAACTCAAAAGCTGTCGAAATGGTCAAAGAGAGCACCACAGCTTTGTGTTTAGGCTTCTTGGATAACCAGCGTTCGTCAGGCAACTTGTATAAAGTTCGGTATTGTCTTTGGAAGGAATTGTTTGTCCTTCTGTTTGGCGAAGACAACGGAGCCGAGGAAGAACAACCCGAGATGCAAGAAATTATGGCTCGCGAACCTCTTGCCAGGAGTCTCATAATTCTTTTTCGTCGTTTAGCTAGATCCTTCACTGCTAGACCCACTCTTCTTGGTATTGTAAGAGGTATTATTCGTACCATTCAGAAACGTGTCATCATCCACGAGACTATACTAAGCCTTGAGTCGAACCAAGACGCCATACATACACTGCAAGCTGCTGGGTACAATCAATGTATATCACCCAGGGAAGATTTGTGGTATTCGTCATCAATCCAAATGTCGGCTTACGTAGCCTTGATCGCTTCAGATGAATCGCTTCAACTGGAACGTTCACTGAGGCAATTGTGGATTGAATGGATGGATGTCTTGTTGGAAAATAAGATCTCCGAGATCACACTTGACGAGGAAAAGGTCAAAACGACTGAACTATTCAAGCCTTCAGATTCATTGGAGACCATAGAATTGCATCTTTTATCTGTGAAACAAGCCACTAAATCCTTACCACATGACAACTGGAGTAGCTTCAGACGAAGGCAGTTATTACGGAATGAAAGACGAATGCGAAATAGCATCAAGGAACAAGAAAAGCAGGTGAGACCTTTTGAAAATCGGAAGGAGTTTTAAATTTATCCTCGTCCTCGACGGCTTGCTTTTTGATGTATCAAGGGTGGATCCAGGGGGGGCAAAGGAGGCTGAAGCCCGCCTTCAGCAGAAAAAAAACCTGAAGAATAAGATTCTTTTTTTATTGTTTTCCGTTGTGTTGACGGAAGAAACTCAATTAGCCCCCCCTAAACTCAATTAGCCCCCCTAAACTCAATTAGCCCCCCCTAAATTTTTGGCTGGATCCGCCTTTGTATATCGCCAGTGGTTAATGATAATTGAATTTGAATTTAGAAGTTCATTTTAATGTCGGAAAACCAGGAGAATTTGATGTAAAAAGTGCAGGTCATTTATTGTCAAAGTAGAGATTGAAATGTGTAAATTGAAAATAGAAAATAGAAAGACAAAATATATTATAAGTATATCAAATAAATGTATGCAGTTCTCAATTTCAAGGTACTCATGATGATATGCTCCTTTTGAGCATAAGCGTACATCTTTTTCTCCCTAGCTGTTCTGAGGTTTATAAAAAAAAACTAAAAAGAAATGATTAGTTTCTCGCTTATCATGATGCACCATTTCAAATACAGCAGTGACGCAGCTCAGCACGGGGCCGAACTGAAATATTGTGAAGGCGCCTCTGACAGCCGCTATACAGTCCATGTATGACCCCGGAGCACAGCTCTAACCAGTTTGAATTAGGGGGGAAGGTTAAAATGATCTAAACAGTTTGAAATAGGAAATATTTTTAGACTTTAATTTTTGACATTTTGCAACAGGTCAAGGAAATGACTGGAAGCAAATTGACAAAGATGGTGATAGTTTGGGAGAATCAGCTTCTTGAGTCGGTCAAGACTTGCTCAGAGAAAATACCAGGTAATACCCTTGTTTACTCAACCATAACTCTGCCTTCGTGATCTTAAAGTGCTGCTAATTATAAAGAAAGGAAAATAAAGCAAATAAACACGGGTCATTCCTCTGAAAATCATTGTCGAATCATTCCTTTGCCGCGCTTATCTAAAGGCCCGTTTACACAGGCGATTTTTTCAGCGATTTGCAGCGCGATTTCCACTTTATTCTTGCAGTGAAAATCGCGAAAAATCGCACTAAATTCAACATGTTCAAAATAGTGGCGATTCATCGGCGACGTGAATTTGTCAAATCGCCTCAAAATCGCCGGTAGTTTACACGAGCGAATTATGATCGCACGTGAATCGCCGCAAGAATCGCAGTGGAAATCGATGGTAAAATTAACCGGCCTTAACGTTTATAAGTAGATAATGTGGAATTTTTAAGAAAAGTCCACTTTCTTTGATATTTATTTTTTGAAGCCTGCTGTTATTTCATTTTTTCTAAGTGGGGGGGGGAGGGGTGAAATTTTACTAAGCCATAGCCTGGCATTTCAAATCTTCTTACCTCATTAAGGTTGCTATGCACAAGATGGGTTTCATTCCGAGAAGCCCGTCATTTGTGGTATTGCTGTGGATAACAGAATCCTAACTCTGTACAAAGAAGGCCACGGTGATACCCGTACTGAAGTAGAAAACGTTGAAGTAAAGCTCTATCCAGCTGGAATGGTGGTGTTTGGTGCGTACCGCAGCATTCATCCGTACGACACAGAGCAGATGTGGGCAGCGTTTTACAAGATGCTTCTGGACAAACGCTTGGTGCCCAAGATATTCATAACTAATGTCAGCCCTGCATTTGATTGGATAAAACAGTTTGTTGCACCAGGTAGGGTCCGTTTATAATGATGTTAGTATTAGGATATATCTGCCTATTGATAACTCCTTTTCATGCTTCTATAGTTCAAACAACTTCAGAGACGACACTTTTTCAGTCTCTGTTCTTCAAACTTCAAACTTACAACTGTCTAAGTTAATATTAGTATGTCAGATATTGAAACCAGGGCCCGCTTGTACGAAGCCTGGATAGCGCTATCCAACAGATAAATCTTATCAAGTGGATAAAAATACTGGATAACAGCATCGACTTGTCCACTGGATAAGGGTTTATCCGCCGGATAGCACTATCCACCCTTCTTACAACCGGGCTCAGTGCTCTGAAAGCAAGGGTGTACACGAAAAGCGCAACTATCATGCACAAAGGGCATAGGACATTTTTCACCAGAATCTGCCATGATGTTCAGTTTCATTAGTATAGTACAGGCTAATAGTGCAACGGACCCAAAAGTTAAATTTTCGTGGAGGGAGGAAAACCCCTGAAACACAGGAGAAGAGCCATCTACTTAAACCAACTAACGATTCTACTTACATGTAATAGCGGGTCATAAGGAAGAAGCCCACGGCCACAGCCGCCAAAGGCAACGCATTATAGAAGTGCAACTTGCGATTCACTCAACAATTTAATGTTATGGGATATGGGATATGGTGTTGCGCCTCGTAGGGGACAATTGTTCTTTTGTGTAGTACCTGCCTTATGGGAAATTATATAAATAAATATCATTTCCTGATAAACTGTTTTAAGCCAATACTTTTAATTTACTTCTCACGTTGCAGAATCAACTCAACTTCGAAATGCTACATTTCAAAGCTGTTGTAACCTAATCCCCTCACCGGAGGACAGCTTTGATTATAATCCCGAGATACTTTTCCATTTACGTTGCACGACGCTAGAAAACTCTCACAGGAAAGAACTAATCATCCTGACACCAGATAAAACGCAACAACTAAAATTTGCTGACCTTAAGGTATGATTCATATTTACAACGCTTATTTTATCTTTTTGTGCACCAGATCGACTCAAACATACAGCGGTTTAAGTTATTAACGCCTTCACTTGGTCGATCGAATTCCTTCACCAACGACTGAGAAAAAGTGGCAGAAAAGAAGAGAAAAGCTTTTTAAAGTGAATGAAAAGCTGATTTAGAGGCGCCTATGAATTATGCTCCGATAGATTACAAACGTAGAGAGGCTACGATGGATCAGTTTTCCTTTAGCTACTCACAACTTGCGCATTCCTGCAAGCCGACATGAGTGCGTATGTTATCGTCCCCTCCTTCCATTAGAGCTCCGTTTCAAGGGCATTTCGATTAAGAGAAATCGCAGTAACAAGTGTGTTCGAGGTGACTGTGAGATTGAACTACTGATTCCCTGCTTTTCTGGCAGCGCACTGGCTATCTTATCCACTCTTTTATATAAGACTAGTGAACATACCGTTATACATAAGGTTTATAAATATTGCAATAAACGGAAGGTATCCACTATATAGCTTCTTCCGCAGGGGTCTTTCTGTTCTCTTCTCTATTTCTCGTGCTGGGCTTGCATGCATGCTGTGTTAGTGAGCGTCGACCGCGTTTTCACCTCAGGTTACCCATCCCTTTCAAATAGCAGAAACACGCAACAAAAAACCTAGCGAGTAGCCTGCGGAGGACGCTAACCACTATAAAGTAATGCAAATTTTAATGGCAAGTGAATTTACAATAATGCTATTTTCTACGAAACATTTTGTCTTCCTTAGCCACCAAACAAAAACAAATTGATACGTGACGAGATCCACAAAGTTGTGCTTCATCTACAAGATGATGGTGGACTTAAAGAGATGCATCCAAAGTCACATGACAAGATTCTTGACAGATTGAAGTTTGCCATCAGACAAGCGGTGGAGATTGCAGTCGATGGAGGTAAACCAACACAGGAATCAATATCAGAAAGCATCGACATGAAAAGGCTTCTGCATCGTTGTGAGGATGGCCATCAGTACAGCAAGGATGATTACTCTTCTGTTATCTTGGACGCTGTAAACACAGTTACGGAGGATTTGCAAGGCACCAACACGTCTTACGATGGATGTCAACATGTTGTGTTTTTACAGCAAATGCAATAACGAAGAGCAAAGACATTCGGTATCTAGAACGAAACGGCTGATAAGAATGCTCTCTGTACTGAGGAAAAAAGACTAAGCAAAACCTAAAATTACCAACGGAAGTTGTTGTTGTTTTTAACACAAAAAAAGAAACTATGCTGAGAAACCTGACAATTTTTAGCCAAAGACGCATGAATTGGTTGGAAAATAGTAGTAATATAAAACATCAACCATTAAATATATATTCGCCGACTCACCCCTCCCCCCATAATAATTTGTAATACCCGTAGATTTCCGAGAAATAGAGGTTTTGCACCATCACATGTCGGCGCCTGTGGTTAGATGGCAGAACAATAAAATCACGTCAAACGATTGTATTTTTCCTGCCATCTAACATGGCTGCCGTCACGCGATGGTGTAAAACGTTTATAGTATAGCTAGAATCCCGTGTTCTGATTGGTTCTGTTCAGTCAAGCTAGACTTGCTTATTCAGCACTTATGTCATCTTAGTCTTCAGACTTTTTCGAGGATTGGAGTAAACCAAGGTAAGAATGTATACGTCTAGAATTATGTTATTCGTGTAGCTCAAGTGAAAATTCACGGACCTTATATGATGAGAATCAAAAGCAAGCACTGAATTTCTAATTCAGTTAGTTGAAATGTATTACGATTATTCCTTCGCAAATCGATCCAAATCGATGTTCGTTTTGCGATTTTTCAACCGCCTTCTACATATTTACACACTTCCCAAAAGCGTTTATACGAACAGAAAAAAATAGTCTAGACAAATCTTAGGTTTCTTTTAGGTAATGTAAAACATAACCATAGCCATAAATACGACAAACTTGCGTAATATGGATATTATGTAGCCAGAATAAGAAGACCTAGAAACTGCAAATTATACTATATTAGGATTGTCTTTACTTTATTTTACCTGATACAAATACTAGCTAGAACTTAATGAATGTAGGTCCATTATAGAAGTAAGAAGTATATAATACTATGATTTATTTTACATGTAATATCTTTTTGGTTTTTGGACATACGATTATTACCGGTAAATGATACAAAGCGCGGTAGCTTTCGCTTTTGTTCTTCGGGGAATTTTCCCTACTTAGTCACGCAACTTGAGTTTGTTTCAGTCTTTTATATATCATAAATATATAAGGAGCATACGATGGTCTGAATGATATTTTCACCAATATAAAAAGGAAATCAATATTTCTTAGTTTTTGGATATACACCTACTTGCAACAACGTTGTCATACGATATTAGAACAGGGGCGGCGGAAGCGGGGGGGCCGGGGGGGCACTGGCCCCCCCCCCACTAGATTTTTTGGGGGGGCCTGGCCCCCCCAGAATATAATGCCTCACACAAAAAAAACGCATGAGATTTGGTTATGATTACCATTATTTATTATTTTGATATTACATAATTTTCTGTATCTAAAAAAGATACGATATATCTAGCGACGACTTGCATCATTTTTGTGTCTCTCAGCACAATTGCAAGTGGTTTAATTTGCGCAAAATGTTACTGATTGAAATATCACACATACACGTTTGTAATCAAGCTAAACAGGGAGGG
>NW_022259061.1:0-15450 GCF_009602425.1 Actinia tenebrosa | reverse complement strand
TCTGCCGAGCTTCCTGATCAGTCTGTAATTCCTCCCGGGATAGCGGTGTTGGGGTCGAAATCTCTGGCATAGCCGTAAATGCTTCGCGCTGCCATACAACGCTTCAGCATTCGGGTCTGGGAGTATGGTCCTGGTTATTACCATGTCAATAAATAAAAAAAAACATCAGTTCATTCTAGCAAGTGTAGTTTTAACAGATTAATGTGAGAAAGGACGAGAGGAATCTTAAGTGCGCATGCGCATCTTTTAACCACAAATGAGAGAAACGTTGCGTATTTACATGACGACAGTGCTTATATCCCTTAAGCGTAGGACAATGAATGATTCGCACAGTGACCAGTATTAAAAAACAGTGATCGACGTTCAAGGACATTTTCCTTTTCTAATGTATTTTAAGGAAATTCAACCACCCGTCCAAGATTATCTGTCCGTACATTCATCCATCCTTCCGTCCGTCCGTCCGTCCGTCCGTCCGTCCGTCCGTCCGTCCACCCACCCACCCACCCATCGTCTTTAAAACATTTCCAAAAATATTTGAGATAAAATGGTTTGCTATCATTCCCAAGAGATTTAATACTGAACAAGATAAGTTATATTTACGTAAATGAAACAAACAAATTTAATGATTAAAAAAACCCATTTAAATTTAACCAAAATGGCGGCTATAAAAATTGAACCGCACTTTGTTTTGTTGCCATAGTGATTCCAGCCGCGGACATATCATCAACACAGGCAACCCACCTGCAGACTAAACGCTGGATGCAGAAAAATACTAATAAGTGAAGGCAAATACATAGCTTATTTTGCACGACTTCTGCATGCAATAAAGTAGTGGTTGCTTATAAAGGCATCTCAATTGTGTATTTATGTGAAGTTGATTAATATGGATTTTATATATATTATCTATATTGGAATCTTGGAAAGCTTCAAAAAACTAACCTCCAATGCAAGAACAAAGTTATTCACTCAACGAGATTTGGATGTTATTAGAAATAAAAAAGCACAGGGTATTGCAATTCGATGGTTTACTAGGGAAAAAAATTGGCAATTCACATCTAGAGAAAAATTAACAATGGAAACAATGTCCTTTATTGCGCGGCTGCCTAAATAGACGATTTTCGTAAATACCGCTATGTTCCTTGATTACAGTTTCATTGGCTCAGAGTTTTTTTTCAACATCAAAATATTCATAAACACCAACGGCTAAATTAAGAATACAAACACTTTTAAAATCCCACGGACCTTGACTAGAACACATGAATTTTACGTCGTTCCAGATTAGTACGATAGTCTTGAGTAAAACTGAAAAATTCCTCCCCAGTCCTCCTTCTCAGAACTTTTACCCTCATGATCAGTCCCCCAGCGCTTCCGGCCTGCTTTATCTTCCGGCGCCAGCCCGCTGACCAAAAAGCCGGTGGACTCTGTGTTCGAGATTGTGTCGTGAGTGGAAAAAAATATACGAAAAACAATGAAAATTTATGCGAAAATAAATTAACAAATCAGTATTCATTTAAATTGCCTCTTCAAATGTCAACTATTTTTTGATAAAAAAATAATTTGTTGCTTTTATTAAGTTTCATTAACTCAACCGGCACTCATTTAGTAAATAACCCTTGGCAAATTTGAAAAATAAGGTGTTTATATAGTACTGAACTTCAAAATCTTCATTAATTTCTGAGAGAAAATCAGTTTTCAAAACCTGCTTTGGATTAATAAAGTTCTTGTAGCTCGAAAATCCGTGTTGAAAACTAATAAAACAGAATCAAATCAAAAACCAACAACACACGACAAAACAAAGCTACCAAACAAAAACAGTCTGATTCTTGATCAGCTGATTTTAAAAGTGCTCAAAAATACCCACAAATTTAATCAAAAACTAGACAAAACACATTTTTCAAAGATAACACCAATTACCTTAAAAGATCTTTATACTATTAAGCTAATATCTCAAAGAGAAAAGAGACGGCTTTTGAGCTGGGCCTCTTTCGATGATATGGCAGTTTGCGCATGCGCAGCTTGTTTTCTTATTTTGGGAAATATGGTGGACTTAATATTATAACGTTTATGATTCATCTTCCAAAAAATGAACACACTTATTTTGTTAAATTATTTATGTTACCTAATGATCAAAAAAGTTGTTTTTAACGATATCTGGTTATTTTTAATCTCATTTCAAGGTATGACTGTTCATAATAGAGTGTTTTTGCCTCTTGGAGTCGGCCATCAAGGCTGTTATTGCTTTTTAATTAATTTCTTCTATTCATTTGTCTTTATTGTGAATGGTTTACTAGTTAACTTAGACACAGGAAAAAGGTTCCTGCTGTGTTTAGTGTCGGTGGGAATTGGAAATCGTCAGGGGAGGCGACATTAAGAGCAGGAGAAGTTTGAATCCTTGAAAATACGTTTGAGCTAAACAAAAAAACTCCGAGACGAGTTGAGAACCCATTCAATCTGTTTGTTCTTTTTTTCTTACAGCTTTGGATTTGAAAAGGTTTTTGTTGACTTTGAAAACTCTGAAGTTTTGGTAAATAACACAGCTATTTTAGAAACTTGAAAATAGTAGGTTTTGTGTGGAAATAATCGGTTTAAATGAGAAAAAATATATTGAAAAATTGAAATTCGATACCTTTAGCAAGAAAACAAACGATAGTTAAATATTTTGTTTTTGACTGAGTTTCTAACAAATTGTCGTGTTGGTTTTATTATATAAATGACCTTTGATCTACAAACTTCAATTTTTCATGATCAACTCGTCGT
This sequence comes from Actinia tenebrosa, assembly GCF_009602425.1. The sequence goes on along the minus strand of NW_022259061.1, from coordinate 12,693 downwards.
TATTCTTAGCAACACATGTTCTTTAAGGATCTCTAAGTCAATGTGCTATCGAAATCATTATCGTGAACTTCACATATGGGAAAAATACCTGGCTGTTGAAACACGATTCACATCGGCTTTAAAATATGCAAATGAGCCCACGTCTTTTGAGGATATTATATTGAACAAGAGCGATTCTTTAATTAATCACAAACATTATCAATAATGTCGATAATAGTGTGATTACAAAATCACCTTAGATTTTTTTCCGTTACAACTTGATATATGCCGAGGTACTCGTTAAGTCGAGTATACTTTCAGTAAATCGCAGACGTGCATATTTGATTGTGAAAGTCCCTAAAAGGAGGAATTGCCAAGCTGAAATCAGATCGTTCCCGAGCAGCACGCCTTTTGTCCCTGCTTTTAGTCCTGTTATTGTTATTGACGTGTTTAATAATGACGTCTGTGGGAGTTCAGAACTCTGTCGGTTATAGGGATGTGAATTTGTTGGGCTATTTGATCGGATCACGTAGGGTAATGCTGCAGACGTCTCGTATGTAAACCCATTTCCCTGATTCAATATTCCCCTTGTACTTCAATAAAAGGAGGAGGTTCGTATTTCACCACTGTATTTCATCACGTCGCTCACAGGTCAAGAAAGTGTGTGGCCTCTTAAAATAAATCTGGCTAACAAAAGGAGGAATCTTTGGACGACACATCATTAAAACGTTGATAACTCCTTTCAATTGTTCTCCCAAAGTCCTATACTGTATTYTCCCTAATGTGCTCTGGATTTGCAGGATTTGGCGCTTTGGAGCTCGATGGGCTCACCCCTATTATTCCTCGACGCATTCAGAACGTGTCGAGTTTATTCAAACAAAACTCGTGAGAAGATAAAAGAAAAAACCACACCTCAGCTCTTTGGAGAAAAAGGGGAATTTTCACAAAAGAATAGAGGTAAGTGACTCAAAAGAATGACCATTCAGAATCCTTGCTCATTAGATATGCACGAGCTTGCTCGCTATGAAAGACAAAACTCCTTGATGACAGTCTTTTTGAAAGGAAAATAATCCGGAAAGACTCAGAATTCATTTGTCTTACAGCTGAGCTTGGTCCTTTTTGAACGAGCAGCATTTCCCAGATTGTGACAAACTTCCAAGAAAGACTCGCCGTGCAAGCGACCTCTTCAGCTGCAAAGGTGTTGCATTCAAACATACAGTTTCGCCCTTATCTTCGGTGTCCATGTGGTCCATTGTTCTACATGATTTTCACATAATCGACCAGATGGCAACTATCTTAAAATTAACTTGTTCCAAACCACAACAATATATGTAATTAAGCTGGTGCCATAGCCTATTTCTTATGACAGGATCAGTGAAGGTAGATAGGTAACAAGACAAGTTCATGTGCTATTCGATATAGCCTCAATAGGCAACTTCCATTTAGCTCTTTGTTCCATCTAAACCATTTATTTTTAGTGCCACGCACAATAACATACGATAGCTGTAGCAGTATTGATACGGTAAACTCCCTCTCTGTTCACTCTTAGTTCCTTGTCGACGTGCACCAAGACACGATGACATTATGACAACATTTGCCTACCAATCTCAGATTTTCAATCGACTTTGTATGAAAAAATCCCAGGTTATTAGTATTTCCAAAGTCAGCCGCTAATTAGAACATGAAGGAAGGGACCATTGAGAAAGTTTTATTCATCCTAGTGCTCATTGTATAACCTTTCTGTATTCATAAAGCCAGGTGCGCCTTACAACTGTTACTGGGGAGGGAGTCTGTGCAAGACCAACAGTGGTTTTTGTCACTCCCTTTGAAAAACACAACTCAAAACATAATGTTCATCTTTATTCGTGGGGCTATGACGTGTTTGGAGAATTTTTGATAACATTGTAGCCTTGGTTAAGCCCTTAAAAGTCTGTCAAACACTCTCCGTCGTAATTTTTCCTCTGGCTGCGCATGCGCACGTGGTATTCGTTTGAGTCTGGTGTCAATAACGATGCTTTACCCTACGAATAGGGTAAAAATACCCTTCTTATGTCGCTCTTGAGGGAAACGCCGACTAGAAAACAGTAAACAATCGCTTCAGTGCCGATTCTTTCGCCTTGAACCTCCGCCCTTGCTTCGCCACATGCAAAGACTCCCATAGCGTGTATTTCACAAAACTTGACGAAATGAAAAGCCCTGAATTTGTTAGTTCTTTTCAATCGGTGGCCGTATGTGAGGGTATATCAAAGAGAGTAGACATCAGAAAAGACTCTGATTTGTATTTGGACCGACTATTCATCCAGGCCTCTGGTCTGGGCCTCATTGAACATGCGTCATTATGTTGGCATTTCCCAGCTCTCCTCAACTCACACCAGAATGTTGAATAGCCTTAATATATCTTTGTTATCTGACACGGAAATTTAATAACACTGTGTGCACGTGCTTTTTGAAGGAGAATTCGTATTGTAAGATTCATTATCTTGGTATCCAATGTTCTTGAGACATGAAGTGGACTGTTAGTTTAGCCCTATTGGGCATGGTCGCGATGTCGGTATTGTTTGAACCATAGCCCAGAGCTCAAAACACGTGCCAGTCAATGTGAACTGCCTTCATTCTCACACCTAAACAGATCTAGTTAGGTATCAACCTCTTACAACCACTATAACACTAGTCGGTGCAACAGGGGGAACAGTTTGAGCGAGGTAGGTCCATTTTTTTCAAAATTACGTCTTTTATTTGTTGGCTTTTCGAAAATGAGATCTATATTTTTTGCCCCTGCACTTGAAAGAATGCAGTATATAACGAGATTAAAAACCACTCTTATTTTATCAATAGAAATACCAACGCTTTACGTCTTGATTTTGATAGGTAAATGAGCTCGTCCTGTAAGCTGCTCTAATATTTTGACACTAAATTGAGATTTGTCTTGTTGCAGATTGTAGGCTGTGTTTGTGAACTCAAGGACAGAAGAGTGTGGATTTTTCAAACATGATGAGCTACGAAGATTCCGTCGTGAACATCTCAACAGCAGTGACTCAAGCTACGAGGTACTGTACCCACACGAACACAGATTTAGTTAAACGAGTTCAGGACGTGGCATATTCCTATAGTGTCGAATCACAGAAGCCCAAGATCAAATCATCGGCTGTCAATTCTGTAACAAGTGTAGACAAGCTCCATAAAGACGGAAGCGAAGTTCATAGAATCCGTCGTCATTGTCAGTCTAATGCAAGGTCGACTCGACAGTTGAGGAGAAATGAAAGAGAACGCGGTCGTAAAGCAAGGTTAAATGCAGCTTTCCAGGTCTTAAAGAGTGTAGTACCAGACAACATTAATGCAGGATCATCAGACCGAAAACTAACTCAAGTTGAGATACTTCGTTTGGCTAAAAACTATATTTCTAAGTTAACTGAGCTTCTGAAACAGGACAATAATTATTCCTTTTCTGTCTTCAACGCAGAGTAACAGAAATATCGCAAATACACGGATTATGGAGTCAAATGGGATCGAGATGGCGTGACCAATGATATATGTGTATATATATTATATTATATATGTCATAAACTATAATATACTTTCTAAGACGTTTGTATATAATTTATAGTCTGCTACAAGAGTAATGATCTCTCCCTTCAAGGCAGGCATGTAACATCGGAACAAATACGTTTTGTTCAAAATTCACTCAGCAATCGCTTCGAGAGTCGGCGAATCCCGAGAGAAGATTCTGAGTACCGATCAAGCCATGAAAGGAATCCAGTCACGTGACGACAAAAACCTTCGTAAAACTCCCACAAGACTGACCAAGGAGGAGTAGTATTCTCCGAGTTTTTTGAAAACTTGCTTTACCAAGATCTTTATGAAGCTTTGTCAGTGATAATGGAGCGACGCCCCCGATTTTGATATGAATGCATGAATAGTACACAAATGACTATAGGACTATCGTTCTTTTTTAAAGACGGTCACATGCCTAGTATAATAGGGTGATGCCCGATTTAATACGCTAAGCCACCGTGAGTGTTGACCGAAGATTGAGACAAAAGAGTCCCAACAGAAAAAAACTTATTGAAGGATCATTAAGCTGTATCACGCTACAGTACAACGCCTACAACTATACGAATCCATAGCAGAACTTATGACCGAGTTGAAAATCAAATTACTCATACAAAAGAAAATCCACGACCTTCTGCATTAGCCAAGACTAAAACACTGGATTTCTTGAGGCAAAAAAGCCGATTTCCAAAAAGCTTGCTTAATATAGACATAACAAAAAGCAAAAATAAACAAAAGATAAATTAAAAGGCTGAAAAGAACGAGTTAATCTGGCCTTGGATCAAATGACTTTTATGTAGTTTTTTGTAATCAATGTTGTAAGATATAGCCGTGCGTAGTCATATTATGAGTCACACAATTTTTTAATACATATTTTTACGATAAAATACTTGTATTGCCCTTATACTTCTTTGACTTTCTTCTTCTCTCGATTCTGACGAGGTAATAGAAGTCTTTGACAGCTCTTTGCTGTATCTTGGTGTGGTTAGCACAAAGGTACACAATGGCGAACGTTGAACAAACCTGACTTAAATGGCCATTGTCAAGGACAAAGATCAACTCTCCTTCGAGGAAGGTAAACTAAACTCAACACACTAAAAGCAGTGCTCAGATACATTATAAGCCGAAAGCATTGTTTGTTTAAGGAAGCTTCAATCATGTACAAAAGATTTTGAGTCGAGAAAGGTTTATTTTTGTTTCTTGTGGGAGGATGTAGCTAGAATTATTTAGGCTTGTCTGGTTCCTCTTTTTCTATCAAGAAACCATCCGAGTGTCTATTTACCTAAAAGCATCATTTCGTAAGCTGATCTGGTATATGAAGATGTACATTTATCTTTTCTGAGTAAAAGTCAATTGTTTGCATTTACATACGCATTACGACGTCTATGCTTTGATCATGAAAGAAAGAAAGAAAAAAACAAAACAAAAAAGCTAGTTTTATATCGTATCGTTGCTACGAAAGTGAAAAAAAATCCGCATACTCAACCTGTCCAACTTTTTGAAATACTTACTGACCATTTTATTCAAAAATAAAGCGAAAGAACTCAAGAAAATGAGAGAGATTTGTGTCCATTTGGCTTTGCTCGGGCTGTGATTGCAAATAAATGTGACAATGGATGTTATCTCGTCTCAGAAACTTTGTTAGCCTTCCTGATTGAACATAGAAATAACGAATTCACACTGCAAACACAAAACACAATCGACAGATAAACTGACCAAAACCTTGTCGAATTTCATAAGGCTTTCATAGTATTACTTTTACATCCTAATATTTAGAACTGGGTCGAGTTTTTAATTAATTAGAAAGGACAACCAGACAACATAATAGAATCTAAAAACCTATTAATAAGTATCGCTTAAGAAATGTGGATTTTGCTGGACTTTGAGCAAGATGTTTACTGGTTTGAAAATTTACTCTGACTAACACGCTCGCCAAAATTACGGTTTTCCTTGTTACACTTTAAAAGCTTTCCCATATTTATTATAGAAATATTACAACTAAACTGACGGCTATAAATAATAAAGAACACTAGTATTATTTAAACAATTGAAGTAAAAACAGCGGAAAATATCTGAAAATATGGCTACAGAAACCCTTACTACTTTCTAGTCCGGATTAGCGATTTAGTGGCAAATATTTTTTCCAGATACCAAACACTCTTTATTCTGGTTATACAAGCCCTTCTCAGTCTTCTAAATAGTACGTTTTGTATGGAACAAAGCCAAAAGTTATCCAACGATTGAATTACACGTGTAATGTTTAGAACCACCAGTAAATAAATACAATCTTGAAGTTTTTTCTCTTGTTAACTTTTCAAAAACTTTTGTGATTTGAAGCGATCTCATTCAAAGTATAATCAAAGCCGCATGAAAGCCTTATTTAATACTAAAAGTTTCGGGTAGTCGTCTGCAGTCTGGCATAATTCTTAGAAGATAATTCGATCAAGTGTCGAAATCACAGAGCTGTCAAGTTAACATTGACCATGAACTCCGTGACAAGGAATGATATCGTTGTATACATTGTTGAAGCAATGCAACTGAAACAAAACTTTTCAATGTTACCACAGTCAAAAGCATTGAAACTCGCCATGTTTCGTGTTTAATTGAATTCTTTGTGGTATTTTTTTTATAGAGTACTTGAAAATCTGGCTAAGAGCATCAGAACTGAGCAGACTCGGAAAATACTCGACAAATGTGAATATTTTGTAATGACATCGTATTGTAGAGTGAAGTGATTTCAGACACTTTTAACCCGTCCCCTTGGCAACCCTAATCTGTTAGATCAAAAACCACAAACTTCATTAATGAGTGATTTAATCGTTAAATGCATTAATCATGAAAACTACCACCTATTGTTCTATCTATGTACATACATATGAAAAGATCGGACTTGCATAACAGATCGCTGAGAGATATGACATTACTGAACATACCAAAAACATCTTCCAAAATGGGGCAACTATCATTTAAGATATGGATATATATGTTTTGTGGACGCGGCATTTTCGTGTTTCTGTGTATATATGTATATATTATACTTAATTTTCTCTTTTCTTATATTTATACTTTTAGGTTCTCAATCGCAGATTTTAGTATAGATTTTATTTAGATTTTATTTAGATTTTTATAGATTTTATATTGCTGATCACCGGTTCATACCAGCTGTTCTATCGTTCGGTTTTATAATTATTATTATTATTATTATTATTATTATTATTATTATTATTATTATTATTATTATACCAAAAAAAATTAAATTTAAAAAAAACCTACTGACGAAGAACTAACTTTCGAATGGGTTTATACTTCGTAATAATCATATTCTGAGAGAAAGAAGTTATTCTATTTATGAGTAATTTATTCGTTAAATTAATTTATGTGTATCACGAAAAAGAAAAACCTAACTGATTATATTTATATCTACTGGAAAAAAACTATTTAAAAACTGGCAAATAACTTCTTGAAAGATTTTAAACCCACAAGGTACTCTTTTATTAAAATAATTTTCTGAACAATTGCGCCTTTTATTTTTGTTAAAAATCATTAATCATGAAAAATACCACCTATTGTTTTATCTATATACCGAACTGATGAAAACTGTTCAAGAACTACCCACGGTTGATAATACTCAGAAAATATAAAGTTTAAGTTGCGAGTGGTTTTTTTATTATCAAGAAATATCGGATGCACACGTACTGTTGTTGTTGCCTTCAAGAAACTATATAAACTAAATTTGGACATTTTGAATGGATGGATGGATGGGTGGGTGGGTGGATGGTTGAATGGATGGATGGATGGATGGAGGGATGGAGGGATGGAGGGTTGGCTGCATTGGGTGGGTGGTATATGATAGTATGGGATAGGATGAGATGGAGATGAGATGGGATGGGTGAATGGGATGGGTAGATAGATCGGCTACTGAATCCGAGACAATTTAGCACACATTCAGCATTATGTAATAACTCAAAATATCAGTCCAGACATTGTTTCAGGTTCCTATCTGTGAGTTACCCATGCAATGACTTAGATCAGCCCAGAGGTTGTTTCAGGGTTTGATCTGTGAGTAAGCCATGCCCTGACTTAGATCAGCCCAGAGGTTGTTTCAGGGTCCTATCTGTGAGTTAGCCGAGCCCTGACTTAGATCAGCCCAGAGGTTGTTTCAGGGTTCCATTTGTGAGTTAGCCATGCCCTGACTTAGATCAGCCCAGAGGTTGTTTCAGGGTTAGATCTGTGAGTTAGCCATGCCCTGACTTAGATCAGCCCAGAGGTTGTTTCAGGGTTAGATCTGTGAGTTAGCCATGCCTTGACTTAGATCAGCCCAGAGGTTGTTTCAGGGTATCGATAGAATTTAATTTTGCTCAAAAATTGCAGTATCACGGAAAGGTGTTGAGGTTTGTAACGGTGTCGCAGGAGCGTTTGCACGTGCGTTGTGGTTCCACGTAGATTTGAAGTACGACTGCAGGTTGATTTCCTTGATCGAACTTTCTTTCCTTTAAGTCCTTAAAGAAGGTACCGGAAATACGAACAATGCCAGTCAGTGTCTGGGCCACCTTTCTTTCATTAAAGACCCTGCGTAAGGGATTCCAATTGCTGGTTACTTCGGATGACTATTGCTTGTTTCTTTTTGCAGTGCGTTTGGGAAACCTTTTGGAATGCTTCAAAGCTCACAAGGCTTTATGGGAGTCTATGTCCATCTTCAGCTTTATAAAGCCTTGTCCACACTAGCGTCGTAAGCATCGTAATCGTAATAGGCCCTTTGCAGCTAAGCTATCACGTGCTGATTAATTCACTGAGAGCAAATGAATGAACATTTTGATTACCATGGGTGAAATATACTGGACTGCAAACAAACTTTCTAAAAAGAATCACCAATTTAATATAAAAACAAAAATTTTGCATTCTAGTGCAGACACGTGACCGTTAACTGCAAAGGGCCTATTGTAGTCGCAATCGTAATCTTAAGAAGCTTACGATCTAGTGTAAATGAATGCGATGGAAGCCGAATCGTAAGCCTCGCTTCCTCGTTATTTTACAGCCAGCTTCTAAATTTTCATCATCATGGCAACGAGCGTAATGATTGGCCAATCCTTACGATTGTGCAATCGTAGTCGTAGTCGTAAGGAAAACCTTCTGATCTTAGCTTACGATTACGACGCTGTTACGATGCACCTTACGACGGCTCTTAAGACTACGATTTTTGATTCCCACCGAGTTTTAACACTGCTTACGATTGCGATTACGACTATGATTACGATTACGACGGTAGTGTGAACAAGGCTTAACGGTTAAAATACAGTATCGAAATCGATTACAGACTCGTGTTATCCTCATTTCAGTGTCTAAATATTGAAAAATACTATACAAACAGATAAGTAAAAATAATATAAACACTATCAGTTGGGGCATGTGACGTCATGATAGCCGCCATGTTGGATAACGATAGGAAACATGAGCATTCCTCATATTTGCTTGTCAATCTTCTTAAATCAACTAACATAAATCTGAGATAGCGAACAACGGCCAATATCTTTTTGCTGTTCATTATATGGTGTCGTTTGTACTGAAGACCACAACGCATCCTGTTTATGGAACTCAGAAAAGGCCTATGGCGGTGAAACAGGCCGGTAAAACGCACATATATGGCTCAGTCAATCGTTTTTAAAATACTAAAAAATGAAATAAAATAAAACGCCTTAAACTGATTATAAAAGCAGTAAGGACAAGGTTGGTGTAAAGATATATCATAAAACTGATAAATGCGGAATGTTGAAAACCTTAAAGAAAAATGATATACAACGTTTCGGATTTTCCTGCTATTTACTCTGCACGAAGGGCTCGAATTCTCACTGAAACTAGAGAAAAAATTGAATATTTTTCCCCTTACAGAGTGCATTCCATATATCCATGAAAAACTTCGTACGAAAGGGCACAAATTTGCAATGACAAATTAGGAAGTTTAGTAGACCTCAGTACACCTACACTTATTTGTACTATTTCGTTAACTTTTTCACGGGTATAATATGGCGTACACCTTTTTTGATAATGAATAATACGTATACATGTACTAAACTTGTTAATTCTATAGTACTAAAGAGTACTGTTCAAACAATAGAAGACAAAGGATTTCAAACTACGAGTACCATACAGTGATTTTATCGTTACTAAACATTTAAAATTAAGTATGATACGTAGTAGTGGACATTAACTCCATTGTTCTCTTTTGTTTTACTCTTACTGTTAGTCACTAATTATGACAACTTTTGTTTCACGTCGCCAAGGAAAATCCCTCTCACAGTTTTTAGTACGTTTTCACGGATTCACCTAGTGGCTAATAACGAATTTACCATACAATCATGTGTGAAATATAGTGGTTTTCATAAACCCCGGGAAAAAAGTGTACGAAAAGCGCAGCGCAACCGTGACGTCATAAAAACGAAGACAAAGGCGAAATTCGGACAAACAAACTTACGAGTTTACTTTCAGCAGATAATTTTCACAGCCGATCGCAGTTGATCTTAGTTTACATGGGTTATTATTGTAACTTGATAAAATAAAATCGGTTCGTATAATCCTCGTAGCGGTTAAACAGAATGCAATGTTTGTCCGAATCTTTAAGCTATTTTTAGAATCAGTGCGCTGCGCTATTAGAATGTAATGCCTAATGGTCGGATAAACACAATAGAAAACAAAAGAATTAGAGTGTGATAGTACTAAATATGCTACAAGTGTATTTCACGGGTTTATATAAACCACTCTATTCGTYGTTTTCCGTTGTTTAAATAGATCTAGACCAGATTCAAGGCTCTGTACGATTTATAAACGACAAAACAAATGAACAGCCGAAAAGTATCAGTCGATAAAAGCTGTACAATTAAAGGCTGTATGCACAAATTTCCTTAGCAAGTTTCCGTTTCGAATTCGCTTTAAAATTAGCAAAACGTCCCATTCTTTCTCGCCTGTGCTTTGAGGTGTTTTTTAGGCTTTACCACTTTATCTTTTCCATCAACAAAAACCATCTTGAGAGTTGAGAGTTGTATGATTAGATTATCGAAATTAAAGCGTAGTAGGCGTGTGAGTAAAAGTGGGGCAACTGATTGGAAACTGAATTTTTCACCCTCCAACAAAGGATTATTGTTTTAGAAATGTTAGTCACAAACCAAACTGCTTTTTCATAAGTGTTCATCGAAGAAACACCAGCTCATTCTAGCGAGAATTTTCTTCTTCTTTTTTTAATTCAAAGGGAATCTTTGTCACAGTATTTTTATTCAATCGTTATATTAGCAACTGTTTTACATGAATTGAACCATAAGGAAGTCTATTCTTTTCGTTTTTCTGTAACCTTCGTGGACACTAAGAATAGCGTCTAAAATCCTCATAAGAAAAGGAAAACTTGATCTCCCAGTGGTAAGAAGTGAAAGATTATTCAAAAACAAAAACCGAGAAAGAATGAGGCGTCTTTGCATGTGGTAAGAAATCGCCTTCAGGCCTTGATCACCCCACTAAAGAGCCTGTATTGACTTACTTGAAGTTTGCCGGCTTTCAAAAACAGCACATTTAAATATGAATGCAGTTTTTTTTAAATTGAATAGGTTATTCTTTATTCAATTGATGACTGACTCAAGCCTTTTGCAAACACAGGCTCTTTCGTGTGTGTATCAAATTAGAAAACTTATAACGAATAGGACGTCACTTTATGATGATTCAAGCCATTTGTAAATATACGCTCTTTCGTGTGTGTATCGTGTGTGTATCATAGAGAAACAAGGACTCGTATTGACGTTCATATTATATATATTTCTTGACAATATACATTTAAGATAAAGTTATATTTGGAAAGCATCCATTGTATATTATATAAATGTTAACTTTGGGCAATTAGGTTAGTGGAATGGCATGACTTGTAAGCATGCGTCCGCTCTGCGTCCATTTGAAAGGCTTCCTTGGTTTATTGTATTTCAAAATAACTGTTTAAGAATTTATATAAGCATATTTATGCCTCTAAGAATCTAAATTATTGGTTTCAGGGATCTTCTATTTAGTCTTCTTTGCCGCAGCCGTTCTTATTGTCGGTACTAAGTGTTCTGGGTTGAGAGAAATCATCGTTGAATACTTGATAATACTTGATAGACGAAAAAACTTTTTAATTCCAAAAAAAATATATTTTTGCAACGAAATTTTTGAAATCCGGTGTAACATTGACCCAACGTATTAACCAAACGATAAATATAGACTTAAATCAATATGAGGAAAGCTTCAGGTATAGGTTGGAGCCTGAAGCTAAGCGATTAATGACCAAAAGAATAGAACAAAAACATCGCAACACTGACCAAACACTCTCGAGAGGCAAGAAAGATCTTTTTCATGTTTTCATTCAAAGATTTTAGACTGTTAAAACAATTAAAGTGGGTGATTAACTACTCGTTGTGATTGCAGTCCTTGAGGTTGAACAAGTACTGAATACAGGCATTGTATAGGTGTGAAAAATGACACTTTAACCCTGTTGAATCGCGTCAATATTTACTGAAAATCACATAGAATTTCCACGTGTGCCTTTATGGTACATCTTCATAGTGCTCGGTGTGTGTGGCAGATTTTGTCACAAATACCGTGTTACGTTTTTTTTTTAGTTTTTCAACACAGTCATTTTCACACAGTCACTACACTAGAATTTTTTTTGATAAGTTTTGTTTGAAAAAACATGTGTTATGAATAGATAGCGAAGCATCTTTACGTACGTATACTAAATGTCATCTAGTTTGTATTTTCAACCTTCACTTTATATTTGTTGCTTGTGGTTCTCGTGCCCCCGGCACAGACTTGCCCTAATGTCTAGATTAACGATAGATAGAACACTAGTCATCATTAACGGAATAGATCATTAAAATGATTATATAAAGTATTACGAGAGGTTAAAATGAAAGTAGGGTGGCCATGGCATGGCACTGGATTTGGGGAGACGTTTTTGTTTTCTTTCACCAGAAGTGAAAGAAAGAAATTTGTATGAGTACCTGGTTGGCTGTTCGCACAACTCGCTTATCATAACTTGTATTTGGTAGTTGCGACGCGTACGATACGACGGATTGCCGTGGTCTTGTCGATCAACCTAGAAACACAAGGGAATTATCATCATCATGATCCTTATCACCATCATCATCATCATAATCA
>NW_022259060.1:252440-264662 GCF_009602425.1 Actinia tenebrosa | reverse complement strand
TATCATGCTCGGATAGTCCTTGACATTTCATTGATATGATGCAGATCCATGTCACAGCGCAGCTGAAATAAAAGATCGCGTAGGATTTTAAAATGCTAGGTGTGATTTTATGGAGGGAGTACAATCTTTCAATCTGCTATAGATAGCGTGAAGTTTTGATTGCAAAAAATTCAAACGTAGCACCCAGTTCCTTGGGGGAGGGGACGGTGTGTCGTAAAGACGTACACTTGGCTTGAGGGTTCATGCTTTTGATGCTGATAAAAACATTTCTCTTGTACGACAAAACCAAAACAAATTACACCATTGATACCTATATTACTTGCTCTCTTAGAATATGATAGCTTTTGCATCAAAATCCACATTTGTGGAAAATCCATATCTGAATTAACCCCTTGGATCGGACCTTTCTTAGGTGGAGTGTAGGAATCGAGAAAAAATATTGCTTTAGTATTTCAACTCAAATTTAAGCTGAAAAGTCTAACATTACTTTAAAAATTAACTTCACGCACTTATTTTTAGAAATCGATAAAAACTATGGCGTTTATGAGAAGGAAAGGAAGGTTTTTTTGAGAGAAACTGTTAATTGATTCCACTTATTTTGCAATTTCTTTTTATCTTTATCTAGCAAGAAATAAGAAGAAAACGTTGCTGCAAATTTGCTAACTTGTGGCCCTGCCAGATCACATGCTAAAACAGGAAGAGAGCGATCGTACACAGCCAGTACCATAGATAACACAATTGGAGGTAAAAAGGAAGTCTCAATTTCAAAGGAATGAATGTTCATTGATCACCGCATCAATTTATATTGAAGTGAAAACAGAAAACGTAAGTAGTGATTTTAATGTGTTCTACTAAATACAGTATGTGTGGCGGTGTTGTATCCGATATACAAACTCGAGGCGTATAGTGTGTTTACACACTATTTAAGTATGGTCTACCCGTGCGACGGGTAGACCAACCTTTCATGATCATGATACCATATGAGGGAGCGACTTTTTCACTGCCATTGAAAGGACCTTTTTTATGCTTGAAAAGTCATATGTTTCTCTCAAAGCAAAGCAAAACAATAAATAAAATAAATTTAAAAAACTTAATGGACAAAAATGGTTCATGAGTCAGTTGATTATAAAAAAGGTCCTTTCACTAGATGTGAACTATCAAGAGAGCCACTATTTCACATCCAGTGAAAGGACCTTTTTGATTATTTGAAAAAAATATATTTTGATCAAAGCAGAATAAAATAAGAAATGAAAGAAATAAGGAGAAACAAAATGCACGAATCAGAGCAATACGAAAAATTAAATAAAATAGATACGAAGGAAAATAATTGACGAATATGGTTAAGGAGTTGATTAGCGCTTCGAAGGTCCTTTCACTGGATGTGAACTACATGAGGGAACGGACTATTTCACATCCAGTGAAAGGACCTTTTTTCATAACCGAAAAGTTATTTTGAACGATCCGATCCGAATTAATCACAAATAAAATGTCCTTTGGAATCGCTTAGCACTATGTAATCAGTCATGCATGATTATAGGATAGTTTGGAAGTTGTGTTATTGCATTGATCGGGATGGATGTTTCAAAAGGAAATGCATGCCGATCTACCGGCCATTTAGTATTTTGAAATTCTAGACAAGAGAAAAATATGACAAATAATTTGTCCTTTGGAATCTTGCTCCTTAATCTGGTTTAGAGAGTATCCCTTCACCTGATTTAAGAGTATCCATTCACCTGATTTAACAATCGTTTGTATTCACTCTGACTGCCGGACACGGAGTATTTCGAAATTTGTAATCGTTATTCGTGGAAAAAGAGTAATGCAAACATGTATATAAAACATTTTTGATTTTATTTATTGCATTTTTGTTTGAAAAGGAAATGTGTTTGAATTGTGAAGTAATCATTATTTTCCGCGAGCGAACGATGTGCAGGATCACCAGAAGACATGTTTATATCACACACTCCAAATATGTTGACCATTTACTCGTTTTGGACGGCTATTTTCCAAATGATCATTGTTCAAAAATGACCTCATGTACTTCAAAAGAAATTTCAGTTTCATATAGGATTGCTTCATGATCATACAGAATGAAAAGAGAAAGAATAACAGGCTTGGCTTGTGATTGAATGGAATGTTTTGAGAAAAAGGCTACATCCCGGGCGTAGAGTGCATCTCACGGCCCCCTCACAGACCAAATTACATACATTTATTGTATTTGAAGGGGTCCTTCTCCGCCCGGTATTTAGTCGTCCAATTTTGTATCTTGCCTTTACTTTTAAATTCTTTGGAAAACTATTCAATTTTTTAGTTTGCTATAACTTCTATTATCCAAACATTATAAAGAGTAGATCCTGTATGACTGTGTTGGACTAATTTAGTCCTAGCCTAACTTTCTGTTTGCGAAAACAAGCTGAAAAATTCATTTCTCCCGCCTGACTTTCCAGCTTGTCGTAACGGATAGAAAGTGAGTCTGGCACTAGACTAGGCACATACTTGCCGTCCCGTGATCTTCAGGAGAATAGCTTGACTTAAAGGGGATTTTAATGTTAGACGTAAACGCCGTAAAAAAAGGGGTTAACAAAATCTTTCGATTATCCATACTATATATAGGTATCATGCTCGGATAGTCCTTGACATTTCATTGATATGATGCAGATCAATGTCACAGCGCAGCTGAAAAGAGAGATCGCGTAGGATTTTAAAATGCTATGTGTGATTTTATGGAGGGAGGTCAATCTTTCAATCTGCTATAGATAGCGTGAAGTTTTGGCTGCAAAAAATTCAAATGTAACACCCAGTTCCCTGGGGGAGGGGACGGTGTGTTGTAAAGACGTACACTTGGCTTGAAGGTTCGTACTTTAGATGCTGATAAAAACATTTCTTTTGTACGACAAAACCAAAACAAATTACACCATTGATACCTATTTTACTTGCTCTTTTAGAATATGGTAGTTTTTGCCTCAAAATCCACATTTGTGGAAAATCCATATCTGGATTAACCCCTTGGATCGGACTTTTCTTAGGTGGAGTGTAGGAATCGAGAAAATATATTGCTTTAGTATTTCAACTCAAAATCATGCTGAAAAGTCTAACATTACTTGTAAAATTACATTGACGCGGTTATTTCTTAGAAATCGATAAAAACTATGGCATTTATGAGAAGGAAACAGTTAAAGGCTACTTTGCGAGAAACTAGTTAATTGATTCCACTTATTTGACCATTTCTTTTCATCTTTATCAAACAGGGAATCAATAAAGAAAATGCCTCGTGCTAGATTACAAGCTGAAACAGTAAATTAGAGCAGCGTTTAGTTACCATCGTACCGCAAAAGGGTGAAAAAAGTCCGGCTTTGATCCAAAGGGATGGATATTCTGTACAGTAAACCTGTAATAATGCAATTCAAGTGAAAACAGAAAATGTGAGTACTGATATTGATTTGATTCCAAAAATATAACTGCATGTATTTGTTTATTATTGCCAATTTAAAAGTATCGCTTCCTGTGATGTAACGAAAGCAAAATGTGCCACAGGGAGCCCAACTGTTCCGAGTCAACTTAGAAACGAGATTGTGACTTTACGCCGTCATACTCTTCCATCCTCCACGATAGCAGAAAATTATCTACGTGCGCAAGTAGCCAGAGCTCCAAAGTCGTTGAAACTTTTTATTTGGAGCTCGCAGTTTATGTTCAGCCGGAGAAATTAAGAGGTTCTCCGATGAGTGCGCGCTTATTCAGCGAAAAGCTCTTATAAGGGAATGTATGTAAACACAACAGGGAGTTTGACAATTTCTATCGCGATTTGATTTCAACGTACTGCAAAACCGAATTTTCTTGACCGTATTCGATAGGGGAATAATGTTCGACAATGAATTTCCAGCTGCATTACAGCTATCTAGTATTTTTCACACCCCCTAGAGGTTAGGCCTGTGTTCAAGAGCATGGATGTGGATGGTCCGATAGTCCACATTCAAATCTGCCGTCATCTTCTTCCATCCTGCACGATAGCAGCAAAGTAAACTCTCTACAATGCGCAGGTAGCCAGAGCTTCAAAGTCGATGTAAGAATAAAATTGCAAGTATCGTAATTGAAAAATTAAAAGAAAAAGCTATATATCTGTTTTGGCACTCGTATAATGTGCGCAAGTTCAAAGGCTTTTTATTTTCCACTAAAAACATAAACAACATTTACTAAAGGCCACTATAGTAAGCTTATGGACGAGGAAGTTGGGGATCCCTGGTTGTTATCTAATCAAAATATGCTAATCATTTTATGTCGAAATGGGTTGCCTGTGGAGTGCAGCAATCCAAGATGGCGGACAAGGTTGACCAAAATCGTTCTTAACAAATTTATCAAATATTACAAAAATGCATGAGTTTAAACTATAATAATTAGTATCATGGCATTTTTGAGCACTGCATGGCTGTCTGGGTATGTTGCAACTACATTAGTACGGCGTGCTTTTAGCAGATTTTATCGCCATTTGACGACTACAGAACTTGAACATCGTCCTCTGTCTGACATCCATTATCAACCTTCAAGGATAACTAGAATGAGTACTAACGCGGTTAAAACCAAACCACCAAACATTCTAGTCTATGCTGGTAGTGGAGAAGAAGGTGGAAGGGATTTCGAGTTCATCAAGGATGTTTTATCACGCATTTTGGACAGGAATAGCTACGTAGTTTATCAAATCGATGATGACAAAGTTCTTCATCACCCTTGGTCGAAAAACTCTGTTTTATTACTAATACATAATACACAGACAATACAAAAGCCGATTCTCAGGAAATTTGAAGAGTATTTGGTTAACGGGGGAAGTATTCTCAGTGTTGGTTGTAAAGATCATGAAAACTTGAGCGGATTATTGGGGGGAGTGACATTGAAACCTTTGGATTTGAAGTGCAGTGATGATTGTACAGTTGAGATCATTACTGACAGACTGGACATTCCATTGAACCAAGTTGATATTCCGAGTGAACCATTCTTCTTTGAAGGTATGAGAAAAGACTTTTTAGCTTGGGTGTATAAATGTTTTTCCATTTCAGACCATGTGCAGTGCTGTTGAAAAATACATATTTATCTGTCTTCTCATGCTCAACTGTTAAACAAAGGAATCATACTTAAGAGAAAGATAATGGTCCAAAGTGGGAAAACATCAAGTCTTGGATATAAAGAGGACTCTCCAAATAATATCTTTTTTTGAATCTGTTCGTGTGACCTTCACAAAAACAATAAAATGTGCTCTATTTTATTCCAGGTATGAGTGACACATTTGAAGTGTTAGCAAACAAGAAAGGGTCTGGTCGACCAATGATAGTGTATTCTTGCAACCAGCAAAGCAAGGCTATCTTGTCTATAGTAGACCTGTTCACATCAAACCATGTTGAAAATAAAAGACAGTTATTGCAAGCTTTATTGAAGAAACTAGATGTGAAATGTGTTTCACAGCAAATACCATGTCTCACTCCAGCATTTTTATTTGCCAGCAAAAAGGTAAACTTGCAATCTAATAGACCTCTTTACCTTCGTTGAAGAAAACGTGTGCGCGTGTTGTGTGCTGTCATAAAGCATGCGGGGGTTGGCAGAACATGAGAGAAGTGTTAGGAGAAGCACGACGCGTAGCGGCACTTCTCGAGTGTTCTGCCAATCCCCAAGTGCTTTATGACTGCATACATCACAGCAAGCAAGTTTTTTATTTCTTTTATAAAATACAAATTACAATAATAGATAGGAATGACGCAACGGAAAGTGTGCGTGTGTGCAATGTGCTCTCCTAAGCACGCACTTCAAACCAATCAGAACGCGACATTCATGACAGTTATTTTATGAAAGCAAATGACACATTTCAGATCATGTGACATTCCCCTGAGAATTGTTCTTTTATGACGAACATGTTAAAATATTTAAAAATAAAAGAATCAACTTCAAAGAGTGGCATCACATGATCTGAAATGTGAACAACAAATAATGAAGCTATGAGGTCTATTAATGTCATTTACAGTGTATTGAATAAACCTCTTTGCCGGTTGGGCATAATGTTTTCCCATTCCAGATCATGTGTCATTGTCTTGAGAATAAGATTCTTTGTTCAAGTTTTAACCACAATTTTGTGTCTTCTCCTAACAACCATCAAACAAACAAACAAAAAAAAAACAATACTCTAGGGAATGATACATGGTAATAATAATAATAATAATAATGATAATAATAAACTCTTCATTTACTGAGGATAGCACTAAATAGCAATATGCTAACAAACCTGTGGCCTTCTAATATATAAACTATGAAGATATGTGTATGTATATGTGTCTGAAATGGGAAATCATTGTTAAATCAGATAAACATGTGATCCACAGAATATTGACCAGCTATTGAAATCCTTACGCCCCCATCTGTCTGATGGCATTTGTAAAGGAAAACAAGTTTCTTTGCTGTTTTGTGACAAAAGCACCACACAAAATATTCCTTTGACAAGAGAAGACATGCTGCCAGTAAACACTGACCATGCTGCAC
Source organism: Actinia tenebrosa (assembly GCF_009602425.1). The sequence goes on along the minus strand of NW_022259060.1, from coordinate 258,146 downwards.
AATGTGGATTTGATTGGGAGATATATCAAGAGCATCTTAATACGAATACTTTGGGACAGATGGTCATATACACTGATGTTATCCCATCTACACAGACTCTACTAGAAGGGTAAGTTTGTCTCCTTCTTCTCCTTTTCCTTCTTCTCCTCCTCCATTTCCTTGTCCTTCTCCTTTAGGGCAGTCACCAGGGGGAGCACAGGGTACATGTCCACCCCCCATAAAAGCTTAAGATCCGTTTTTTTTTTGGCTACCTTTTTTTTTGGCATTGCAAATCATTGCCTGTGCACCTCCACTGCAAGATCCCTGGTTACGCCCCTGTCCTTCTAATCTTTCCCTTCTCATTCTCCTCCTCCTCTTCATCTTTGATCTTCATCTTCTTTCTCCCATTCTTCTCCTTTTATTCTTTTTCTTCTCCTGCTCTTCCTCCCTTATAGTCCCTCCATCTCCTTCTCTGTCCTTTTTTTCCTTTGAGTTGCCTCCTTTCATATCCACTTTCTCATTCTCCTTCTCTTCTTCTCCCTCTATTCATTTTTTCTCCTTCTCATGCTTCTACCCAAGCTTCATGCATATTAGCTCCAGACTTAAGGTGTTGTTACTCAATGTATTACAGTATTTTAGTTATTATGTGATCTAAAACTTAAACTTGCTGTAGGAACTTGACATTTGTGCAGAATATCCCAGAGCAGATTGGTATTGTAGCTGTAACCAGACAGCAAGTCAAAGGGAAAGGTAATTCAGCCAATGACAAGATATAATGTTATACTGCATGTTAAACAATCTAATGCATTTACCATTCCTTGTTGGATCATAGAATAATGCCTAATGTTGGGCTACCTGTGGCAGCTTCTGCCCAGGTCCATGTTCATCATCATTAATCATTATCTAATACAATTCAACATCATTTTGTCTTATTACTTAGGTCGCAGTGGGAATGCATGGCTGTCTCCCATTGGTTGTTTGATGTTTTCCACAGTTGTCACAGTAGAGTTTGGTACTGAACTTGGTTCACGATTACCATATCTACAACACATTGCATCCTTAGCTCTGGTCGAAGCACTCCGAAGTGTAGAAGGATATCAAAAGATCAATGTTTGTCTTAAATGGCCAAATGATATATATTATGGGAGGAATGTCAAGATTGGTGGAGTCGTAGTGTCGTCTACGGCATATGGCAATAGTTTTAGTGCTGTTATTGGTAGGTCATTTTATAAGTGCTTTTATTTTTTCTTCCTTTTTAACCTTTTAAAAAATTGTTAAATATATGCAAATTATATATATAAATTATATTTTACAACCACCACTCCCCGTACAGAGCTCTTGCATGAGGTTCCCTCCACACGCACTTACCACTACGTTCTATATTTACAACATACAAAACTCGACTCCAATGTTGCTTTTTACAGAGGGAGGAAACCGGAGATCACGGAGAAAACCCTAGTGTGGCAAGGGAGAGAACAACACAACAAACAAACTCAACTCACATATGATCCAGTCTGAGCCGGGAATCGAACCCACAAGGCAACCAGTGTAGATCAATTTGGAAGTTGATTTTTGTGGAGAGAGGAAAACCAGAGAACCCGGAGAAAAAAATCCTCAAAGCACAGGAGAGAACAATCAAACAACTCTAGGGCATAGCTTGGCATGGCTCAAACCTGGGTGGTATTTGTGAGAGGCAAGCAAACTTACCCTTAATTGTGCTTAATCCCATAGTAAACCAAACAATAAATAGTCACACTAGCTTGTATTACGTATATAATGTAGCTGAAGTATTAATATTTGATGGGTATATTGATTACAGGTATGGGTGTAAATGTATCCAATAAAGAACCAACGATTTGTATCAATGACGTAATAAAACAATATAACGAAGAGAACAACACACACCTGGCTGAACTATCTCTGGAAATGCTGCTAGCAAGAACAGTGACTTGTATGGAAAATTTGATTGTTGACTTTCAAAAACATGGAAAGGAAGGATTCTTAAGGAAGTACTACAAATGGTGGCTACATAGGTATGAATGAAATGTATGAAAGATAATAGAATAATATTAGTGATGATTACAATTTATTGATTGTAAATATCTTCTTTGATGACCATAATTGTTTATGATTTTAAAAAGAATATTTGGTGTCATCAGTAATCATTAAGAGATCAGTGATGATGGTAGTGATAAATGGTACTGTCACTGTTGTTTAGTGCAGTTTTCGTATGACTGTGAAAAGCTCAGTGCCGTATGCAGACCTTGCCGTGACTGTGATGGTTTCTAGAATTTTTATTTGCTGATTTTTTTCTCGTGCAATGTGATTGGTTTGACAGTGCCTTGACCTTGTGTGACCGTGTCTGCGCCGTGTTTATGCCGTGTTCCAGTTATTTGATTGGATGGAGAGTAAATTTTTGAGCAGTATGATTGGTCTGGCGTAACCCTTGCCGAGTCACGACAGTGTTTGTGCCGTGAGGTTTTCACAGTCATACGAAAACTGCTGACAGCTCGTTTATGATACAGATGAATGACAGCAATTGTACTGCATGAGGAAGATATGTCTATGGTTAATGATTATAATGTGTGATTACACATAACTGTCATTGTTGTTTATTTATTCTAGTGATTCCAAAGTCACCCTGAACACAGCTGGTCATCCTCAAGAAGTTACCATCATTGGTTTGGATGATTTTGGTTTTCTTTTGGTCCAGAAAGAAAGTGGAGAAAAACTATCAGTCCAACCAGATGGAAATACCTTTGATCTGTTGGCTAATTTGATTGCATTCAAATAATGTGCGCCTCCAGACCCCTACCTTCTCCAAGGAGGGGTGTGAGAGGGTATATATATGAGATAAATAGTTCCTGGTGATGTTCAGCAACACTCCTCCATGAAAGGAGGGTGGTTGTTGAATGCCAGACACACCACCCTCCCTTATGCCAGGAATAAATTTTATAATTTAAAAACACTGTCAGTGATAAAAAAGAAATTATTAAATAGCATAGAGTGTAGATTTTAAGAAATTTAGCAAGACATTTTTCAGCAGTGAAAGGAGAACTAGGAAGTCTAGAATAGATGTGATAGCCATGATGGCATTACTAAGGCCATTAGTATTGAATGGGATATAAACCAATAACCTACCACACAAAACACTGATATAATATAATAAACTTTATTTACAGAGGGTGAAGCAATAAACCAGTGAATTATCTAACTTTTGGTCCTCACTACAACTGGGTTGCAGAAAGATGTACGTATCAGTCAATCAATCAATCAATCTTTATTGTGCTCAATAGTTTACAGATATAAATAATAATAGTTGAAATTGCAGGWGATAAGAGCACAGCCAATTAGAAATAGCAATAGCTAATCGAGCTAAGTGGCTGGTCCATGCGGAGAAAATCTATTTGTTGCTGATTGACTAAAGCAATGGATAAGACAAGACAAGACAAAAACAAAARACGACAAGACAAGATAAGCCGGTGACAAGACAAGACATTAGACAAGACAAAATGGACTGTGCTCCTATCAGCTGGACTAGAAGTGCATCATAGAACTATCAATAATTTGATATTATAGAGGCTTTAAGATTTTTTTTGAAAAGGTTGTAATGCTTTACTGCTAAACTAATACTAGGATTTGTATACTCTACAGTGTATTCATCTTTTGGGTACACAATTGCTGGTGCTATAAATGCTAAAAGGCCAGGCGAGCTTAATACAGTGTAGCTACTACTATGAAAGTTGAAACAAGTGCATTGCTGATGCAACATGTGTTTTAATGTACAAATGTACAAACTAGATAGATAATCTGACCAGAAATGCCTACGTAATAACTCACGCTTACATAAGACCTCCCATGAACCTGACATGCCCTCCTCTACATAGTCTAGATTTCTATTAAAGGGTAGTCAACATCTACTCTGACCTCAGTAATGACAATGATGTAATCATTAGGCTATTGCCATCGGAATATTGGATCAATTTGAATATATATATGTATGAGTTATATGCCACAACACCCATATCATGACATGAATCACAACCCCACACTTTCTAAGAAAACTGTGTCCTTGTTTTCTAAACTAACTAGGGCAATCTTGTTTAGCTAAACTGTCACATCAATAAAGTATAATGCCCTTTCAAGTTTATAATTGTTTGTTTCTAAGAATCTAGATAAATAACTAAGAGTATGAATCACAACTGTTAAGTGCTTGATGGCACATAGTTCAACATCAGAGGTGTCTAAATGTTAATCTACAGTTCTGTAGATCTAATCGAGATGCTGTGATGGTTAAAGCAGCCACGACATTGTTTTGACAAGAATATACCATATGTGGTTGACAGTGCTTTACAACACAGAAGATTGATTATATTAAGGATGTCTGTCCATACTGCTCAGCAAGGGTGAGTTTTCATCTACTTTATTTATTTTTGAATGACCCTTGTGTTTTTGCAGCTGATCATTTGACTCATCAACAGATGATGATTTTGGTTTCCAACACGAAAAGAAAAATGTGGCAAGTTTTTTCTGAAATTTTTCAGTGAAAAAACAAAACAGCAAAAAATTGGCAAATCCTTGGGCACTGTCTCCAATACCCTAAAATGAAATGAAATATTTAAAAAATATTGGCAACTACAGCTGGTGATTTTTGCAAGTTACTGTGATTTTCAATATTCAGCAAACTCAGACATTTCATTAGCCTGTTATGTAATTGTTTTTTTACTGCCACCAGTCAAGAATATAAAAGGTACTGACTGACTGATTATTTTTGTAAAAAATCAAATTACAGCATGCAGCTCAACTACCAAGTTCACAGAATATGGAAAACCACAGTAACTCTGAAGCCAATGACCCTAAAACAATATCTGGGGTGAACTAAGTCAGGGCATGGCTAAGTCACGGATCGAACCCTGAAACAACCTCTGGGCTGATCTAAGTTGGGGCATGGCTAACTCACACATCAAACCCTGAAACAACCTCTGGGCTGATCTAAGTCAGGGCATGGCTAACTCACAAATCAAACCCTGAAACAACCTCTAAGCTGATCTAAGTCAGGGCATGGCTAACTTACAAATCAAACCCTGAAACAATCTTTAGGCTGATCTAAGTCAGAGCATGGCTTACTCATAGATTAAAATAGAATTTAGGGTACTGGGTTTTGCAGAGGGAGGAAAGCTAACCTGAAAGAAACCCTTTGAATCAAGGGAGAGACCCACCAAACTCTACTTGCATGATGCTGAGTCCACGAATCAAAGCTGAGACTCCAGCAGCTAGAGGCAAGAGCTCTACTGACTTAATTCCTGCTTATTTAAATTAATCTTATGATAATATTGAACAAATCTTACCTGCAGATACACGAGGAAATCTAACTTTTGTTGATCAAATTGTTCTGGCTGTTGTACCTGGAGTAGGATGAAACGTAATGTACCCCACATGCGTAGGAAGATAAATATCACAGGAACCAAGGTCAGCTTTCTTTCAGCCCTGATTGCTGACTGCTGGGAAGTATCTGAATTGAAATGTCCACCTCCACGTGTTATCTGTAGGAAATAATAAGATATTTAATGGTAAGATTGCCCCCTTTGCAATATTCTGAATGATTGAGTGTCTGGTCACAAACAAATAGTCTGGGTAAACATTCAAGTACATGTATTAATATCAAATGTATTATTTTGTTAGTGATCACTCAACCAAAATATACATTGCTTGCAACCCCCCCCCCCC
>NW_022259060.1:230769-252410 GCF_009602425.1 Actinia tenebrosa | reverse complement strand
CACCCCACTCCCCCCAAAAGAATGTCCTACACAGTCCTTTCCCCCCATTCCAAATCCTTTTATTATACTGCTTGATTAAAAGAATTTTTTTATTCTTGGAGTGCAACCATGACTCAAATTCCCTTGAGGTATATATTAATAACAATGAAACAGTTGCTCGATCTAACAAGAGAAGCTAATGAGGAATGCTTTGTTATTGTCAACCAACATGGTGACTTTGACATAACGTCCCCCAAGAATTACATACTAAGTGCAGATGTCACCCAAATGGGATATCACATAAGAAAAGCATGCCATGGTCACGCGTGGTGCCTTCCCTGTGAAAAATTGTGTGTAAGAAAATTTATTAACAAATTTATCAATTGGCCAACACGTGAAAAAAGGAATACAGCCTTAAAGTTTTTAATTAATATTTGTGTACGGAATTTTAGACTGTGGAGGCAGGACTGTGGCATGTTTTTCTGATGTGAAAACCCAGTTCAGTGACATCTGTAGTACAGTGCTCTGAAGCTCCATGTCAATTCATACTCTTGTTTTCATGAAAAAATTCCCCAAAATATCCCCTAAAGAAAGTGAAACCCAGTTCCTGAAACACCTGTCATAAAGAACAGTAATGAATGCCCTTTCAACTTACATCTTTGTGAATATAACATCTCAAAGCTGTGTAGAACACGGCTATCAATATGTAAGTGGCGATTTCCCAAGCTTTGCCAGTAAACAACATCCATAATAATTGCTCTGTTTTGTTCTTGCCCTTGGTCTTGATCCAACACCAGCCAGCAGAGAAATTATTGTCATCATCCCCCAGCGCTCCTTTTCCAAGGGCTATGGCAGTTATAACAAGTGGGATAGCCCAACCAAAGAAGGTAAAAAACAAAAGCAGACGCTCGGCAAGGCTCGGTTTTCTCAACGCCACACTACAGTAAAGATAAATAGCCAAGAATGTTGTCCAAAAGAATGACCACAGACTAGAACATGTCGTAATGAAGCTTTGCGCTTCACATAATAATTTCTCATCATTCCCATGTGAGCTCATAAGAACAGAAAACATGTTACCAAAAGCTGTAAAGAAATCCGCGATCGAGATGTAGACTAAAATCTTACGAGGAGAAGAACGTATCTCTCGCCATGTAATGTAAGTAGCGATGATGCCGATTGCGCCAACCATCGAAAGACTTGCCGAGATTGAGGTTAAAATTTCTGATGCCTTTGTTATGTCTGTTGCATTAGGCATCGCCATGATTAACGAATAATTAACACATAGATTTTGAGAACGAGTTTATCTTGTTTATACCTTGAGGATTAATTCGTGTTCAGATTGATTTCTTGGAATCAAGAAATATTGAAGCATTCACGTGATTCACATCACGCTATCCTTATGACGTATATCTTCCCGCGCTTTGGGCCACTGTACTCCTCCGACTCCTCCCGAGAGCTAGTTTACAAGAAAAAAATAAACAAAACTACAGAAATTTACGTATCTTTCTTCCTTTTTTTGGAAAAGTGAAAAGTCGCCGATTGGAACGAAAGTAAAGAAGTTGTAGCTTTCGAAAGTCCGTTTTGGTATTGAGGGGGGAGGGGGGAGGGGAGAGATATATCTATGGGGGTCGGTTCCAAAAGAACGTGAAGATAAAGCCTCGAAAATGAACGATTGCGTTATTTTTGCTAATAATAATAATGATAATGAATCCTTTATTTGCTGAGATAATTGCTTTATGCTTGCGTAACAGCCAAAGGCGCAAAGTTGATCCAAATGATTCAAAAGGGCGGTTTATTAAATAGGCTCTTCAGATTTAACATTCAGTTAACACGCAGCTCACACTAGTTTTTAGCTAGTTATATCTTTTTATTACTGTGCCTTGGTTATGTTTTCCAGAGATTCTTGGGGAATCCCACATGCATAGTAGTCTGCGTACCTCTTCAAATTTAAAATGCACTGGATTTTATTTACTGCTGGGTCTAATTACACTTGGAATGAGTATGCCTTCAGTACATCATTTGCCATGCCTACACAAGTGGTATAATCACAGATAATTTTCTCAAAGCCATTACCAGCCCTCTGCAGTGACCCCCCGAGCAAAGTGTATCGACTATCTAGTGAACGAACACACTTTCCTTCACCATCGGTTTTGTCCACCCAAGAATACACCCTAATGGAGAAATCCCTGGAACAAGACATGACCTTGAATGCATCAGCATACACATCAGTGATTTCAGAGTTATGATCCATGAAAGAATCTATACTCTTGTTTTTCTCAAGGTGCCACAGGTGCAGACAACATTCTTTCCCAGCTGATATCAGCTTGGAACCAACAGCTGATAATGCAGTGACAGCTCCCAAATGGGGTTTGAAAGTGTTGATGGTCTGTCCATTAGTAATATCCCATATCCTTATGGATCCACTTGTATAACCTGCCACTAACTGGTTGGGATGACTGGGGATCCATGACATGGTCGTAATATTATCAAGTGGGGAATCTAAAGAGAAAATATCTGGACCTCTGAAGCTGTTAGTAGCAAGATTTCGGATATCATAAACTTTAATAGCCTGCATATCCTGAAATAGAGATCCCTTACCAGACAGAACTAATGTATAGCTTCCTTTCAGCTTCATCATGGTTAGATTATGGATAGATGTGTCTATTACATGCTGCGCCTTAGTGGTGTCACGGATATCCCATAATTTAACTGATCCTGAGCGTGATGCTACATAGAGTAGTGACTGGCCAGTGACTTCTTTGCTTGATCCAAATACATCAGGCCCACAGCATAATCTAGTCACTTCGCTACTGTGTGTTTCTTGTAGTTTGATGTTTTGTCCTGTCGTAACGTCCCAGATATTGACCACACCCTGCTGATCGCCACTTGCAAAGGATGTTTCTGGTTTAATGAGAGCGAGCGATGATACAGATGTTTCATGTGCATCACAGTTTTTCCAGACACTCTTTCCTTCGTGTGCATTCCACAGAGATACCATCTTGTCCCGACCACAACTCGCAACAACAGGGCTTGCTTGTTTGTCGATGATATTTTCGTCATATATGTCATTCGTAGTAACAAAGATAGCATCATTTACTATGCCCTTGTGCCCGCGAAGTGTTTTACAAACATAATCCAACCCTGGTCTTCCAGTAGCGGCCCCCTGGTCGATCTTGCACCGTGTGACGTAATACCTATTCCAAGTTTTTTCGCCTGCAACGAAAATGTTTTGCAAAAGAAGCTGAGCTCTTTAGACTGTATTATTTACCTCTTCCCTCCATCTACCACCGATGCAGTAAGCTCTACTACCAGAAATTACGAAAATTTGTTTAAAAACGTCAAGAATGAAGAATTTTCTATGCTCTTATTTTACTTCCGGTTACCTTACCTGGAGTGATGTTCAAGTTGCAGAAGGACCAGCGTTGAAGACAGTGTCTTTTCCACAAACTAGCGGTATTAGCAGCTTCATTCCAAAGCCTGCAAACCTTAGAAGCGTTAACGAGGTCCTGAGGGGACAAATAGGAAAGAATATTGACCACATCGTCAAAGTTTAGAACGTTGCTTCTCACTTCCGCATCCGCCATGTTTATTTGACGCGCGATGCATTAAGGGACACAGGAAGCCCGAGCTAAAGTTACCTCTAAGATCATTTTACAATGCTTGCTTAGTTATTTGTTTGATTTTTATTTATATAAATTGGATAATAATTTTATAGAATACAAGAATTCTATCAAACAGTTGTTTTTAAGCTGTTAAAATTTAGTAAAACAAAGGGTGGATATTTTTGGAGGTTTTGGGCGTCCTGTGGCGGGTGGAAATATCCCATGAAGCTTTGCAACATATGTCAGCGGTTTATCCCATTTGGATCAAAATTTCAAGCATTTGAAGGAACTCATTTTCTGCAAATTTTAAGCGAATTTTCTTCCTTTTTTTCTTAAGATTCCATTAGAATGAGTGTTCCGGAGTCAGAACGGTTCGATGGGATGCTGATGGCCATGGCACAGCAGTGTGAAGGAGGAATTCATGAGGTAAATCAGCTGTTTTTGACTTTAATTCAAGACTTTCAAACCTGGCATGCAACACGTGAAACTGTCATAACATGTTCCCATATTCCTGATGGGATTGATTGAATAACGGTGATATCATTTGTTGTTATTATATTAATTGATATTTATTATAATTTTTAAAATTTATGGAATTTACTTATACAATTTGTCCTATTTCAGACCACATGTCATTCCCTTGACAAATGATAGTTCACTTTGCTAAAATTTGATTTAAGTTTATTTACGTAATTATTAAGTATTACTGGTGAACAAAGAAATAATACTCAAGAGAATAACATGGTATAAAATTAAAAGCCATTGCAAATTTAATTAGATCTGTTGTATCGAAAGAGCTCTTTATCTTGGGCATAATGGTTTCTCATTTCAGACCATGTTTCATTGTCTTGAGAATAAGATTATTTGTTCAAGTTGTATCCATATTCATGTGTCTTCTCATGCACAACAACCAATAAACAAAGAAATGATACTCTAGGGAATGACAATGGTATGAAATGGGAAAACATTACACCCAACTTAGACACCTCTTCTCCTTCTCTCCTCTGGCCAATTTTACCAATTAAACGAAGGAGGTCAGAGAAGCAACATAGATACACTTGGATCCAGTCAAACTTATATATATTTTTCCCCTGCAGTTGTTGGATCATTTCTTTGGTTTTCTGGAAAGAAAAACAGACTTTTTTGTTGGTGCTCAGAAAGGTTCAGCAGAAAAAATAGTCACTACAAAATTTCATGAATATGAGAAGAGAGCAGTTCAAGTAAGTGACTAGTCCATAGGGAGACTATAATATAGGTGGTATCGCCTGTCTAGTTCTCCTCAACAGTTTGTTGGAAGCATAATAAATAAAATAATTAAATAAGTGCTTCTACCTATTGTCGACCATTACAACAGGGGTTCATTAAGGGCATGGGACTGGAGAATGTTTGGTAAATTTCCTTTTTTCTTCTTCTTGGAATTATGGTAGAAAATAAAACTTTAAAGCAGTAGTACCTGTGTTCAGAGAACACAGGACCTTGCCTGGTGCCAACTTAATAAGCATTGTCCACTGAATTGAGGTTTGTCGGTTTGTTTTACAATAAAATCTGGGAAGAAAAATATACATCTGTGCAACTAGTTTTCCATTAAACGAACATCGTCCACTGAAAAGGGATTGCTTTACTATAAATATGTAAAGAAAATTTTAATGAAAAGTTTAATGAAGGGTGTTCACTTAAAGGTTTGACTCTAACCAAGAGGGTCAATGTTTTATTTCTTAGAAAAAAGAAAAAGAGCAAAGAGAAGCAGAGGCATTGAGAGCTGCAAAAGCAAAGAAAGCTGCTGAAGAAACTCAACCCAAAATACAAGAAGTAACTGAGGAAGAAGCAAGAAAAATAAAAGAGGAAGAAGACAAAAAGAAAAAACAAGAAAAAGTAGAAGAGAGTGAAGATAAACAAGAAAAGAAAGAGGTATATATATTGGTGTTTTTTTTTATTTACTTGTGTAATAAATGTTTTTTATAAAAGTTTCTGATGGTAAAAATAACTGGGCAAACCAAACTGGCTGCTACAGCCCTGCACCTTCAATAGCACAGTTTTGAATAAATTCTATTTTCTACTTTAGGAAGTTAAAAATGGAAAAGATGAGGATGGAGAAGAGGAGGATGAGGATTCTAAAGGAAAGTTAAAACCAAATGCTGGCAATGGTGCCGACCTTCCAAATTATAAATGGACACAGGTATTAATATTTAGAGATATACAGAAATGTACAGTAATATGTGATTGATGTGCTGTTGATTCAGTAGGTACTGTACAGAATACCCACAAATAATTGCTACGGTAGATACAGTGGTGTCCCAATATCTCAAACCTCTTGGGGATAAGAATAAAATATTTGAAATATTAACAGGTGTTCGAGATGATATCCAGCCAAGGATAAAATGTTGTATAGTGTTTGAATATAGTGTTACAAGTTCCTGGGATGCAGTCTCAAGTTCAAGATAACACTACATGCATATCAAGGGTTTGACCCCGCTTCAGTTAACACAGCTTTCTTATCTAGTTATCAATATGTTACTTATTAAACTCATTAATAATGCATGAGGAAAAAACACAACAGAAATCACAACCGTGAAGAGTTTTGTAAATCAGATACAGAATCCTGTTCATTTGCTTAAATTTTAAGATGGATTTTCTTGGTCAGATTCACTTTTATCTTGAAAATTTTAGCGAAACACAAAGGAACTAACCTAGACGTTTGATAAGTAATCTACAGTATTCATGTCTGTGTTGTATCCAATATATCGGATACAACACGGCCACCCATACTGTATAATATATATTACATAAAAAGCTGGGTATCCAAACTGGGTCTTGCTATATGTATCAGGTATACCTTTTTGTGGCATGTCTGTAAAGTAGCTGTTAGCTAAGTACATTGACCATGGTAAGAAAGGGTTTTGGTATTGTAACTTTAAACTAGCTATTGGTACCAAGCATTTCCCTGTTAAAGGTGATTATGATTAACTGTTTTTATTAACATTTTTTGCAGACTCTCCAAGAAGTTGAGGTAAGCATGGCACACCAACCTTTTAATGTTTTATCACTTTTTCATTCTTGAAATAACTTTTGATTGTAGTCAAAATCATTAAAATGCAAGAACAGTATCCCAGATGCCCTCTTGACAGATTGGCAGCCATTCATTGACTGTTTGTTAGCCGTTAAGGTTATTTAATGTTGAAGTGGGAAGATTTGAAGTTATTACAGTGCAGTTTCTTATAGCTTAATCTTCATATTCTTTACATGAACATCAGATTAAAATACCCTTGAAGGTGGATTTCAAGCTTAAAGGAAGAGATATTGCAGTTGATATACAACAAAAGGTAAAAAAGGGAAACATAAATATTTTTATATATACGCACATAGGCTTTAAAAGCTACAGTGTAAGTTTGCTACTTACTACATTTGAATATTCTATACACACACTGACTCTTGACATGTTGTTTAATGACAGACAGTATTGTCAATATAAAATGTACAGAATTGCTATTTGTTGTAAAATATGAGTTGTGATTGTTATATGTAATTTTTGTTTTGTTTTGTCTACAGCACATCAAAGCTGGGCTCAAAGGCCATCCACCGATCATAGATGGAGAATTACCGAAAAAGGTTTGACAATTCTTTAACCGAGAAAACAAATAAATAAACTCATCAATTTGATATTAATTTGTCATTGTTCATAATCTTTATTCCTAGATCAAGATTGAGGAGTCGATGTGGACTCTGGATAATAAACTGCTCACTATATCCATGGAAAAGGTGATATTATATCCACCCTACATTATTAGGCATTAAAAGATTTGGTAGAATGAATAAATGAATTAATGAAAAATGGACTTGTTTCCCACCTGTGGTACCATGGTTTAAACATCTTGCTCTGTGGAGAAGTGTTGTGTTTGAGGTACAAATCAATGCATATATAGGGACATTACATTACTATGAATTCTTTGATGTTACAACAGGCTAACCAGATGGAATGGTGGTCACAGATCGTCACTACAGACCCAGAAATTAACACCAAAAAAGTTCAACCAGAGAATTCCAAGGTAATGCAATTATTATTGTCAACATCGTCATCATTATTTGTGCAATGATGATTACTGTACACTTGAGTAGCCTGGTTACTGGGCTGGTATTGAGCTTTAAGATAGCACATACTTGTAAAAAAGGGTAAACTATTATTAGTTACCATGGTAACAAAGTAGCCATGATAACATGTTACCATAGTGAATATGATCTGATGTTTCATTGACTGTGGTAACACTACAGTAGTCATGCCAACATAACTGTATTAGCCATGGTAACAATTTACCACAGTAACACCAAAGTCGTCATTGCAACATCACTGTAGTAGCCATAGTAACAGGTTTCCCATCCTTTTTAGTTGGGAGATTTAGATGATGATACTAGAGGCATGGTAGAGAAGATGATGTACGACCAAAGACAAAAACAGGTACAGTAGCTTTACTGTAGGTATACTGAATCACTTTCATACCTTGGAATGCAGTTTATTAACAATGCTCTTGTCGTTGCTGTTTACAGATGGGTCTTCCTACCTCAGATGAGCAAAAGAAACAAGATGTCCTCAAAAAGTAAGTTGTTAAGAATTATGTCCATCTACTTATATTTCTTTTTGTGTAAAGTTAGAACTACTTTGTTCGCTTGATGTCTAATTAAAACAAAAGCCACATGTAATAGTCAGAAATGATGGATCAAAAACATCTGGCCTGCTAGATTGGATTGATAAACACTGATTACTTGATGGTTTTGAACAACTAGTTCTGGTCAAAATTCAAAAAAACACTAGAAATACAGCTAAAAACACATTGCTTTCATGGTTGGAATTTATAGCCTTTTGCTTTTCCTCACTAGATTTATGGAACAGCATCCTGAGATGGATTTCTCCAAAGCCAAATTCTCATGACAATATTAATGTTAAAGAGAACACTTGTTGGTAATCATGAAGAAAAGACGTAGCTTGCACTGCACATGATAAAGACTTGTTGAGGTACTTAATTCCTAGGAAGTTTTAGGGAGAAAATTAAAGACAAGACTGTAGACTGTTGTATCTTGATAATATTGTGCTGCAAATCTGTACTGGGTATGAGTGGGAGGGAAGTAAGATTCTTTTTAGAACTGCTCAAGTGTGATGGCATTGTTTGATTGGAGGAAATGCAGGTAAAGATTCCACCTCATGTAACAGGGTAGTTTGGTAGGAGAACTAGGACGGGAGTATAAATCTTTTCAAAGACTGTGCGAGTGCAAGAGTATTGTTTGGATGAGATCTACAATACATGATTAGAAAGATCATTAGAAGGTATTCAGTATTAATCATTTGCTTTTCTTAAATGTGGTACTGGTTCTAAAGAATGGAATAAAACTTTATGTATACTTAACTCTGACACTAACTGTACATGTACTAATATTAATGTATTGAACCACCACCCACCCTCCCCCATTTGTAGATGATTTCTGGAACTACTTCATGACGTTTCCATTGTCATTTTCCTTTATACTCTTGGATACATGATGCATAGAAGCAAGTTACTTTTATGGGTTTAATTACTCAAACGTGTCCTGGCACTCTTATGCTTCTCTTGATTATATTAAAAATGATTCCAAATATTTATATTGCATTAAATTTGTACTTTCCATTTTTTTATCGTTATTAAAAAACACTTTATTTCAATTTTACATTTTCTTAGGGACCATTCATTTTTTTTACCAGGGAGGAGGTGGGGTCATTAAAGGTTCAAGGGGGATCCAGGGGGGGCACACAAAAAATCTGAGTCGCACAGCACTTAAGCAATAAACAGAATGGATAACAAGG
This sequence comes from Actinia tenebrosa, assembly GCF_009602425.1. The sequence goes on along the minus strand of NW_022259060.1, from coordinate 243,002 downwards.
AATTAAAGGGGAAATCCCAGTGCTCCTTCCCCTTCCTGGTAAAAATGAATGGTGGTACTTTTGCTAGTTGAACTTGTTCTCAAACATGCATTCATCAATAATTGTTGCGAAGAAGCCGACAGAAAAAAATTACAAGCATGATAATTCAAGATTGATAACTCATTATCTTTTCTCATTACAAGCCACAGGATATTGTGTATAAGAAATTTCTCTGATTGATTGAATATTACACCATTTACATGTATACTAGAAATGATACTCATCCATTTGTCTCAAAATTGCGAGGTTCATTTGTACAAGGACTGTGATGTTTGGTCTGCAAACTGCTAGTCTTCATCAGGCGATGCCATAGACTGGATGGTGTGTCTGTTTTATGCTGCTTGTTGGAATCAAAATGTTGTGGTACAGTACTTTCTACAAATAACTCAATAATTGTAACACAAATGGATTTTAAGCACATTTATAACATTTCCAACATGAATATTATTTTTCATTCTATAGAAATATCTACTCTAATATTTATGAGAAACAAACAAATAATACTCAAGGGAATGATTTGTGGTCTGTAATGAGAAAATGCTTAAATCTGTCTTAAGAAATCATGGATTTTTGTTTTATCTCAAAATACATCCAATTTAAACATGATTTTTTATTTATGAACTTTCAATGACATCTACTAGTCATAATGACAGGAATGTTTTCATTTATATTTCACAGTCAATTACTCGGTCACTACATGGCCAAGCATTGGACTATCGTAGATTGACACATGATGGCTGGTAATAATTTAATTACCATTCCAATATGATTTTTTTATGTTTATGTTACAGCTTGCAGTTTTTGAGCAGCCATTAATCAAAAGATTTTTAAGCCTGAGTAGTTGTACAGAAGGTAGATAGCACTATTTAATGGATAAATGTCTTTATCCAGTGGATAAAGCAATACTGTTATCCAATAAATTCATCCACTGGATAAGATCTGTGGGATAGCGCTATCCACCCTTCATACAACCAGCCTAGTTGTACAAAGGTAGATACACTGTAGCACTTTTTAATGGATAAATCTTTATCCAGTATACAAAGCAATACTGTTATCCAATAAATTTATCCACTGGATAAGATCTGTGGGATAGCGCTATCCACCCTTCGTATAACCAGCCTTGTTGTACAAACGTAGATAGCACTATTTAATGGATAAATCTTTATCCAGTGAAAAAAGAAATACTGTTATCCAATAAATTTATCCACTGGATAAGATCTGTTAGATAGCGCTATCCACCCTTCGTACAACCAGGCCCTGGATGGTTTTCACTTATGACTGAACCAGTATTGGAGTCAAAAGTGAAAAACTGAAAATGCTCAGCATCTAAAAACAGAAATGTGGTTGAAAGTGAATGGTTGAAAGTGTTCAAATGTTTCTTTGAAGGGCACTTAAATAATACTTACATGAAAGTTGACATCACATTGTATGGGCGGAAAAAATACATATAGTAAAACTAAGGTGTTGATTGGATGAGAGAAAATATTGAGTGCTGTCTCAGAATAGACCTCGGTCTGTTCCTTGGGTGTACTGTAATGTTTTCCCATTTCAGACCACATGTCATTCCCTTGAGAATAAGATTCTTAGTTTTGGTTTATCCATATTCATGTACCTTCTCATGCACAACTGTTGAACAATGAAATGATACTCAAGGGAATGACGTGGTCTGAAATGGAAAAAACGTTATGCCCAATGGCAGAAGAGGTCTATGATTCTAGCATAACGTGTGCTTTTTAAAGTTGGCGGAAGTTGGAAGTTAGTGGGGTTTAATATATGACGAGTTTTTCAAAATTGGTAAGCCTCGCACAGTGAGCTAAGGGTCACCCCTTAAAAAACTGTAACCCCCAAATAATCTTTTAAACTCATACAAAACTCCTCTTAAAGCCATTCCAAATTTGTTAGCGTCATGATCAGAGGGTCATTTGACATCTTTACTCAAACCTCCAGTAAAGACCATTCTAAATAAGACAATACAACTAGTAAAAACCAGTCTTGCCGCAGAACTATCTTGCTCCTGCTGGTAATTCAGCTTTCCCTATAACAGGTAAAGGATGCGCCTCTGTGTTGAGGACCCATTTATCAAGAGGTAACAAAGTATCCTCCGAGAATATAAGATATAGGTATTTCAAAGTCTCTGCTAGGAAAAAACTTTGTTGTACATCATCATGTGATGCTGGACTGGTTGTGACATCTCTTATACCACTATATCCACCATCCACACGGCAATGTTTCTCTAAATTCTGTAGAAAAATGAAGGAAAATATCATTAGTAACTTTGTCACGACATAATTAATAATTATGTAATAAGTATAGCAGCAATGTATTGTACAATTCTTCGTGGCAAACAAGAATTGTGGCAAACAAGAATAACATTTCATTTCAAATGTGGCATCCCACAGAGAACAACCTTGGGACCCTTTAGTATATTCTTACCTGCACAGCTTCCCAGGCCCAGTCTTGGTACTTTTTATCTTTAGTGAATCTCCACATGTAAAACCATCCTTCAATCACTTCTGGTCGCAGAATATAATATTTCTCATTCTGACGCAGTGCAACAGCCTCGTAGTTGCCTTCAAATCGGAATGATTCTGGTCCTATGCTAGTCGCTGTGGTAATAGTATCAAATGAGCATCAGATTATTAAATCAATAGTAAGGATGGTGATAATGATGGTGATGATGGTGATACATGATGATGGTGATGATGATACATGATGATGGTGATACATGACGATGATGATACGTGATGGTGGTGATGATGATGACGATGATGGTGATACATGATGATGATGGTGATACATAATGATGATGATACATGATGATGATGGTGATACATGATGATGGTGATGATACATGATAATGATGCTGATGGTGATGATGAGTGAAGTGATAAACATGATGCCGGTGATGGTCATGATGATGATGGCATAGTATGATGGTATGGGTTGATGATGGTGATAATGATGGTACTGATGATGGTGATGGTGACGATAAAAATGGTAAAATAATCAAGCACATACAGAATATAATACTGTACTAATTATTTTGATGTCCTTAGTGATAAGTTGTCCTTAGGATTAGGTTAACTCTGAAACAACTCACAGATGACTGTAGTCTGATAAGACCACAGGATTCCAGGGGGAGGGGGAGGGGGAGATGTTAATAATTACCAGTTCTTTTGTATGACTCGTGACAAGTGTTGGCAAGACCAGCTCCAAGGTTAAGAAAATGCTTCTCATCTTTGGATCCTTTGGCTCCCAAAGCAAACATCCCAGCTGTAAAACAAGCCTGAGGTAAACAAACAGTAGATTTAGACACAATAACTTTATGCATATTCACTGCACTTGACAAACGGGAGGAAAACAATTTTGTATCAGAACAAATTTCTCCCACTCAACCACTGCCCCTTTATGATCCCTCTTATAATACTAAATGCCCAATTAAATAGCATAGTAGCTTTTTATGTACCATTACGTGACAGCAACCATGTTAGATAGCAGGAACAATACAATAATTTTACATGAGAAAGAATTCAATTCCCAAGAGCAAAGGGATCTTATCGTTCTGCCTTGTCCAACCCCAGGCAGCCCAAGCTGTATTATGGGCGTGGGCACATGATGGTGCAAAGCCTCTATGCCCATTTTATACCTGCACAAATTTCCCCACCCCACTACCCAAGGGTAAAACATGGCATTAATATTTACCAAGTGATCCATCTTGTGTTCTAGTCTGCCATATTTGTACTCTGCTACATAAGTAAGATTAGACTTTGATTGTTGCACCAAGGTCCTTTCAATTGCCTATCAAAACAAACATATTAGTAAGATTCTATAGAATCCATGGGCTTCCTGTGGACAACAGGACTGACAGGTAAAGTAGGTCTGAGGAGAGACCAATAGAGGTACCAGTCTCCCTCTAGCACACTCAGCACAGGAACCCACAAAGTACTGTTTTTTCTGAATACAAGTACTGTGATTTTAGTGTCTCTTTATTGCTTTGTATATACTTATTTCAATAACGTTAGTCACCAAAAACCTAGAAAGCTGAGATCACTGAGAATCGGGAATTATTTTATATTCAACAAGTAAAGCTTTTGACACAAACTGCAGCAGTTGAGGATGCTTAGAGGAGGTGAACTTGTTACTAGTAGAAGATCTCATGTCCATCAACAGTAATCAAGAGGTTGAAACATGTAAAATGTATCTACCCATAATCCTTGTCGGTCTCAGCTTTGTAGCTTTTCTGGTGACTAACTTTATTGAAATAAGTGTAGATACTCACTTCTACAGCTTTGTCATACATGTTTCTTGCTTTGATGTCCGTCTGTCCAGACATGAACCAGGACTTGAGAAGGTATTCATAGAAACTGTCGCCAAGTGCACCGAGGGAAACATGCTCTGCAATAATATCATACATTGAATCATTTAAAACAACTGAGAATGATTAAGAAGTAAGAAAATTCAATGCCAAATAACTCTTTTTTAGCTTGAGCATAATATTTTCCCATTTCAGACCATGTGTTATTTCCTTGGGAACAAAATTTTCTTTTTTAGTTCAATTTATAGTACTTAATTTAATGTACTTTTTCGAGTATTACTTGTGAACAAAGAAATACTACTCAAGGGAATGATATTCCTGGTAAAAACTATGAGGTGTACTGTTATGGTATATTGGAGATATAACTTACGTGATCCCCATACTCCACTGCGAGGGTTCAGATAGTTGGGATATAGACCATTGGGTTTTTGTATTTGATCCATGACTTCTCGTATTCTGTGAACCTTGAATAAAAGCAAACAAATAATCTCATATATTTTACAATATCTTTTAATATACTCCTCTTCCCCCCATATAACCAGGATTTTACAGTATTGTGTAATTCCAGAAAATATCCATACCTCCACTACAGAGGGAATTTGTAAAAGAACCCTCTACCCTAGGAACTTTCTTCCATACAAACTCTGTAATTTTGTTCTTTCTCTGAAACCCCCTCCCYCTGGGGGGGGGGGGGGGGTACTCCGCCAGAATTCGGGTAGGGGTGTTCTGCTGGGTTCTGAAAGGGGTACCCTGTTTATGATAGACATAATTTATTGCACTGAGTTCCTGTTTCAATATTGTCATGTCTTTTCACTATCATTTTTTTTACGACCATAATAACCAGTTTCGGTCAATACAAAAGTAGAAACCCTGAATATGACAGGAAACTCAGGAAGAAATTGGAACTTGAGTGAAATTGCATACCCTGTTTATGATAAGAAGCTCAGAAAATCATACCCTGTTCAGCGGATCATCCCTGTATAGTTTGTATATGGGAGTACCCCCTGGGCCCCTCCCCTACAGAATTTCCAATTTCCTCCATGGGTGAGGCATGAATATTTTCTGGACATACACATTTCTGAAATATATACCAGTCAGTTCATTCAGGTTGTGGCATTTTTGTAACTAATTATTTTGCTAACCTTTTTGGCATAAATAGGGTTTCCAGTGATCTTAGAAAGATAGACAAACTCCAAGTGAAGGGTACCAAATTCTGCCAGAATTGAACATCCTCCAGACGCCCAGCCCCAGTTATGGCCACTTCCACTGCAGACAAACACAAAATACAATTGACTATTATCATTAACAACTGCATTTGGGTCCTTACAAGGTACAAAAAAGTCTAGTTATTAGTACTTATTATTGCTAAATTCAATTTTGATCTGGATAGCCTGTCTGACTTAGACAGCACAGAGATTGTTTCAGGGTTCGATCTATGAGTTAACCATGCCCTGACTTAGATCAGCACAGGGGTTGTTCCATTTGATCTGTGAGTTAGCCATGCCTGACTTAGATCAGCCCAGAGGTTGTTTCAGGGTTCAATCTGTGAGTTAGCCATGCCCTGACTTAGATCAGCCCAGAGGTTGTTTCAGGGTTTGATATGATTGATTCTTGCTACGGTGTACAGAATCAAATATAATAATAATACCTAACAAAGTTCACCATGGCCCAAGGGACTCCTGTTGGCGTATTGAATGCTGGAAGAAGCTTGTCCCCAAGTTCTTTGGCTTTGACTTTGAAAATCTAGTAACAACAATAGATAATATATCAAATAAAGAAGTTTGTGTTTCTTCAGCAATTTTTTGGATTCAACTGATTCTAATGTCTGGTTTACCTCTTCCCCAGATAATGCATAAGCACTGAGCAGTCCTCCTAGAAATCTGATAGTGATTTCAAAAACAGAGACATCTGATGCCTGGAGAAGGAATATAGATATAATATAAACATTAATGTTACTATTACCAACCACCATCACCATCCAGCATCACCATCATCATCTCTACTATCATCATCATCATCACCCATCAGTATTACCCCCATAACCACCACCATCATCATCACAAACCAGCACCACCATCACCACCACGAACCAGCACCACCATTATCATCTCTACCACCATCATCTCTACCACCACCATCATCAACCAGCACCACCACTATCATCATCACCACCATCATCAATACCACCATAATCACCAAATACCAACACCATCACCACCACCATCATATCACCAAATACCAACACCATCATCACCACCTTCATCATCACTACCATCACTATCACCACCATCACCCATCAGTATCACCACCATCATCACAGTGACCAACGTCATTATTATCACAATCATCACCCATCAATATCACCATTATCATCACCATCAACCATTAGTATACCACCATCATCACTGTGACCAACATCATTATCATCACAATCATAACACATCAATATCACCATTATCATCACCACTGCCAACCATTATAAAGTGTCCTAATCATCATCTTTATCATGCATCATCTTGATTGTGCATCACCACCATCATCACTGCCATCATCACCATCACCACACTAACTATATAGAAATTTACTCTTCAAAATAATTCACCTGGTTAAAATTCAGACTCAGAGCAATCCATTTCTTGCCTCTTTCAAACTCTTCCTTCATGTCCATAAGATAAAGTGTTGATAAGGCATCAACAACAGTAGCACCCATGGAACCTGTACCAAAGATTGATGCTGAATGACCTGTTTTACTGATTGGTCTGAGCTCATTGCTACCCCAGGCATAGGTGACATAGCCATTCCAAGCATGCTTCATCATCTACACATGTAAGTAAATAAAAAACAATTATTTATCATGATTTGATAATGAATATTTAGTATTATGTTTAGTATAAATAGAACCTTTTAGCTTGGGTGTAATGTGTAAAGACTATTCTCTTGAGAATAAGATTATTTGTTTGAGTTATATCCAATATTTAAGAGTCTTCTCATGAAAACTGTTCAGCAAAGAAATAATACTCTAGGGAATGACAGGTGGTCTGAGATTTGAAAAGCATAACACACAGGAGGAGATTTTGAGAGTTAGCCTAACTTCATCAATGCGATGGCCATCTTGCCAGGGGGCATTAAACAAAACAAAGATGACAAAAAATATTTAATCTAAGATCAAGTTTCGTTTATGGGTAAAGGGGTAAAGGTGGTTCTATGCAGTTGTCTTTAACTATAACTTGGACACACATTTTTTTAAAAATTAGCATAAATAAATGCAAACACAAAAACAAACATACAAAATGAAAAAACTGAAATTCATTAAATATGAATGTAAGTAATTCATTCAAGTCTAAGTCGACTAAATATTTCTTATTTATAATCTAAAAAACAATGTCCATCTATTATTAACATGGAAAAATGATTTCTAACAATCAAAGAGCATTCAAAACCTAAGCAATTAAATTCTAAGCCTCCGTCGGCCTGTGCCTTACCCTAAGTACGTCAGAAAAAACTATTAATTCAAATATTCAAAATATCTTAAATTTCACATTTTTTTAAAACAAGTTATGAAGTTTTCAATTAACTCTTAAATACTTTAATTGTTTGCAAAAAGAAAAAAGAAAGCGAAAGCTTAACATCACTTGAGTAAATTATCTAGTTTACTCAGGCATAATAAATAGTCTATTTCTTCTACAACAAGAAATAGTTTATGTATGTAGATATATAAATATATTTTGTAATATTTTATTGAAAAAAATGTAAAATAAAGTTGGAGTTCAATCCAGTTAATATCGAGTATAGCAAATTAAAGACAGTGTTTCTATAAATGTAAATATTGCAATACGTGTTGAAAATTGTTTGGATAATACGTACAGAGTAAATTAATAACACAAACAGCTGAAATGATTATATTTTAGCGGTTTTGAATGAGCTATATTAAGAGAAAAAGTATTGTTTCGTAAAAGAATTGTTCTAAGTCGTTCATATCATTATAGAAAAGGAGTCAGTAATTTTTGTAAAAGAAAAAATTAAAAATTTGATATTTTCAGTGTAAAGGTCAAGAACGTAATTGCTTGACGATCAAAGCTGGCTTATTAACAGGTTATCTTCAATAACCAAACTTAGACAAGAATAAATTCATGCAACGATAAAATTATAGTCAAAATTTCCTAAAAAATCAGAAAATTCAGCTGGTAGACTGGAGGACCTTCCTTCCTTCGGGAGGTACTTTTACTTTATTGAAATCATTAGTAATTAGAGTTATAGATATTTAGAGAGATGGTATTCCTAACAGACTCATTATTAGTACTTGAGAGACTCTAGAGGGATATTAACTTGCCTTTTTCACGAAGTTTCTTCTGTGTTTCGTGATGGGATCTGCAGGTTCACCTCCATCAACACCAAAAGCACTAGTATTTGAATTCTTCTTTAAACTTATTATCTTCTCGAGTTCTGCTTTCTTCTTATCCTCTTCTTCCTTCTTCTTCTTCCGTATAAATTCTTCTTTGTCCCTCTGTATCTTTTCCATCAGTTCTTTATGATTATCAGGTAGACTTGGAGGGTTAGTTTTCTTTAATAAAGTTGGTGGTTTTGAATTCTGTTGTGTATTATCAAAATCTGTTCGCACCAAATGAAAGAAAAGACAAAAAACCGCAGGTAAGAAAATAATGCAAAAGTCACTAAAACCACGTAAAATTAACACTTTATCATCTAAGATCACTATCCAAGCCTTAGTTATTAATACTTTTTCTTACCTTTTATTTTTACGATAGGAGTTCGAGGCGGTTTTAAGGGGAAAATTTCTCCACCAGCACCAACAAACCTTTTATAAGCGTCATCTAAATACGTCCGATCTTTTAAATCAGGTACATAAAAAAACGCTCCAAAGCATAGTAAAAGAAAAGCTACAAATATTAACATTAAAACATATTTTTCTCTTAGTCTAAGGCCCGATCTATAGACAGGAGTTGCTTGGTATCTGGTATGAGTTGGCAGGATCGCCATCTTGGATTTGATATACTCATGGGGAGTACCGCTGGTATTAAAGACAGGCAGGTTATTATTCAAGGTAAGGAGGGGTGGGGTGGGGGAGTCTGCGGGAAGCGGGATTTCGTGTTTTTGAGGTGCCGGGAATCGGGAATCGCGAAGGTTTCCAGCGGGATACGGTACTACATTTCTTAAGATTGCGACCTGCGACCGTATTGACATAATTTGCAACTTTTAAAGTATCTTTTTTATTTAGGGTCATATGATAAAATGCTTATTGGCTGAGTTAGGTCGGGCCGTACGGGAAAATATTTGGCTCGAGGTGAAGCGTACGGACCGAGCCCGGAGGGGATTACTCCCCTATATTCGCTATACGGGTACGTGCCGCCAAACAGGGTATGTTTTTCAGCGATTTTGGTCTGGAAGAGGGTATATAAAATCGCGCTCGCTCTGGGACAGGGTATATAAAATCACACTCTCTCCTCTCTGGAACAGGGTATCTATTTTCGCACTACCGGAAAAGGTTATGGTTTTCAGCGATCTTTTTCTGGAACAGGGTATTTATTTCAGCGATTTTACTCTGGAACAGGGTCAGGGTTCAGAGGGCTCAGCGGCACATCCCTACCCTAAACGGGCAAGAGTACCCCCCGCGAGCGGCCCTGCTCGCTCAAAGCCGTACGGCTTCCCGAAGGTTTTTATAAGACCGCGCGCACGGGAAGGTACGGGTCATATGATAAAGTTTTTTAATAACTTTATCTAGGAATGTTCGTTCTTTCGAAAGCAACGCATGGGCGTGTTGTGATTTGACTCATTGGGATCCCTGTGGTTTTATTTCCAAGAAATTTTACTTTGAGGGCAAGCGTCAAGCAAGCGAAATGCAAGGTACGTCGAACAAGCCTTCTTCTTTATTTTTTATACTAAAATATGCTTTAAATACAGGTATAAAAATGGACTAGGTTTGATTCTATTTAAACTCGTTGGTCTTGGCTCGAAAACGAAAGCCCAAGTGTCGTTGAAGCGCATTGAAGCAAACAAGAGTCGGGCAACAACATCGTAATGTAAACACAGGGACAAAACACGTCTTTGTTTTAAAATACTGGCTTAAACGGCATGAAATGTTTACCAAACGAGGTATTAATGACTCGGATTAGCTTTTTTAAGAGTTGAAATCTAATTTTCAAGCAATTTCAAGGAAGACGTACATTTTGTGAGTACTGCTTTTATGTATTTTGAGATATCTCATTGACTTCCGCCTTTCCATGCTTTTAATGATGTTTTTTATTCCAAAAAAATCCTACACCTTTGTTTGAGTACAAAACTTGAATGGTTTCAGGACATAGCTGGAGGACATACATAGATTTCCAATTCTCATAAAATTGAAATTCTTTCGTTTTGTCATATGCATAGTGGCCTAGTCGTTGTGGTGCAATGTTTTCCCATTAGAGAATAAGATCTAGATTCTTTGTTTGAGTTGCATCCGTATTAATGCATCCTCTCAAGCGCAAATATGCGAAAACAAAGAAATGATACTCAAGGGAATGACACGTGATCTGAAATGGGAAACAATGCCGACGACGACGTCGAATAAGGTCTATCGTAATTGGCTGTTGTAATGTACGTTTCAGGTCATACGAAGATAGCACTTACGGACAAAGACCGTAGAGCGCACTAACAGTGGTAATATTCAAGTCACTGTCGATATTTAGATTCATTTGATGTGTATATGCATATTATACCACGAGCATGCATGGAATTACATTAGCAGTAACAACGTTCAATCAAAAGAGGCTCTGTGCTGTGGAAAACGAAGAAATACCAAGCCTTACAATGGGTTCACGGAAAAGTAGAGATAACGTTTTGCAAGGTTCTCAGTCAGAATGGAGCAGATCAGTACAAATATTGTGCGAGCGACGGATGTCAAACCACGAAGAGGATTTGCCTGTGTCGCAAAACGAACGGCGGATGTCACGCAATGAAGGGGATTTTCCTGTGTCCCATGACAAAAGACTTATATCAAGCTACGAATGGAATCCCCATTGGTCCCGTGACGAAAGACCGATGTCATTTCAAGAAAGAGGTTCCCATGGATCCCGTGACGAAAGAACGATGTCACGCAACGAAAGGAATTCCCATGGATCCCGTGACGAAAGAGCGATGTCACGCCACAAAAGGGATTCCCATTGGTCTAGTGACGAAAGACCGATGTCATTTCAAGAAAGAGGTTCCCATGGATCCCGTGACGAAAGAATGATGTCACGCAACGAAAGGAATTCCCATGGATCCCGTGACGAAAGAGCGATGTCACGCCACGAAAGGAATTCCCATGGGTCACGTGACGAAAGAGCAATGTCACGCCACGAAAGGGATTCTTATGGGTCCCGTGACGAAAGAGCGATGTCACGCAACGAAAGGGATTCCCATGGGTCCCGTGAAGAGCGAGTGATGTCACGTAACGAAAGGGATTCCCATGGGTCCCGTGACGAAAGAGCAATGCCACGTAACGAAAGGGATTCCCATGGGTTCCTTGACGAAAGAGCGATGTCAAGCCATGAAAGGGATTCCCATGGGTCCCGTGAAGAACGAGCGATGTCACGTAACGAAAGGGATTCCCATGGGTCTCGTGACGAAAGAACGATGCCACGCCACGAAAGAGATTCCCATGGGTTCCTTGACGAAAGAGCGATGTCAAGCCACGAAAGGGATTCCCATGGGTCCCGTGACGAAAGAGCGATGTCAAGCCACGAAAGGGATTCCCATGAGTTCCTTGACGAAAGAGCGATGTCAAGCCACGAAAGGGATTCCCATGGGTCCCATGACGAAAGAGCGATGTCACGCCACGAAAGGGATTCCCATGGGTCCCGTGACGAAAGAGCGATGTCACGCCACGAAAGGGATTCCCATG
>NW_022259060.1:215728-230599 GCF_009602425.1 Actinia tenebrosa | reverse complement strand
GCCACGAAAGGGATTCCCATGGGTCCCGTGACGAAAGAGCGATGTCACGCCACGAAAGGGATTCCCATGGGTCCCGTGACGAAAGAGCGATGTCAAGCCATGAAATGGATTCCCATGGGTCCCGTGACGAAAGATTTTCAAGAGATGGGTCCGAAACATTTGTAAGTGTTGCGCAAAGTGAAGCGAGTAAGGGTCTGATAGGTTCAAAGAAAAGGAGACGAGAGTGTGCATCTTCCTGTTTTCCACATGGCATCCAATCTTTACCTGTTGTTACTCAGGAGTTAATCAAAAGGGGGCGAGTAGAATCACGTGCTACGGCGACGGAGTCACAGGAGAATATATCTGTACGGGCTGTTTGCTCCAAGCCTACACATCTGCACTCACCACCAGGGACAAGCGGTCTTTCCTTGTCAACCAAAAGAACTGATGCTCCCCAAAGAAAACGAAAAAGGAGCAATAAGTTAGAAAACGAAAGCATCCCAGAAAAGAAAGAAAAGCGGGACTTCAACCCAATCGGTTACAAAGCACTTGAAAATATTTGCTCTAAAATGGATGAAAATGAAGTCATGTTACAATTAGTTAAAGCTGAACAAAGATATGTTGCGCTACTGAATTCACAAGAAGGAATCCGTGAGGATCTTTTCAAGCTTGTTATCGATAGTTTAATGGCCGTCATCAACTCCACCAACCGCTACACATCTGCTAACGCAATTCTTCAAGCAACGCACAAGCAGCTTCTTGGAACTCATTTCCCTGAGTTTATTATGAATTTGCCTCAATTGAATTGCAGTAATGAAGATGAGCTTGCTGAAGTCATTCGTAAGATTATTAGTATATTTGAGGCGCTCTTGCAACGATTTGACAAGGCTGTGTTTTATCTTGTTCAAATGTTGGTAGATAAACTCAGTGATAAGATCCATCCGCTCGACCATGGAGAAGTTGGTGACGGTATTCTCCACCGTATTGCCTCACTGAAGGCTATCAAGAATCCATTCCACACGAAACATGGCAATGATGATAGTATGAATCCACCAGATGACTTTCGTAAAATAAGCGTCGTCCCAAATGAGGAAGACTTCAAGGAGGTCAGCCCTTTCCTGCGCGCGAATGTCATCAAGAGTACTTACAAAGACACCGAGCATTATCTTGATGTACAATTCCGGCTTCTAAGAGAAGATTTCATCATGCCCTTAAGAGAAAGAATCCAAGAATTAAGAAGAAAAGGCAGTAGCTATCATGGAACAAAAGAAGATGAAGACAACACGACGCCACGACAGAACACCTTTCTCTACAAAGAGCTGAAGATAATCAATCCTGTGTGCCATCGCAGGGGAGGAGTGTACAGAGTTCAAATCAACAAACAAAATGGAAGATTAAAGCACGTAAACTGGAGGACGTTCGTGATTAAGAGACTAAAGTATGGCGCACTGGTTTGTCTTTCTGCTGATGGATTTAATACTTTACTATTTGCCACTGTAGAGAATCGGGACTTCTGTGATTTGGAGTGCGGCCTTTTGGAGCTACGCTTTGAAAATTGTGAGACACAGTCGATGCAGAATGCCATTGAAAACAAATGGGTGTTTCAAATGATAGAAAGTGAGGCATATTTTGAAGCATACAGACATAATCTGAGCGCTTTGCAAACAATGAATGAGGAAAAGCTGCCCTTTAAAGAATGCATTGTGCACTGCAAGAATGCAGATGCTCCGCCCAGCTACATCATTGATGATCAACAAGAAAATATGAACGAAGACTGGAATAATCAGAGATATCAGAGTTCAGATGATGGCTATATAATGGACTCACACGAACAGTCCTACTCTGATACTGAAGAAGGCAGTGTTTCATCGAACGACAACCTTAAGTACATGGACATGACTTGTATTGCTGACTCAGAGTACCTACAAGAAAACGACCTGGATGTATCACGTGTTCCGGTTCATAATATCCACCAATGGCCGTGCAAGGAAGCATTAGGACTTGATGAATCCCAGTACCGCGCATGTCAACAAGCACTAAATCATCGCTTTGCGCTCATTCAGGGTCCACCTGGTACCGGTAAGACCTACGTAGGGCTGAAGATTGCCCATGCTTTACTTGATAACCGAGATTTGTGGAGTGGAGAGGACAGGTCTCCTATTCTGATGGTGTCCTACACCAATCACGCCCTGGACCAGTTCCTGATGGGACTGAACAACAAACAAGGTTAGTTGCGTCGTTACACTTTATTCCTCTCCTCTCCTCTCTTCTCCTATAATTTTACTAAAAAACTAAACTAAAAACTGCCTGAAAAATAAAGTCAGCGTTCAATACACCATCCCATGTGGCAACAGTGCTGCCAAATCTATAATCATTAACCTTTATTTATTGTTCCAAGGTGTCGTTCGAGTTGGCGGACGCTCGAAGGAAGAGAAACTCCACGAATGTAACATAAAGGAACTTAGAACAAAAAGACGTAACGAAAAGCATGGAGATGATAATCAACAAGAGAGAGGACGCATTTGGAGGGAGAGAAAGGAGATAGAAGAGACCTACCTACCTAAAGAAGCAAGCTGTACCATCGCAGACGGTTATAAGGGAGTTTTATCTATCAGTACACTGAAGGGTTTCATGAAAGAACGCCACATACGGTGTTTTACAAGTTGCTCACAGGAGAATAGGTCAGAAGATGCGCAATTGTTGCAGTGGCTGCGCGTTGAACAGAAACAACCTCAAGACGGCGATAAACACCAAGTGTTTCAGTCTGAGGACTTCAGAAAGATCATCTCCGCTGGACGAGAGTTTGAGGTCGAAGGTGATGATGATGATCTTCCCGATGAAACAGAAGGACCAGCTGTCGTATGCCATGTAAATGATGCCAGAAACCCAGAACAACTTTACAATAACCTTCAAAGTCAAGAAACTATGTCTGACGCACAGGAAGAGTCAATTCAAGATCTATTTAGGCTGCCAAGTGGTAGAAGGTGGGACCTTTATCGGTTATGGAGATTAGAATTGGAAAGATATCTACAAAAGAGAATTACTGACAGCCAAGAAGTGGGCTACGAAACGCTTCTGATGAGACTATCAGAGATCAATGCCGATGAAGATTTCTATATCCTTAGACAAGCTAAGATCATTGCTATGACAACGACATGCGCAGCAAGGTATCGGGACATTCTCCAACGAATTAAACCAAAGATTGTCATTGTGGAAGAAGCCGCTGAGGTGCTGGAGGCTCACATCTTGACGTCACTTCCGTTGGATTGCGAGCACGTGATTCTTATAGGAGATCACCAACAACTGAGGCCAAGCTGCACGGTGTACGAGCTGGCCAAGAAGTACAACTTGAATATTTCTATGTTTGAACGGTTGGCCAAACTACAGATGCCTTGTGTAAGATTAACAGTAAGTTGACTATTTCATATATTACAGTGACTCAATTTCGGGGGGGGGGGGGGGGGGATACCAGAAAATGCTGATTTTCAAAAATTCGCATTGAACTCCCAAAAGATACCAAATCGCGAATTTTTACTCCTAGAGATACGACGAGCATCCCCTGTACTTTTTTCCAAAAAATAATTTGCGGATACAAAAATTTCCGGATACGTGTGGACGGGGCCTTAGTCTAATATCTATTTCACGGGTTTAGTGACTTCACCCTTGTATTTCACGGGACACCAAGTTAGTACGTTGACCCCCAGATATGATCTAACATATTTGTTTCAACTTTTCTTTGATCCATGTATCTTTACCTTTAAACACCATCAAAACAGAGCACTGATGAAGAGGGGGGTTAAAGTGCGCTCTATTGGTTTCTATGCGCCACTTTATGAATGTTATAGTTTGAAAAGTTTCTTAAGATGTGAACAGAATAAGAGCCACATTCTCTTGATCCATGTTCAGTGTTTCATATCTAGACTAACGTAGAGTGTTCCCTGTCAGGTACAGCATCGCATGAGACCAGAGATAGCGTCCCTGGTGAGACACATCTACAAGGACCTTACAAACCACCAAATAGTTCATGATTATGAGGACGTCCTTGGCTTCCAACACAACTTGTTCTTTATTGACCACAGGTAACGTATTTTTTTCATTCCCATTGTTTCATAGTCGTATTATCTAGTCCTATGTCTTTGTACTGTGAAATAAACACTCTGGGAGTTTTAGCACTCGAGAAACAAGAGAAGCACTCAGGTACGCCTTGTGTTTCTAAGCTTGCTTCTCTCGTGCTTTATACAGCTCCCAGATTGTTCATATTGAAGAAATAGAAAACGCTCGCGCGTGCTGTGTGCTGTCATAAAGCACGCGGGGGTTGGCAGAACACGAGAGAAGTGTTAGGAGAAGCACGACGCGTAGCGGAGTGCTTCTGGACACTTCTCGAGTGTTCTGCCAATCCCCAAGTGGTTTATGACTGCACACAGCACAGCAAGCAAGTTTTTTATTTCTTTTATAAAATACAAATTACAATAATAGATAGGAATGACGCAACGGAAAGTGCGCGCGCGTGCAATGTGCTCTCATAAAGCACGCGCTCCAACCCAATCAGAACGCGACATTCATAACAGTTATTTTATAACACAGTATAGAGACATGCGCGCGCGTTTTATATTCCTTAATTTGAAACGTTACAAGCAGTTCTCACAATATAGACAAACGAGGTACATTTTGTTTTAGCCTAAATATGAAATAAGCCGTTAGAGTGGTTCTAGAATGTTTTCACTAATAACGTTACGGCTAATTCTCAAAATAGGGGTCCCACATGGAAGAGAGCGTCCATGCGTACAAAGTCATCAGTGAAACAAGTGTCATATTGGGCATACTGGTCATTGCAAGGGGTTACTCATTTACGGTCTAGAGGCCGACTAACCTCTCCCTTAGGCTTCGGTCGAGCTTCCTGATCAGTCTGTAAATCTTTGGATAGCGGTGTCGGGGTCGAAATCTCCGGCGTAGCCGTAAATGCTTCGCGCTGCCATACGACGGTTCAGCACTCGATGTCTGGAAGTATAGTAATTTTTTATACAATGACTAAAAACATTCAGTAGCAAACTAACTTGTAAATAGATCAATTTAGAAAATCGAAAGGGCCAGGAAATCGAAGTTATTTGCCGCATTAAAATCAGAAATGTGCCACATGAATTGATAACCACTTTAACTGAGTGACTCTTTGTTTAACAGGCATTCAGAGAGTGACAGTAAAGATTCCTTCAGCCATTTCAATAAACACGAGGCTCGATTTCTAGTAAGGCTTTGTCGTTATGTCATACAACAAGGCTATAAACCAAGTCAAATAACCATCCTCACACCCTATCTTGGGCAGATGCTCATGATCAGAGATGACATGACTGAAGGCCTTACAGAGGTAAGCGTAGGTAAAATTAGCTTATGCTATCGATGCATATTATGCTTGTAGCAAAAACTGAACACATAGTGACAAATATTTTAAGCAATTATGCGCACGTGTTTGTGGTATTTGGTTGGTTTCGCTGTCATAAATCCTCGGCTTTCTGATTATTTTGGGGCAAATCCAAAAGGATGGCTAATCTAATTTGTATTTCATAAAACTTGTTTCGGCATTGCTGTATTCAATAATAAAGTACTTGGGTATTGCCAGAACACTCAAGAAATGTTTTTAACTACGCCACTGCACTACGCTACATGCTGTGCTTCTACTAACACTTCTCTTCTGTTCTGACAATTCTCGGGTGCATTATGACTGCACCCAGCACAAGTGCGCGTTTTCTATTTCTTTAAACGACCAGATTCACTGGCTGAATGATTTGTGTTACCTTTTTCCACGTCTCATAAATTTAGATACGCCTGTCGACCATTGACAACTACCAGGGAGAAGAGAATGACATTATCCTGTTATCCTTGGTGCGTAGCAACGACACTGGTCACGTGGGATTCGTCAATGACATCAACAGAGCATGCGTAGCTTTGTCACGTGCTCGTATGGGTCTGTACGTCATTGGGAACTTTGATCTGCTGTCAGGGAAGAGTGGAATTTGGAAGAAGGTTGTTGGTGATGTAAGGAAAAATGGCAGACTTGGAAAAGAACTTCCTCTGCGATGTCAAAGACATACGACGAAGGTAAAAAAACTGTGTATCAGGGCCAGATAACTGATCAGCTAACCAATCAGAATAACTGAAAACGGTTGGTGGAGTTACTGTTGCATGGTGCATAGTGCTTACCATGTCCGCAGGAAAAAATATATATATGCAGGAAAAATGTGCAGATAAAAATGGGAAAATTAAATAAAGCGTTCTCACTCACGTGATAAGGCCGCCATATTGGTGTACCAAAAGATAGAAACTTTCTCCACAGTTTTGGCATAAAAATAGAGTTCAATTCCCAGAGGTTAGAATATGTATTGTTTTGGTAGAACAACATGGCCGCTGTGACGTCAGCAATTCGAACTTGGTATACAACATTCAACATACAACATGTAACATTTAATATGTAGCAAAACCGTTACCAACCTTTTTTGAAATAGCTGTATATGTCAGACGTCAATGATCTAATAATTCCTGCCTTTGGTTCGTATTTTTTTTTACTAAACAACGTATTTCCATGGCTTTGTTTTCCAGGTTGCGGTGAAAGATCCCGAGGATTTCCAGGAAAAGGTACCATATGGAGGATGTAGACTACGCTGTGCGTATCGACTTGACTGTGGACATGCCTGTACGCTTCTATGCCATCCCTACGATCAAGAACACAAGGAATTCAGGTGCTCGAATAGTCTAGTTACTAATATTTATAATAGACGTGATGTTTTCCCATTTCAGACCACGTGTCATTCCCTTGATAATAAAAAATCTTGAGTTGTATCCATAATCTTGTTTGAGTTGTATATTCATGTGTCTTCTCATGCGCAACCGTTAAACAAAGARATGATACTCTAGGGAATGACACATGGCCTGAAATGGAAAAA
This sequence comes from Actinia tenebrosa, assembly GCF_009602425.1. Next base: position 223,685 of record NW_022259060.1, on the reverse strand, counting down.
CATTACGCCCGAGTCGAGGAGATCTGTTACGTTGTATAATAAATTGTACGTAGTCTCAAATCAACTCTAACCAATTCAAACTGGTTAGAGCTGTGCTCCTCTCTAAATAAAATGGATTTAGTTATTTTGATGTTATCATTAGGTGCAACAAACCTTGTAGCAAGATAATACATGGCTGCAGAAAGGGTCACATATGTCGCAATATTTGTGGGCAAGATTGTGAGCCAAAATGTCTTTATCGCGTTGAGATGACTCTTCCGTGTAACCATGTCAAGAAGAATGCCCGATGCAGTGACAATCCCAACCATGTGAAGTGTGATGAAAGATGCCCGAAATTACTCAAATGTGGTCATCGATGCCAAGCACGGTGTGGCGAACCATGCACGTCATCATGTAAGGAGCTTGTGAAGCGAAGCGACTGGCCTTGTGGACATGAAGTTACAATAGCTTGTTCAGCTAGTCCTCTTGACTGTCGCGGTCCTTGTGGCGGCGATCCTAGCTGTGGTCATGAGTGCTCAGGGAGTTGTGGTGAGTGTCTGCAAGGAAGAGTCCATCGACGATGCAAGAAAACATGTGGGAGAGTGCTTGTCTGTGGCCATGAGTGTCGCGCCAACTGCACCATCACTTGTCCGCCATGCACGAACAAGTGTGAAACCAAGTGCAAACACAGTGAATGCAGAAAGAAATGCGGTGAGCCTTGCGTTCCTTGTACTCATCAGTGCGAATGGATGTGTAAGCACTTGAAGTGTAGCATGAAGTGTGGGGAAATCTGCGATAGGCCACGCTGCGACGAGCCGTGTCGTAAACTACTACAGTGTAAACATAGATGCCGTGGTCTGTGTAACGAACCTTGTATCTGCGTGGAGTGCGAAAAGGAAGAAATAAAAATCTTCTTCGGAACTGAGAACTTTGATGATGAAACTGTGCGCTTTATTCAACTGAGGGGATGCAAACACATCTTTGAAGTGCACGCGCTTGATAAGTGGATGGGAGGGGATGCAAACACATCTTTGAAGTGCACGCGCTTGATAAGTGGATGGATATGGGAAATGATGATCAACAAGAGAAAAACTCCATACAGCCGAAGGTATATATATATACATCTCTAAATCACGACTACAAATAATTAAGCCTTGAAAAAATTCATATGCATAAACTTTTCCTGGCATAACTGCAAATCGAGTAGCATACCAAACAAGAATAACCCTGTGGCAACCTTCAGATGATCTTAGTCAGGGCATGGCTAACTCACAGATTGAACCCTGAAACAACCTCTGGGCTGATCTAAGTCAGGGCCCAGCTAACTCACAGATAGAACCCTGAAACAACCTCTGGGCTGATCTAAGTCAGGTCATGGCTAACTCACAGATAGAACCCTGAAATAATCTCTGTGCTGATCTACGTCAGGGCATGGCTAACATTTGTAATATCTTTCTATTCTAATATTATCTATTATCCAGAGCGGCCCCGTATAAAAATAACTCTTCTACTTTTATTTCAGGTTTGTCCACGTTGCAAAACACCAATACAAACCATGATGCGCTATAATAATGTAATCAAGAAACAGCTAAAAGACATCGAGAGAGTTAAAGAAAAACTATTTAAACCATTAAGCGAAGAACGAAGATATAAAGTGCACCACAAATTAACCCAGCATCTCCTTGATGCTAGCAGCAACAGCAGCAGCAGCAGCAGTTCTGCAAGGCGAAAACGAAGCCATGATAAGGTACTCTTGAAAAGGATTGATCAAGCAAGGAACGTCTTTGAAATCATTAACATTGAAAACCAGGTGGAACTGCTAACGCGGTGCCACAACCTCATTAAGAAAGCAACAGAAACCAAAGCCAAAATTGCCGATAAAACAAGCTCAGAAATGAAGGATGTGAATTTGAGTATCTTGATTTTAAATTACCTCCAAGAACGCATCGTTGGTTCAGTTGAGCGGGAGATCACAGACATCGAGCTTGAACTGAAACGACAAAAGGTTGTCATTGAAGTGTGCAGTCTTCGAACTGAAACAAAGAATCGTGACATCTGTCTAAAGACTGAACACAGAATTCTCTTGTATGACGTCAGGTACACGCCGTCACAACCCACTATTAGGAAAGAGATGCCAGAGCTAGATTACTACTTAAGAAAACTAGAAGAAATCCGCTCTATATATCCTATCGATCCGCCAACACGCGAAGAGAAAGACCAAATAATCAGAGCCATGGGGCTGTCCAAAGGTCATTGGTATAAGTGTCGTCAGGGACATGTCTATGCTATTGGTGAATGTGGCGGTGCCATGGAAACAGGATCGTGCCCGGAGTGTCACGATGTTATAGGAGGAGCCTCTCACAGGCTTGCAGAAGGGAATGAAGTAGCTACCGAAATGGATGGTGCTCAGTATTCTGCTTGGTCTGAGCAAGCTAACATGGGAAACTATGATCTACAAGAATAATATCACATCCCTGTACTTAACTGTTTATTTTGTAGAAGGGAATGAAGTGGCTACTGAAATGGATGGTGCTCGACATTCTGCTTGGTCTGAGCTGGCTAACATGGGAAACTATGATCTACAAGCATAATACCACATCCTTGTAGCTCACTTTTTTATTTACAGGAGGAAATAAAGTGGCTCCAGAGATGGATGGTGCTCGATATTCTGCCTTATCTGTGCACTGAGGATAACATGCAAAACCATAATGAACTGCAAAAACTATACCATAACCTTGTAGCAAAAGTTTCATCTCATGATAGGCTTAAAGAAAGGACCACGAGAATCTTTTCAAACACATGTAGCTACTTGCTCAAGGACATCAAGGATATTGTCAATCTTTTGGGAATCGTTCTTGTATCTAACAAAATCGATTTTTAGGATAGCAAAGGATTTCAAAAAAATCGAACGTTACTTGCAAATACAGCTAGTTTTATTTAAATTTTACAAATGTACATTCGTACGTACAAAGATTGTTTAAATAATGAGTGCATTCGGGGTTTTTTTCTTTTTCTTTGTATATAAATATATTTTTTGCAGTCTAAAATATGCTTGTGAAAATTAGCCTGATAAATTTAGATAAAGAATAAAGTCTGAAATCCAAATTTCAAGCTAAATTTGGTTCAATTTTGGTGTAAGAACTACGCGCAAGTAGACCGTTACATCACGCGAGTATTCCTTTTCTTTTGCAATGGAAATACGCCAAGCAAAATGACATGGAACTGATTTTGATTCGTTAGTGGTTCTACGAGTCATTCAATGTCTGGTTGCCATCACCACGTGACCCTTGATTATAATACATTACAGCGTTACAAGTGGTTGCCTTCATGTATCAACAAGACCGTCTCCTTAAAACAAGGTAAAATCCTTTCTTCTTTATTTTTAGTGCAATTAGAATCGACTCAATAGTCTTTTTCTCTCTATTCCATGTGTAATCACCTTTTTCATGCTCCGTTTAATGCGCAGAGTATAATATTATTTGTTCAACGATTAAGCACAGCGAAAGCGAAAGCTGCAACAACATTAGGACTTAGAAACTTGATGTCCCCTCAAGACTTCAAGGTTATTTTCGTATTAGATATTTTGACTTTTTCGTTACGTTGCTGATGAAAATTCGACCGTAAACTAAACCGTTCAATCCCGGAAGTAAGGAGAACCATTAGTTTCGTTTTGCACTGAGTGCTCTACGTTTTGCGAAGCCAATATGGAACGCGACAAAAGTGTTCACCCTTTAAAGCGATGGATCTCTGAGGTTATCATGGTAGATAAAAATAAATGCTTCAAACGCGTGGAGAAATAAAAAATTATTGTTCATGTCAAGCTGGGATCTCGTGTACAACTCTCTATTGAATTTTCCCTTGATATTTGTATTGATATTTTGTGTACACCTTTTGGAAAACGTTTTTATTCTTCCCGTCACTTTCTTCGCTCCTCCGTAATAGCTGGACTGTTTTTTAATTTTGAAGTTGCTAAAAATATCGTTTTTCGCCTACTTCCTTCGTCTCGCTAGACTAAATCTAGCTAGATTCGATTTCAGCTGTAAATTTATATGTCTATATGCATAACAAATGACCCTGGCTTCAATCCTTCGACTTGTTTTTGGATGATTTTGGCAACAAATATTTGACGATATCATTTTCAGGGCACTCATCTCTAACACAAATCCCTGATGATTAAAAAGCCAAACAAATCGCTAGATGATTCGACATTTCAAAAGTTGTTTATACCATGACTGTAATGAATATATTGTCGTGAGACAGCATGCGATTCTAGATCTTCTATGTAAAGGTTATGATAATAATATGACAGTATCTTATTCATTATTCATAGACGTGCTGTTTTTGTCCTAGACTGAGTCCTTGGATTATGAAGAATGCTTGACCTTGATATTACTTAGTTCGTGCCAGATCTTAATCAGTTTTGGCAATGGATGAATCAACCCTCACAGCATTTGTAAGATGCTGTATGCATTATGTATTGGATGGATGTCTAAACTTAAGCAAACAGCAAATGATTTGTCTGCTCAAAGAATGTTTGATCTTCGCCCACCACTTTGAAGATGGTTTGACAGTGATGAATTTGAATTTGGTTCTTGGTGAATTGCATGAGAAAATGTGTCTTTTCAAGGAGGCTCTAGCTTACTATGAGACAGTCCTAGAAATTGCTGCAGCTGCAAAGGACAAAGAAGCAGAAAGAATAGTACTAGAAATGGCCGGGACCATCTACTTTATACAATACAACTACAGCCAGGCTTTGCTAAAGTTTGAGAAAAGCTTAAACATTGCTATAGACGAGGGAGACAAGGACGCTGAGGAACAAGCCTATAGGACAATAGGAAACGTGTATTTCACAATGCGCAACTTACCCGAGGCCATTAGATATTACGAGAAAAGATTGGTCATCGTTACAGAGTTAGGTGACAAAAAGGGAGAAGGCGAGACGTATACCAATATTGGAAAAGCCTACTCGTTATTGGATAAAGACGAAAAAGCTGTAGAGTACTATAAGAAGTCCCTAGACATTGCCATAGAGAGAGGAGACAAGAAGGTCGAGGGAACCATCCATGCGAGCATAGGAGACGTGTATACAAAATTGTCCAACTACCAAGATGCTTTAAACCATTTGGAAACAAGTCTAAACATCGCCCAAAGTATCAGTGACGAGGATTTAGAGGCAACCTCTTACAGAAGCTTAGGAAATGCCTATTTGCCGATGAAAGAATACGAAAAAGCTATTACCTGTTTTGAAAAGAGCTTGAACATTGCACTGGAAATAGGAGATAAGGAGAAAACAGGCGCCGTCTACATGGACTTAGGAAGAACACACGTCTTAACGAAAAAATTAGTAGAGGCTATCGGGTATTACGAGAAGGCTCTTAAACTGACCCAAGAAGTAGGCGATAAGATGAATGAAGGAAAGATCTATTTGAAGATAGGAAACATCTACTCTTCACTGTGTCAATATGAAGAAGCTGTTGAATATCACAAGAAGAACCTAATCGTTGCAATGAAAATAGGAAACGAGAAAGGAATGATGGTTTCCCATTTTAACACAGGGCGTGCCTACTTGGATTTACACAAATACCACGAGGGAATTCTTCATCTTGAAGAGAGCCTGAAAATCGCCTTAGACGTAAAAGAAAAGGAGATACAGAGAGAAATATATATGAATCTAGGCGATGCCTACAAATCTTTAGGCAAATACCAGGATAGCATCGACTACGAAAAACAGGCCCTCGAAATCATCAAAGAATTTGGCTGCAAAAAGGATGAACAACGCACTCTTAAAAAAATAGGGGACGCTTACATGTCATTGAGGGATTACAGCCAGGCTATTGAGAATTATGAATTAAACTTAAAAATTTCCTTGGAACTGGGAGACAAAAAGGAAGCCAGAAGCATTCATGTCAATATAGGAAACGCCTGCCTCAGTTTAGGGAAACAGACCAAAGCTATTGAGCATTATGAAAAGAGCTTAGAAATCACCATGGCAATAGGAGACAAAAGAGCAGAAGTGAAAACTTATGAAAACTTGGGAAAAGCAAACCTCGAATTAGGAAAAACCACGGAAGCCCTCGAGAATTTCAAGAAAGGCCTAAACATTGCTACAGAATTGAGAGAAGAGACGGAAGAGGGAGCTTCCTATGTTAACATTGGGGACGTCTACTTTGCAACAGGAGAATACCGAGAAGCCGTTGAGTATTACAAGAAAGGTGAAAGCATCGCTTTAACAACGGGCAACACGCATCTCAAGGAAATAATATGCAATAACTTGGGAAGCGTGTACTTTTCGACGAGTGATTACACGCAGGCCGAAGAATACTATAAAAAGAGCCTGGAGAACGCCCAAGAAATAGGTAACATGAAAGGAGAAGGAAGAACGGTCATGAACTTGGGAAATGTTTGCTTTTCACTGGGCAAATACCAAGAGGCAATTGAACATCATGAGAGAGCTGTCGGTATTGCCATGAAAATAGGTGATAAGAATGGCGAGGCAACTGCCCTGGTGAACCTAGCAAAGGTCCTGTCTACAAGAGGGAAATACCACGACGCCATTAAGTACAGCTTAAAGAGCCTGGTTATTTCTTTAAATATCAACAACAAGAAAGCGGAGGAAACTGCATACATGAACTTGGCGAGTGCCTACATGTCATTGGGAAGGTATACTGAAGCCGAAAGATATGTAACAATGGCCATGAAGATTGCGAGAGAAATAAGAGACAAGAGAGGGGAGGGGACGTGCAATATTATCCTTGGAAACGTTTACTTGACCTTAGGGAAATTCCAAGACGCAATCATGAAATATAAAGAAGGTCTAGCCATCACCACAGAAATAGGAGAAAAGAATGGAGAAGGAATGGCATACATGAACTTAGGAAATACCCATCTGTATTTAAAAGAACCCGACAAGGCCATCGATTATTATCAAAAAAGCCTAAAGATTGCCCAAGAGATTGGCAACAAGAACGGAGAAGGAACATCCTTTATGAATTTAGGGAACCTTTTTTCCTTTTTACTGGATGATGACAAGGAGGCAGTGAAGTATTTTGAAAAGAGCTTGGAGGTTGCCAAAACAATAGACAACAAGAAGGGAGAGGGGACCACCTACTTAAACTTAGGCAACGCTTACTTCTCGCTGCAGAAATACCAAGAGGCCTTCAAATTTTATGAGATGAGCGTGAATCTAGCTATCAAAATGAGCGACAAGCGAAACCAAGCAATAGCCAACTACAGCCTGGGTGAGCTTTGCTATGAACTGAGTGGCAAGTACGAACAAAGTAGTGAAGATTTCAAGCAACAGTCAATAAACTACTTGAAAAAGTCGGTACAAAGTTGGGAATGGGTGATTGAAAATTTACAGAAACGAGATGACTTCATGATATCCATCATTGATCAGTTCAGTGGTACCTACAATATGCTAACGGAAGCACTAAACGAGGCAGGAAATACAGAAGAAGCTCTTCTGGTTTGTGATCGTGGTCGGGCCAGAGCTCTGGGAGATCATTTAGCCTCAAAATATTGCATCAACCTAACTGTAAGTACGCCACTTGAGATGACCGACCTCGAAGCAGTTTCCTTGAAGTGTAAAGCCTGTATCGTGTACTTTGCTTTCCTTAGAAAGGGTTTGGGTATTTGGATCATAAGAAAGGAAAACCCACTCTTTTTCATCGCACTCGATGATCAATTTTTCAACTTTTCTACCCAAATGTTGTGGTTTAAAACTCTTGGTCGAAAAGAGAATCTGCCTTTTGATAAAGTCCTGAACGACGTCTATAGTAAGATGCAAGTAAAAGAACCAGCGAAGTGTGAAAACAGATCTTTGGATCCGCCTGCAACGTTTAGGCAGATTAGCAGTCATGGACAAAATACAACTGACGAGGGGTCATCAACCGAGAGAAATGTCACACCAATTGACGAGGGGTCATCAACTGAGAGAAATATCACAACGACTGACGAGGGGTCATCAACTGAGAGAAAT
>NW_022259060.1:190379-215623 GCF_009602425.1 Actinia tenebrosa | reverse complement strand
TGACGAGGGGTCATCAACTGAGAGAAATGTCACACCAACTGACGAGGGGTCATCAACTGAGAGAAATGTCACACCAACTGACGAGGGGTCATCAATTGAGAGAAATGTCACAACAACTGAAGATGAACCAACAAGTGAACCGCAAGCAGATCCACTTGAAACGTTATTCAGTCATTTGATTGCACCCATCCTGCAGCAACTCAAGGAAGAAGAAATCATTATCATTCCTGATAGATCTTTGTTTAAGGTACCATTTGCAGCTTTACGAGATCCAATCACTGAAAATTTTCTTTCAGAAACAAAGTGTATTCGGATTGCACCTTCATTGACGACACTAAAGTATTTACAAGAATGTCCAGCGGACAGTCATTGTGAGACAGGCGCACTTGTTATCGGAGGCCCTCATGTTGGGGAAGTAATATTTAAAGGGGAAAAGACCGTGATGAAGACTCTTCCTTCTGCAGAACATGAGGCTAAAGTCGTTGGAAATATGTTGAATGTCACGCCCTTGACTGGATCAGAGGCAACCAAAGAAATGGTCAAGAAGAATCTGCGAGATGTTGGTGTCATTCACATTGCAGCACATGGAGACTCAGAGAATGGATACATTGCTCTTTCCCCTCCACCAAGAATACATGAAACAAGTATCCCAGACGAACAAGACTACATGTTAACAATGCAGGAGGTACAAGAGATTGGTGTGAAAGCAAAACTTGTTGTCCTAAGCTGCTGTCACAGTGGTAGTGGAGACATCAAGGCAGAGGGAGTGGTTGGAATGAGTCGAGCTTTTCTTGCTGCAGGAGCTCGTGCTGTTGTAGCGTCGTTGTGGGCCGTTGATGACGAGACTACATTTAATTTTATGGCAACCTTTTACACGTTTCTAAAGATGGGAGAAAGTGCAAGTAAAAGCCTACAAATTGCCATGGATGACATAAGAGGAGAATTCGAAGATCCGAAAGACTGGGCTCCTTTCTTTCTTATTGGTGATGATGTCACCATCAGTGTATGAGAAATGAGAGAGAACCAAGATTTATACAGTATACCAAAGTACTGGACTCCTTTCTTTCTTATTGGTGATTATGTCACCATCAGTGTATGAGAAATGAGACAGAACTAAAACACTCTAGCTAAATTAGATGTTTGCAATCAACAGAAAAAATAAGTAGTTTAGTTTGTGCTTCATTTTATTCACTCGAATTAGTTAGTACTATAATCAAAATACTTACAGATTTGTATTCATATTTGTAGTTTTTAAATTTCCTTTGCTACATTTAGTGTATCCGGAAATCTCGTTCAAGATGACTTATAATGGCAAGTTATCATAGCTGATTTCATATTGTCCCAACACTTGTAAACCAAATACAACCCCAAAGAAATATAGAAAATGACAATAAATATATTTGCAGTCTGTTTTAAATCACAGAGGATGTAACTTACTCCGTTACTGAGAGGAGAAAAAGTATTGATAAACGTAGCGCAAACAAATTATTGTGAATTGATTTGAGAGTAAATTTTTCCAATGTACTTTCTGGGTTTCAATTCGGTAATACTTTACTATATCCAAGAATATACAATACTTTATTAATGTTACAGTTGCAATCAAGGAACTCTAACACTGTTTAGTATTTTACTTCTTTCCATCTCCTGTGCATCCATGATACCATCCACATACACAATCTGATACTGTTTGCAACGCATCTGTTTGAGGGAGCGTCTAAGGTGCCTCAGACCTGAGCTACTTGTTTGGATGTCGTCCAGTAAGCTGTGCATTTGTTTGGTTGAGTGAGAAGGATCAAACAAGAGCAGAAACAGACCTCCATCTTTGCCTGAGTGTTCCTCTACTCCAATGACAAGACGACTGTGTCCTGTGAAATTTGAAGGGGGAAAAAGAAGAAGAAAAACAGTTGAGAGTCAGCTAGAGTCGGACCAAAATAGGTTTGAAATAACTTAAATATGGCTATTGATAAAGATTTTGTTGTGGGTTGCACTCTGGTTGATCAATGTGAATGCAATCAGCCTATACGTGTCAAGTTGAGCATGCAACATGAAACCTTCAACAACCTTTTTTGAAATAGCTGTATATATCTTGACCCGAACTGTCCTACGACATACCTTGATGCTGTAGATATAGCGGTGGTCTTGTAGTTTGTTTCAGTACACCAGCATGTGCCTGGTTCAAACCCATCCCTGTATTAAACCCAGGTACACCACAGCTGAAATATCTCTTGATCCACGAGAACATCTCTGGATGAGTTCCATCACAACCAGTAGCTCGATGAAAGTCAATGATATTCGCTCTATAAAAAAAAAACATTTTGAGAGGTGGGCTGATAAAAGGGTTAGTTGACAGTGGGACTTCCACCAATAGACCCATTCAACTTGGACATACATGTAGTATTTTCCCATTAAAGAACACATGTTATTCCCTTAGTAATGAGATACCTGTTTGCGTTTTATTTCAATCTTCTTCAGTTCTCGAGTATTACAGATAAACAAAGAAATATTACTCAAAGGAATACAACATGATTTGAAATAGGTAAACAATAAATTGAATGGTTCTATTGGCATTTCAGCCACTGGATCCAATCGTAATGTGAATTTTTTCAGTGTTCCATTGACGGGGGTGACAGCCTCAAGGTTACTAAAGAGAACAGGTTACCTCAACCCCAGTGATCGCAGAACAGTAGCAATCTCTGTTGCCCCAATCCACTTTCTTGTGTTGATCAGCTTACAGGCCAACTGTTCTGCTCCTTGTTTGTCAAACCCTAAAAAGCACAGTTATTATCAGTACACTCACAGTTATTACTGGCAAAATGATCATTATCATTAAACCATTTTATCATCATCAGCCTCATCATCATTTTCATTATGTATCATCATCATCATCTCCACCACCATCATCATCATACCATCTTCAACATCACCACCATCATCATCATCATTTTCATTATGTAATGTACATGTATCATCACCACCATCATCTCCACAACCATCACCATACCATCTTCACCATCACCACTATCATCATCATCTTCATTATGTATCACCACCATCATCATCATCATACCATCTTCACCATCACCACCATCATCATTTTCATTATGTAATGTACATGTATCATTATCATCATCTCCATCATCTCCACAACCATCACCACTATCATCATCTTCATTTTATATCGTCATCATCTTCACCACCATCATCATCACCGTATTGACATCATCACCCTCTTTATTCATCATAAAGTATCCTAATCATCTAAATTTTGTATCATCCCATCTCATAATAGCTAGACTTACCAGCATTCCAAGATGCCTCAATAAGCTGTTGTATTCGTGGTATTGAAGGAACATTTTCGCCAACTAGAACAAAGCAACATTAGCAAAACAGATCAGGGTAAGGGCATAATATCAAAATCTTTGACATCAAGAAACATAATAGATGTCCAATAATAGAAGTACCACTGCAGTACATGTGAATAAAATCATTCAAATTGTACAATCCTGAAGGTGGACACCTTCGATCTAGAATCTGTTCTAGATCTGCTGAATAGAGGTTTGTTTTACAGGATTCAACTATGGTAAGAAAATATCAGGGCCATGCAACGGTACCCATGCAACTAGCTGTGGGTTTAATGAAGACCAGTGTCCACTTAATATATAGTAGAGGTACCAACGTATTACAGTCTTAGTAAGTTTATTGTCCAATTATTGAAGTCACCTGCAAAAAGCATGGGCCTGTACACATCGATTCTTAACAATGCCGAGATCAACATCTGAAGATTGCGATATCCACAGCCCCAGCCAGCATCCCCTACTGTGCTGGCATAGTGGTCAGTATCTGATGATGACCATGCCTGCTTGGTGCCACTTACTCCCAGCTTGTAACGGTGATGTAATTGAGGAATAATGCCTAAGAAAAGATGCAAAACATTATGTCAAAAGATAATTGCATCCCAACTCAGTTGCTGAAGTTAAGCTTGAATTGGACACATCATTTGAAAAAAAATTACGGTTTCTTAAAAGATATCACTGTAGTTTAAATTAAAATATATTTTATATGATATATTACAACATTAGCAGCTAGTTTATGGGAATATACCCTTTTCGAGTTCCAAATTACCACTGTGTTTCTTGATTACACTCATTTACTCAGGCTAAGCCTCAATGTTGTAAAGAATATTCACGTGTTCCCGTTGAGGTCTGTCAAGTTTCAAAGTGTTAATATTGTTGAAGTTGTGCATTCTTTACTTTACCGTTGGTATTTGCGAGTAATTAGACACTGATTCGAGGCTAAGCCTGAGTAAATCAGTCTGTAATCAAGAAACACAGACTTAATTTGGAACTTGGAACTGGACTATTAAAGGTAACAAGCCATAGGTGAGCTGTTACTTAACAGCCCGCAGATATAAAGTACATCAAATAAAAATATTTCATTCTACTTAATATTTCCAAGACTGCACAAAGAATGTTTTACTAAAAAATTCAGTTAGATGTGCTAACTACCCATAATATATGTGCAATAAAACTGGGATCTTGCATGGTTATCATGGGCTATTTCCGAGAGAAATAGGCCAATATTATTGGCCTGTGTGTGTGAGGAGGGGAAGGCAGGGAGGGTTCAGAGAATTTTTTCTATCTTCTCACCTCTTGTACAAGACTCTCCACTGTCAGTGTCCGTCATGAGTATTTTCAGCATTTCTGCTTTTCTGGCATAATAGTCACCAACTGATGCTTTACCTCTGTTAACATCTCTCTCCAAGTGTTGACTGTATTGAGTGACATACCCACCTACTTTATTCATTCCATACATTGCCTGTTTAAAACCAAGAGTGTTAGCTTTGAATACTTATGGAATCAAGTGTGGCATGGTGGTTGTACACAACCCTCTCACATAAGGCAAGGGTGGCTCCAAGAATATTTAGGAGGGTCAACACCATTTATGATCAAGACAAATCCATGAGTTATTTTTACATAAAAAGATCATCAGCTCATCTAGTGGGGGATGCCACCACCTGCATCCCTCCCATAGATCCCCCTTGTGTAGGGTCTTGGTTTTGTATGAGTAGAGTTTGGTTAGGTCTCTCTGTACCCTTGATTGAAGAGCTTTTTGTCACAATTATTTGGTTTTCCTCCCTTTGCAAATCTTTACATCCCAATTCAATCTGTAACTGTTAACTGAGTCGTAATAGAAATTGAAGGTGTTTTTACAAACTGACATTATCTACCTGGAGCTTTTTGAACTCTTCTTCCTCTTTCATCCTCTGTTCCTCCATTTCCTTCTGTTCTTCACTTTCTATTGCCTTGGCAAGTAAATGATCATTCCACTGGGAAGACTGAATCTCAAGTCTCTCCATTTCTCTTTGCTCTTGTGCTATGGCTCGATCAGTATTGTGGACTTGTGTGTGTACTGATGTGTCAATATTAAGGTTATGGGGATCCAAAATAGTGTTTTCATGGTGATTCTGATGGGAATTGGTGCTTAATAAATTAGTGTGATCTTCTATACTGTGTGCAAATAAATGGTCTTCCCACTCTGTTGAAGAAACTATAAGAAAACATTCTGTTTAAATAAAAATAGACATTTTTGGCTTGTACATAATTCTTCTCTATTTCAGACCGCATGTCATTCTCTAAGTATAATTTCTTTATGTTTAATGGTTGCACATGAGAAAACACATGAATTAGATACAACTCATACATGTACAAAGAATCTTATTCTCTAGAGAATGACATGTGGTCTGAAATGGGTAAAACATTACACACAAGCTAAATAGATCTAGTAACTATTAACTTTTTAGTAGGGGACTTAGAATCCTATTGTATTTCACAAAAACCTTCGGGTGAATCTTTAAAAAACCATACCAACACCCATACCAACCAGGGCACCCTAGGGAGATTCATTCATTTTACAGGTGTCTAGCTGATTGGCTGATGATTTTCTTCTGTTGTTTTTGGCTGCACTAGTGCTTTACTTCCCTTCTCTCATAAACCAATCATACAGTAACTATTAAAGTTAATTAGAGTTCCAAGGTCTTACATTGTTTCATGATGTGAATGCATCTGTAGCATAAAAACAAAGTATATTTATTCCAAAGCCATGCATGTGTAATGTTAGTTACATGCGCATGTACTGTACCTTTATGCTTCAGGCTCAACACAGTGATCTACTAGTTGTGCCAAGTAAAGGTGATTATGAATGATTTAATTTCAAACTAATGTTGGTTTTAACTAGATTCCAGCCATATATTGTAACATGTTTGGCTGAGGTATGATGAATATCATTTTTCTTCCTATTTAGACAATGTTTAAGTTCCAAAGCTTCAGAATATGAAGTAGAAAATAAGAAAGTGGACAGATGTGTCAATGAAAAAAATTATAACTTGAGCAATTGAACTTTATTATTATTAGTTCTGAGGAAAAATATAAAAACATTCAAATAACACAGCATTAAGATACTTATAATATAGTTATGTAAAGAGATATCTTCTCTTGACAACATATCTATCTGGAAGAAATTCATGTCAGTCGCCAGTAAGAAAAATTGAAAAACACTTAAAAAACATAAACTAGTTTGATCAAAGATCACTGACCAGTAGCATTTAGACAGTAAAAAATCAATCGACACCAGCACCAAACAATATATTATTAAGATGTTATTTAATAAATGTATTCATGATTTTAAAAATAAAGTTTGGCAAAAAAATAGAGAAAAATTCTAGATAATATTAGAAAAAATATATATAATTATCATTTTTCAGCATACCTATTTGTTGACAGTGTCCAAATCTACATATTTTAAAATCAGCAGCGTCAGAAAATCCAGGCACTATCAAAAAACAACCAGAACAAATTTTAACATACAATTATCAATTTACATTTTGGCCACCAGTTCTGGGTTTTCAAGATTGCCATTTGATTTAACACAAGATTTTTTGGCTGTTATCAAACTAAAATGATTCAAACGAATATTTTACCTTCTAGATCACAGTAATTGGTAGTGATAGTCGATGTTGAAGGCTGTGGTTGGATGAAATGCTGTTGTACATGTAGATCTATGTTGTCTTTAGGTATTGAGGAACCACAAACGGGACAGATGGACATAGACGAAGGATAAGTAAGTTCATTAAGGTACAAGTCATCATGTCTTCGTTTCATACCGATTCATACCATACACAGAGAGATCAAAGATGTGTCTCTTAACATGAGAGAATGTTGATGGCAAGAAAGCCGCTTGATGACATTTTTTCGAGTCAAGTCAAGCAGAGAGACTAATACTTTTGATTTGTGGAAGCAAGTGTAAACTCTTTGACAGGCGTTCGTCACGGTCCAGAATAACACCAGAAAAAAACTTGATGCGTGACGCGACACAGGTAACCCAACATCTCTTTTTACACATCACAAAAAAACCCACCATTATTCCGATGATTCCATGATCACATTAATTAAGAATATTTAAAGAAAATGAAGATTATTTATAACTATTTATATATCGACTTATATCTGTAGTAACCAAGCTTTAGATTATTTAATACAAAATCAAGACTCGGGCTCCCTGTGGACAAATTTCTAGAACCTTGAAGGACGTTATCATAAACATCCTTTCTTTTAATTTAAAAAGAACTAAATGAGTTTAAGCAAAAAAATTTAAACTGTTACTGTATATACTTTTTCTTTCGTTTTCTTATGAAATAAAAAATAAAAAAGAACCTTCAGGATCCATATAGCCATAGATGTCCGTGTCCCTAGAGCATGATGTGCCATCATGTCCCAACTCGTGGTCATCCGGGACTTGAGGCGTCCTGCATGTCTTGCACAAGACGCCATTTTGTTGAAGACTAGAAGAACGTTGGAAGTCCTTTACGTTTTTAGCAAAAAAATACCACAATGTCGCGTGGTGGAACTAGAGTTTACTTCGGAAGACTTCCAAGAGATGTTAGAGAACGAGATTTAGAGAAATTTGTTCGGAATTACGGTCGCGTTCGGGAGATAAGTATCAAGTTAGGCTACGGTTTTGTGGTGAGTCTACACAGATTAGTCTACATCTTCGTCACTCGGAGGCGTAAAAATACTAACAAACATTTGTTTTAGGAATTCGATGAGCCAAGAGATGCTGATGACTGCGTTTATGATTTAAATGGCAAGGATTTTCTTGGAGAAAGGTAATAACTGTATATAATAAGGGCTGTTAGGATTCTCTTCAAGACAAGTTTGCACATGTTCACACATTCTACACTCAATAGGCTTCATTCTTCAAATACATCAGTCTTTAAGAAGGAAAACTTTTAAATAAGTTGATTATTGTTTATTTTTTATGTTAATAATGCCCTTTCTGGAATGACAAATGTAGTCAGTTTTGACCTAGCTTTTAATACTATGAGCCACTAACTATTCACTATCACAGCAAACATACAGGATGTTTTACCCAAGCTAGACCAGAATGCACCAGGTGCTCAGCCTGAGAAAAACCAATGATGATTATAATGGAATTGGCTGAGGGATAATCTGGGTCAAGTTGGCAATGCAGTGAATTGGCAGGTTTCAAAATGGCATCTATTTTATCCCCTAAAACAGTTCCACAACACTGCATTGCCAACTTGAACCAGCTTGACCCAAAACCAAATATGGAATAACAGCCACTGTACATTTCAATCAGCCATTGAAAATATGATTTGCAAATAATGTAAGGATGAATTTGACGTAAATGGTACTGTTGATTTTCAGAATCGTAGTAGAGCATGCCAGAAATCCTGTTAGAAATGTTGATTATGGATATCGCAGTAGAGAGAGCTCAAGGTATTTCACTTTACTTCTTTACATTCAGTATACAGTTGAAAATCAATTTACAGTTGAAAATTAATTTTCAGTGAAAAATCAATTTATATTAAAATTTTTTCATGGAGTCATCCAATCTCTCTTTGTCTTTAAGGTGGCTGCCTACTTTTGAACGTTCGATTTGAGCCCACGATGTGCGCGCGCTCAATAACCGCTGAAAAATCTACAAGATTTTATTGAAGAACCATACGCGTTTTCAGCTTCAACAGGGCAAAACCCTTAAATTTTGCACGGGACTCTATATTTTTTGATAGCTCATTCGAAAAAAACTCCTAAAAATCTAGGTTATATCAACATTTTAGGAAAAGTTTAAATCAGGAACACGTGAAAAAATAGATTTTTGTAGGGATTTTTGTTTGACTTCCTGAGATTTTTTAAGAGCACCGAAGGTACAAAATATGACAAATCAATGTATCTCTCTGTCTTTTTGTCGAAAATATCCWTGTATTATTGTAGAAAGATTGACTAGCCTTCGTTTGTGCAATCATATAGTCTGCAAATAACTATTATCTTATTAATCTTTTTTTTTTTCTAATCACTTCCGGTGGCGCAATTTTTACTCCAAAAGCTCGTGCGTAGGCTTCCATTAAATGCTGATTATTTCGAAAACGAGCTCGGGGACACCCTATTTTTCTTTCCAGATTTGGAATCAGCATTAAATTTCAATTCGGAAAATCGAAGTTTTAGAAAAAGCTTAAATCAATTTCCAAAAGTAGGCAGTCACCTTAAGTATACAATATGCATTCATCATTATTTTATCCTATTTTGTTAGGTCTAGCAGACCTCCACCTAGAAGAGGCCGTACCCCACCAGTCAGAACAGAACACAGGCTTGCTGTCATTAACTTATCATCTCGCTGTAATTGGCAGGTAAATACAATCTTTATGGCTTCATGGTTTCTTTTCTTGTTATTGGGTAACCTTTGTTCCTTTAAAGATTAAACATAGGGATAAGGTAACTCGCATTATCTAAATACTAATTTAATGCTCCAAATTAAATGACAGTCAGCTTGCATTCTTGTTTGATTTTTTCTAACGCAGGAGAATCTGGTTTTATGCTAGAAGGTTTGGCTTTATAATATATGTATATCAAATGCAATTTTGATGTCTGTGCTACCAACAGGCTTTAAAATAGTAAAAATAACCAATAATAAACTATTAGTGTTTGGTGTTTAATTACCATGTAGTAATGTGGTATCAAACTCTTGGTCTTTAGATCACCAAATGTTCAGTAACTTTGCCTTGATTCTACCTAACCACCACCTGTGGCCTAGACAGTCAGTCAATCAGTCAGTCAGTCAGACCCTAGTACACCTAGACAGTAGAATATCCTGTCCATCCATCCACATACCAGACAATAACATGGTCTGTGCCACTTCTTCTGGTTTCAAGGAATCCAATGTCTGCCCCCTAAAACCATACAGTTCTGTCTTTTCCAAAGCAATACCAAATTTGAGCCTAACTGAGAAAGTATGGCTGACCACTTCAGCCTACACTGGTGTTGCGCACATGCCAAACCTAATCCACCATTGATGATTGACGCCCCCATACTGTAATGTTGGTCTTAACTAGTCCCATTTTTGCCAATATAAAGAACCTTTAATATGTTTTACTGTGTATTGGTGCCAGGTAAGTGTGTTTCTTAAAGGGGAACAGTGGGACTTATGGATTACATGGTTCCCATTTGATTCTACTTCAAGACCATCTTTCTATTGGTCAGGAAACCTTCTTTTTTTGTTTAACTCTGTCACTTACAGTGGTTTATGGGCTGTACAGATTTTTGATTGTTTTATGTGATATCTGTGTGTTGTCAACGTGTTATATTGGTAACCATCAACAGACCAGTTTCCATACGAGGAGAAAAATAAATAGTAGCTCATTTCTGGAATTATTTATGAATTAATCTATAATTTAGTCTATATTGTTTTATCTGCCATGTGTCATTTTTATTAATTTATTCATACTTTTATTTTATTCTTTTGATCTGCTATTAATGATTATTTTGAGTTTGTAGGAAATATATTGTTATATGAAATACCATTCAGACTATGTTTATCAAATTAGCTATTAAACACATTTGCAGACTCATATTTTAAAGGAGAATTGCAACAAGGAAATTTTTCCCCAGTTGATATCCATTTGACTAATCTACTGTGCATTGACCTATGAGTAATGAAGCTTTTTATTACAGGATTTAAAAGAATATATGGGCAAAGCTGGAGAAGTAACATTTGCTGATGCTCACAAGAGAAGAGCAGGAGAAGGGTAAATGTTTTTCACCCTATATTTTATAGCTTTATATTTAAAAACCATAAACAATGAATACAGACTGCTTGAGTAATGGCAGCAACTTCTAGGTCGTCAAATTTCCAGTTATATTTCATAATTCATTAATTTGAACTCACATTATGCAAGGTGCAAATAAATAATGATTGAGTATCGTGTAGTATACTCCTTGTGCCACGAATAGTTTAATACATAGTTACTATTTGTATTTTGTAACATTGCTATTGGTGTGGTCTGACATACAATGCACATGTTTCTTTCCCTTAGAGTGGTAGAGTTTGCCACAAAAGAAGACATGAAAACTGCGATGAAGAAACTAGATGATACAGAACTTTTTGGAAGGCACATCAAACTCAAAGTTGTAAGTTTGAAACACACTACTTATATCTTGTTATCTACTTAGATCTTCAGTCCTGCTATCAATCAGTTTGTCCACTACACACACTCTTTTACCATTCTCTTCTGATAAAATATATTTGGCCTTATTGGCCTCTTTAATTGCCTGTAGAGTCATTTGTAGATTTAGGTAAATTGTGTACAACAGAAATAACTGCAATATTATAAGCAAACGAGGTCGGTATTTTGTTATAACAAACCCTTATTTCTATCAATTTATGACATTTTATAGGAAAAAGTAAGGACAAGACGCTCTGCTAGCCGCAGTAGAAGTAGAAGCCGATCAAGATCACGTCGTAAGAGGTAAAACCAAAAAGTAAAAGTAATATATTTCACTAAACATTAATTAAAGATCAGGCCAGAAGATTAACAAAAGACAGAAAACCCTTCAAAGGACTTTTTAAAAAAAACTTTAATCTAGAAAAGAATAGAGTCCCTTTTTTTCAGCTAATTGCTGTTAATAATGGAACAGAATTGATACTGATACTGTAAGAAATTTACATATCTACCTAACTTGCTAATTACATTTTTGTCCCAGCCGATCCAGATCTCGCTCTAGATCACCAAAGAGGCGACGCCGTTCATCATCCAAGTCACCTGAAAACTCAAAATCCAAACGATCCAAATCTCGCTCAAGATCTGCCTCAAGAGAAAAAAGTAAAGAGAAATCTAAATCTCGTTCTAAGTCACCTGAAAGATCAAGATCTGCTTTCCCAAAGAAAGAACACGAAAATGGGGAAGAAGACGAAGAAGTGAAGGATGTTGATGAGGTTGACGAAGATCAAGAAGCAGAACCTGAAGAACAAGAACAGGTAGAAGAGAATGGAGAAGAAGAAAATGCAGACGAAGAAAACATGGAAGACGATGATGTTGAGAAGAAAGAAGGTGACGAAGAAGATTAAATCCTTCTAAACTATATTACCATTAGCCTAGCTAACACTTCATACTTCTGTAAATACGTAAAGTTCAGATGTTGATTCCATTTCCACTAGTTAATTTGTCATGGGCTAATCTTGAAGCCCTCCATGTGTTAACGCCATTGGCTAGTAACAAGTGCATCTTATTTCATACACTTGTAACTCATTTGTGATCTGCAAGTACCATCATTATAGACATACCTGTTTACCTGTAATGATACCATGGTAACTGGTGTAGGAATGGTATTTTTAATTAAATCTTTTTGTTACAGCAACAAACCACATAGAGTGGGAAATGTATGGTACTGGCTTACCTAATGTATTAATGTATATGGTACAACGTACCATACCATTGTAATGGTTTTCATATGAGTGGGAAACATACGGTACTGTAACATCGCATACACAGCATGACAAGATGACATTGAAATGGCTTTCCATTATCTTCCAGTAAATCATCCAATCACAACCTGTAGCTACAGTACAGTTATGAATTTCCTGTTTTGTTTCCCACTCATAGGAAAACTGGCTTATATATGGTAAATAGTTACTTTTTCCAGATATTGTACAGTACCAAAATGTACCACAAATAAGAAAAATTATCTACTGCATTTCAATTGAATCCATATACTCTGTTACGGAACTATAGTTTTCCATTGTTTCAATATTAGTTGATTTAATCTTATAAAAAGAACTTGTATCGGCTTATATCAAGCCTTGAATGTGATAGCATACAGCCCAACCAATAATTAGCGTGGTTTTGATATACACTAATTTCCATGAAATCGCTACATATATTTTTCCATCATGGAATTAAATTCAGTTCTTTTGCAGCTAAACTCTTGGCGTAGTAGTAAATGAACTTCGAAAGAAATTGACACTGTATTTTTGAACATGTATCTTTAATAATATTATAATCACAACTATTCAACAGATTTTAACTGGAGTTTTTATGTAATGTTATTTTGACAAGTCCATCTGAACGATGGAAGTTTGCAACAATAAACAGTAGTACTCAATAAACCTTGTCTTGGAGCTCATCTTAGATTCTTACATTAGGATCATACAGGAGTAAAAAGGATAAAACAAATTCATCAGTTCAAATATTTAATTATATTCTTTACGCATTAAAATAATAAATTTTTTGATAAATAAAACAGCACCTTATGAGGTATGTTATAGTAACTCATAATTAAAATCTTTATTTTTCGTACATTCAATATTTTTATTCATCATAATTATCCATAAAATACCTATATTTCTCCTTTTTTGAAAAACTAATATTTTCACGTGAAATAACGTTATTTTCACATGTGAAAATATCGTTACCATGTGTATTTAAGCTATTAGTTGTAATAATAAAAAGCTTATTAAGTTGATTTTATGGATAGATATATAATAAACAGAATATTACATGGGCGCTTGGAGATATGAAATTTATCTTCTCGTGTTGAAAATCTCTCTCGTGAGAGATCTTTTCAACACTCAAAAATAAATTTCGTATCTCCATGTGCCCATGTAATATTATTTATAATAATAAAAATCTTATTAAGTTGATTTTACTGATAATTATATAATAAACAGAATATTAAATGGGCGCTTGGAGATACGAAATTTATCTTTGAGTGTTGAATATCTCTCACTCGTGAGAGATCTTTTCAACACTCAAAGATAAATTTCGTATCTCCAAGCGCCCATGTAATATCCTCTATTTCACTCATCTGTCTTATAGCCTAGTTTTTAAAGAGCTTTTTACTTGGGTTAATAATTTAGTTAAAACACTTTGAGAGATTGTCTAAAACTACCTTGCATAAAGGGTCACAAGTTTATTACCTAATTTATGACTGCACCAATTTCTGTACAAGGAATGAATGGCTTCGCCTTGGTAATAGTGTTTTCACATTTTATTTTCAAGAGCATACACTGAATCAAATTATGGTGACCAATTTGAATAACTATTGTTCTGCACCACCAAGTGACTGACTAGCCTTGTTTTCCCATGGAAACAGTGCAGAACAATAGCTATTCACCATATTTTGATTCAGTGTATTCAGAAGCTAAAATGGAAAAATAGGCCCCAACTTAATAGATACATTTAAAACTTTGACCTATCACTCCTAAGTCTTGCTATTTACATTTTCCTATGTTTTTTAAAGTCTCTCCTCCACGGTTAGTTGAGTTGGGAATTTCCCACACGGAAACTGACAACTTGTTTTGGAGGGAAAGTAGAACCACGCCTTTTTTGAGATGGCTTAGAGAATGATCATAATGCATTGTGGTCTAGCCCGGGTACAAACACCTTTTGTTCTCCATGCCTTATATGGTACTGTTGTACCCATGCTAGACCACAATGCATCATGGCCATAGAACTTATTAAAGCCTATGGTCTACATTATTGTGACTATAAATCCGTTTCTCGAACAGGATCTTTAGGAGAATCAATCAAAGGCGTTCGTGTTCCCACCTCGTATCCATTACATTCCTGTAAATCAGCAACATCATTCTTCAACACCAGTCCTTGTTCTTTGGGCTGGCGCGATGTACGGTTGCCTTCTGCGCCATCATTACCTTCTTGATGTCGTTTGTTCATCGGCTGCATCTCCTGTTCATTGTTGAGTTTCTTATGGTCGAGCTCTTGCTTCCTTATGAAAGAACTACGGCAGAATATAGTGAGGTAGACAGGAAGAAAGCAAAGGCCATGAAGAAGACCGAGAAACACTATACCAAAAAACATCTTGAAGAAGATTCTGAAGATTTCTGACGAGGCGAAGGCCAACATGATCATCCCAAGAAACGTGCTTGTTCCTACGAAACAATCAAATACGATAGTTAAATGAGGTGAGTCAATCAGTTACTACACCAAACCATTTATAGAACTGAGATAAATAGTTTGCACCTAATTGATGGGCAAGCTCCCCATTCAGTTCCTGATAAGATTTACAAATTATGATTAGCACATGACGGGCTATAGACCAAATTCAAAACTCGCACCGATGTGAGGCTTAAGTTGTGAACAAAGGGATCTGGTGTGACTCAAAGTAATCTGGCGTGATTCAAAAGTCACGAATCACGCCAGATTCCTTTGTTCACAACTTAAGCCTCACATCGGTGCGAGTTTTGAATTTGGTCCATACTCGATTGAACGAAATTCAAAACCTTGGCAAGGGTGGGGTGGGGAAATTTAAACTAGTACACTGAATCTCACGAGGGGAAATCCCTTGTAACCATGACGGCACTTCTTAGTAAGGTGTCTTACCTCCCATCAGCACACTTGCACCTAACGTCCTCAAGGCGTCTATCACTCGCTCCTCGGCGCTACTCTTGGATGACATCACATACGCATGCGCAATATGCGCACTATAGTCCACAGCGAATCCAATGGCCATAATCAGATTAATCATGGACACTCCATGTAGTGATAAGCCCCAGATGTACATCAACCCAAACAGCTCGAACACCAACGCTACGAACCCGAAGAACACCAAGATAGTCACACTAAAATCTACCAGGAAAGGGCTGGTAATCAGTAATATAGCAACAGACGCGATCACTAAGTTACGTATTGTTGCTTTGGACGTTATGGCATACTGTTCAAAGTAAATAAACGCCTTGGAGATTGGATACGCTGGAAGAGGTGACCTGTTGTCCAGGTCTTCTCGCAGCGTTACCATGGCATCTCGTTGACCAATCGAATTCAAGGATTTCTTGATGTAGCAAAGAATACGAGACGCTTTGACTATTCCTTTATCTTCAGATAATCGTAAATCTTCCCTGAAATGAGCAAATGCTGGGATGTTTAGGAATGTTCTCAATGTTGGCATAAAGTGTTTTCCTTCTAGACTCAAACCTTTCTTCTTTGAGAATGCAGCAAGTGTTTCCATCCAAGACATAGTTGTGTTTTCATAGAACGAGTTCTGTGAAGCTATCTTTGACAAGTGTAGAATATCTTTCTGTGTTTCTGGACTCGTGTAGTTGACTTGCTCATCAAGTATGATATTGACTTCTATCTTACGCGGGAAATATCGGTCCTGAGCGTTTGTGAATAATATGAACGGCGAGCCATCTTTAGCCAACAATCTGGTATCAAAATCTTCACTGATGTTTAAGGCCCCATATATACCACTACCTAAGAGCCCCAATGAAATCAGCACCACAATGCACTTCACTTCTCTTCTCATCAGTATTTTAGCCCATGCAGTCAATAACTTATTAGCGGTCTGGGTACGAGGCTCGTCCCATGCTGGCGCACCTTCTTTTGGARGAGGAACACGACAGACTGGGAAGCAGTCTCGACGTCCTGCTTTYACTCTACGAAYGTCAAACGTCATCATGGCAACAAAGAACGTAATTATCATTAAATATGCAAAGAATATCGCCATGGCAGCGTACAGACAGAAATATTGTATTGCTGGCAGTTCAGACCACGTGCTTACAGCAAAAGCCACGARGTCTGTCATAGTTGTCATGGTGATGGTTGCTCCAGAGTTCGYCATCACAACCTTAACAGTATCAGTTACACTTAGTTGTGGTCCAACGCGATCCAGTTCATCTATGATAATAAACATATCATCGATTCCAATACCAACAATCAAAAACGGTAAAGCTCCAACTATACTAATAAAAGGTGTTCGAACAAACATCGTAAACCCGAATCCCGCGAGAATCCCGAGAAAAACCGCAAAGATCCCGATGTTAGCAAGAAGTGAGTGTCCTGTCAAAGGGTTTCTGAACTTTCCCAGCATGATACAAGCGAACGAGATCATCAGAGTATAGGTCACCGAGATAAAAGCAATGTCTGTCCCAGTGCTTTCTTGTATGGCATCATCTAGGCTTCTTTGCACATTGATGTATACCTTCATACATGATAGACTATCTTTCAACTTTTCTATTTTCTCAACCACATTCTTTTCCCAATCCATAATCTTTTTGTCTTCCTTATCACTGTTTTTCATAAAATACAGCAATTGTAGAGCATCAACCTTGGATATTTCTCCAGACACACTATCAATGTCCAGCCCACCAAACATCATTCTTATGTTGTACCAAAATGGACGTCCATTACGCATCATTAACCCTTTATTTCTGAATGCTTCTTCAAACTTCCGTGTAGCATTTGAGAAAAGCGACTGGTTGAACTGCAGTATGTCTAAAGGATTCAAGAACAGACAGAATGAAGGAGAGTTGTTGGTGGATGGTTGAGAAAGGCATAGTTCTTGATAAGGTTTGGTGTTAATGATTTCATCATGTACAGCTAGTACGTCAAGGAGACAAGCTTTGCTCAGCACATATTCACTAGCTTCTTTGGGTTCAAATATAACAGTTTCTATCCTACTTTCCATGGGAAAGTTTATCTTGGCTTTGTCAATGTCTTTAATGGCGCGACTGTCTTGAGGGATGAACAGCTTTTCAGCTCTGTGTAGAAAATAAAGTAACAGATGAAGTTTGAGGATTTACATTATTGCGGCAAGGGGGGTGTATGTGTGTGTGAAAGATTGTACAAACCATCTTTGCAACATCATGTTCCTGGTTAGTAAGACAGCGACCCTCCCCCGGTTTCGAAAAACTGTCGACCACCGTGCTATGATAATTAGAGTATTTTCCTTTCCAAGAGAACTGCACTTTTTACGATACTTGAACTTTGTCGTTTCGTTTTGACTGGAAACTAAAGTGCTGCGCAATTGATCTTTTTACCTTGGGCGTAATGTTTTTCCATTTCAGACCAGGTGTCATTCTCTAGAGTATTATTTCTTTTTTTTTTTTGTTTCACATCAGAGAAGACACATGAATATGGATACAATGTAAACGTAACTCAAACAAATAATCTTATTCTAAAGACAATGACACGTGGTCTACATGACACGTGGTCTACATGACACGTGCATGGTCTACATGACACGTGGTATACATGACACGTGGTTTACATGACACGTGGTCTACATGACACGTGGCCAAATATAAAAAAGTCTATTTGGGGATATCACGTAACTAACCTATTTTCTGTCTTCATCCAGGCAAAACCTACTGAACAAAAGCCAACAAAAGCACAGCAAATAGCAAGAGTGAAGCATGGATGGCGAGAAATGACTGTTCCAAGCACACCAAAACACCTTGATATCAGGTTGATGTACATGGTACTGAAGGTCACCCATAACGAGTGTGGCGAGTGTGGACACTTCTTCTTGGGGCTTAAACAACAAGAATAGACAAATCGTGATCAAATAACAAAACAGATATAGCCAGATATGCTCTAATGCATCTGTCAGCCATAACATCTCTGACCGACAAAACTTATTTATTCCCTTGCGCGCGCATTACCAATTCGGGTGTTCAAACCTTTTCCTGTCCTAACCTTAGGTAGCCTCCTTTGCAGCCGTTCTTAGGGTCGTCACGCAACGTTTCCGTGACGACCCTAAGAACGGCTGCAAAGGAGGCTAAACCTTAGGAGGCATTTCAATATACCTTCACTAGCTTTACAGGCAAAAAAAAAAAAAACATACTCCGCTCGGTTAACTGACCTTTTTCTGCTTGAACTTGTTTCTTCTGCCATTGGCGCGGTGTTAATGTCAGGTCTTTTCACTATTCATTATATTCTCTACATCACCAATAATTTTCTAAGAAATTACGTGTTGGCTAAAAAACCTAAACGTAAAAGAATAACAACAACACTGTCAGTAAATTGAATCAAATGAAGTGATATACCTTAAAATTCGACCTTTTTCTCCAAAGTTGCTATACTGTGAGCTCTTGAAATCGATTCCGCGTTATGAAACCATTGACCAATACTTGTTTTGCCAGTGTCAGGCCAAGCTAAGCCATAAGAAAATATTTCGTTTTCGTAGGAAAGTGAAACATGCATATATGCATTCGGTAAACACGCTTTCACGCTGTTAGTCCGCCTAATTTTTTAGCTTATTGCATCATGAAAAGTGAAAGCCCAACTTATACCAACCTGAGGGTGTGTGGTCTTTTGCACTTTCAAGCTGTTGCATAAGAAAACTTGTGTCTCCCCGTCTCCCGGGGGGGTGGGGTGGGGGGGGGGGGGTGACAAAAGTGAAGGAAGGGTCCAGGGACGCTTAATTTCTTTGAGAACACATGATTTTAAAATCACAAGCGGGGTACTATCTCCCTGAACCCTCTCCGGGATCTGCTATCAAATCAGTTTCACTACTGAAGCACGACCGAGTGAAAGCATCAGGGTTATTTCTGTCACTTCTATTTGAACTTCGATGGAGATTTAAAATGAGCTTTCATATGGAATCTAGATTTTTTTCATACGATCACGATCTTAACCTATAGAACACGAAAACACTATAGTTCTAAGCTATCTCCATGCATTTAAACATGAATAATATTCAACATCGTAATTAAAATCCTCTCTCCCCTGCTAAGTTGTAAACAATACAAACAGAAAATGTGCTGTATGCTACACCAAAACTTATCTTTGTCCTTTATTCACACACACACCAACATATGCAAAACATATTTCATTCTTTTCTAAAGATATTTTGTTTAAACATATAAACCAATCAATCAATATTGCCCATCGTGATAATCATATGGCGTTTACTAACCGTGGCAAATAATCATATTGCCAACCATTTGAATATTACCAAACCTCATATATAAAATCATTTCACGCATTATTAGAGTAGTTTTTTGTAGGATTCCTTTTTTACAGTCTTATGCTGTAACTATTAAATAAACTGTTTAGGAATCGTTCAAGCTACTGGGGAAATCGCCAATCATGTCGAGCTAGCTGCATTAGCATGAAAAACAGCTGTTTTTAAACACAACTAGATTAAAGGACGATCCCAAGTTAATATAGTTTTTACTGCCAAATAGTTAAGTGCTCTCAAGATTTAAGGATTGCTCCCACTAGACGAGAACAAAGCTTAACTCTTGGTACACGGTGATTTTAGTTTTGGTTGTTGCACTATTTGATAAAATACATATATAAATATTACTTTGTTTAGACAGCGATTCGTTGTTGAATTGGGCACATATTTTGAACGTACGACTGATTTCCTTTGGTACTTCACATTTCAGACAGTCATCTTTTTCCTATCGTGTACAACGAAGGTTCAGTTTCGTACTGAAAACCATTGTACTGTCTGCTCTGTCGTTAATCCATTTCAATCATTTCAATCATCAATCGTATAATAGTTAAGTTGACTTGATCTCTTTCTATGAAAAGAGAAATATCGGATTCTTTCTATGCCAGAGAAATTCGGATTCTAGTGTTGGTGTAGATTTCAAACGCAAAATCTTAGTGAAGCGAGCAGTCAGAACCCTTAACTCGAGGACTTCCTATGCTACATCTTCGCCATTTTCTTTTTCACTGCCGGCAAAATTGCATGAAGAAAAACAGTTTTTCGGGCGATTTTTGATTTTGAAAAACCGCTTACCTTTAACCGGAGTCACCTTACCTTTTTAGTCTTCTGTAAATAGTGATCCGACGCCTCTTAAGCGGTTTTCCTGGCCTATATCAGATCGATTCTTCTGTTTGAGAACCGGCTATGTTTTCACTTTGTCCAGCGTTGTGTTTGCATCAACCCTGAATAAATTTCCATACTAAAATTTTATAAATAATGCATAAGAAATTTTCTTTTTCATATATGGTCCATCCGTAATAAACCTTTCAACTTTGACAAATTCAACTTATATCCTACAAAATAATCAAAATATAAAAAGAAAAGATGTCGAATACAAACGAATTATATAAAATTTATGATTTTCATTGAGCCGGCAGCTGAGGTTCTGAAGATACTGTGTTGGGTTTCCTGTGGTGGGAATGAGCCAACCTTACATCAGCGGTAACCGCGGCAGTTCTGTTGACTTGGTCGCAAAATATGAGGAAGAAGTCAAAAAAAAAACACTCCAAAAACTTCTCTTTTTACCATTAGTTCTTACTAAAAAGGTGAGCTCTTATTTATCACCTTAAATATGTGTCGTCGTACTTGATTTTATTCTATTTGTAGTGTTTTTGACTCTCAAAATTGCGAATTATTTACACCACGTGGACGAGCCGCAGAGTGGGTCTTGCACTCCTGGAAAAACAACACTTTTTGTACTATTTGACTAAATTCTCTTCTATATATTTAAAATCTCAAAGGGATTCTCGGGGAAGGAAAGAATTTATTCTGTTTTTCTTACTTTTTTAGGATTTTTTTCTGCTTTGATGCTTAAGAGCTTTTTTCATCAACACCTTCTAGACTGTTTTGACTTTACTAGTTTCCTGTCCCATTCGAAACTAACCTAAATAAATTCATTAATTAGACCCCAAGGTTAAGTATATATTGTTTATAGAAATTTTGTGGTTTAATATTCAATTTACATTGCAGGGCTTAAGTAAGCCTTGAAAAACTGGGGAGGGGGGGGGGGGTAAAGTGCATTGTAAAGCCTTGTTGATTTTTGGCTACCATGGCTAATAATTTCTAGCTTTTTCGTGCAACTCACAATTGAAAAACTTAATCACAATCTAAATACAATTTTGTTATTCCAGGTTACAAGTTGTGTCAAATACAGTAAGAGATGTAGTTCACGTCTAGCTTGGAATCCAAGAAAGTGATATTAATTGATGTTTCTACAAAGGATAGTAAGCAACTCTTTTATATTCAAACTGTTACAGCTCTACCAATATACTCAGATCACATGTGTGCTATGTCTTTGGCAAATAATATTATACACATAATATTGTAAGAAAAAATACCAGATTCCAAATTTATGTGAATCTCTCACCATAAACAATATTCTTCAACAATCTTTTTGGTAGAACTGGAAATGTTAGTGTTAATCTATATTATTTTATGTTGAAAAAATTAAATGTATTGTCATGAAGTGTGTTTATCAAATAATGAAAGTTTGTTGCAATTATAAAAAATATTTAAAAATCAATGTTGAATATGAAAAATCTTTTAAATTATTATGAGTATATCCAATGATATAAATATTATGTATAATATTAATAATACTGATAGATAAATAAATATTTTTATTAAAAATTATTTTAACACAAAGAAGTGTTTAAAACTCAGGAAATGGGAGCATCATTAAAGTACTTCTTAAAATGGTCATAATTCATTAGGGACACCCCGGCTCCTGTGTCTAGTTGGAAACTAACAGGCATATCATTGAGTGTTACTTCAACACGGATTGGGGATCCGTCTTGTGGCGAATCTATGTGGTACAAAGGCTTCTAATTCTCAACTGGTTCACTGTCGGAATTTTCGGGGCTCTCTCATGTATTCACAAGATTAGTCTGCACTCCAGCTGCCTTTGGATATTTTGACAGGCAAACTCTCTCCAAATGGACTTTCTTTTTACAATAGTTGCATGTAATATGAGCTGGCAGTTGGCATTTTGGTGCCAAGTGGTCCTTTGAACCACACTTGAAGCATTTCTTCTTATTTCCTTTCTCGAAAACGGTCGAGGGCTTATCTCCGGCCTTATCTTTCTTGTTCTGTCCCCTGTTTACTGAAAGGCTAGGTCTGAGGCTGTCTTGCAATGCTATGGCCTCCTCAGCCGCGGTTTCTTGAGCAATGGCTATCTTGTAGGCTTTGTCGAAAGTGAGGTCAGACTCCACGAGTAGTCGATTTTGAATTTTCTCGTTCTTAATTCCACCCACGAGTCGGTCTCTCAGCATATCATGTAGACTATCACCAAAATTGCAAGATTCGGCGGTTTTCCTCAGGTCAGCTACGTAATCGGCTATTTTCTCACCTTCTCTTCGTACACGTGAATGAAATTTGTACCTTTGTACTGTCTCAGATTTTGTCGGTGCAAAATGGTTTCGTAAGACCGCTACCAACTCTTCATACATTTTCTCTGCTGGTTTGCTAGGAGAAATTATGTTTCGTAGGACTGAGTATGTCGCAGAGCCAATAATACTTAAGAGTATAGCACGTCTTTTCCTTAAACAGGCTTCAACGTCTGCCTCGTTTGAACCATCTCCATTCAGGGTTAATTTGCACAGGTCATTCGCCTCAAAATACTGCTCCAGTCTCTCTACGTATTCTTCAAATTCCGCTTCTTGTCCATTAAACTGCTCTATTTTTTCAAAAGACGCCATGATCCCATCCTCGTCGCCAATATTGTTATGTTTTGAAAGGTTTTTAATGAACGCTCATTCAGAATAGGTTTTACAAGCGGGGCAAACTAACTCTCTAAAAGTCCCCAAAATAAACGATGTCTGATGTCACAGATAAAGTCCTGTATGTGACAACCGGAAGTGGCTGTTGCTAGGCAGGTTCTAGTCTAATATATGACACTTTTACTCTCAGTTATTTACTGCTTTAAATACTTCATTTTTCAAAGAGAAAGCAGCACGTATTTCATGGTATATAGACCATGACATACTGGTTTATATTATCTTTTCTGCGAATGCAATCTTATGGGTTACACCGCCACCTGGTTATCTCAGTTGCTGAGAGCGTCAGTCTGTTGTGCGTGAGGTCGTGGTTCAAGCCTAGGCCGAACCAACACTCAGGGTCTTAAAATAACTGAGGAGAAGGTGCTGCCTTCATAACTATTTCTGCAAATGGTTAGACCTTCAAGTCTTCTCGGGCAAGGACTTAAAACCGTAAGCCCCGTCTGACTTCACTATATAACCCTGTATAAGGCGGACGTAAAAGATCCACTGAAGACGCTGGTGACGACCATCTTTAGTGCCCATGCTAGCCGACTGCCTTATCAATTTGGGCCGCAGGCCTGTTAGACATCCAGCAGTCCACCTAGGGTGGTAAACGCACTAAACTACATGTCGTAGATTGTAACCAACTAGACAAGGACATATGGGGGTATTGTGTTGCTCCTTTGGATGGTGTAAGTTGTTTTAGTCTTTCGCAAGGTGCGATTGATAAAAAGATGTGTTGGTGCCAGATCTTAATGAACCCATCTTAAAAGACATATTTTTTCTTAGGAGATTGTTCCAACAAGCCTGGGCAAGACAGGCAGAATCAATGTTTAAACTATGCTTTTAATGCATTGAGGAATCTTTGTAGTCTTAAGGTGGATTACTTTTGGTAGTGGCAGCTGGTATTGAGCTGTCTGAACACTACTCAGCTCATATTGTACATCAATCATTATTTTCAATTTCTAGGTCCTAATATATGTATGTCAATATAAGTCAATAGGTAAAACAAAAAGTTAATGAAGGATATAGATGATTGGTTAATGCTAAACCATGAATTAAAAAGATGTCTGTAGTGTATTAAATAGGGAATCAAGCAAGATAAGTGTCCTTGTTGGAAAAGCACATGTATAATCCAAGATGGCCGGGGCCAAAGTCTACTGCACATGTCACACATACAATACATAAATTAACATAATAAACTTAAGTGTATAGTGGTCTTAAGGGCAAAACCAAATATTTATGTGGCTGCCGACTGACAAGAAGTTTCAGTCATACCTCTCCACGTATTCAAACTTTAATTCACGATTTAGATCACCTTTTAACATAAAATAGCATTAAAACTCAGCCAAATCTAAGTTAACAAAACGGTACAAGCACATGCTCAACCAAAGCGTAGCACAGATGTATACTATCACGTGCAGCCGCTGGCCGGTAACCACAGGAACTCCAAACATGACACAGGGTTCCCTCTGGGGCAACAATTTATTATAAAAAGAGAGAGAATTCTATACAACAGGGTAATATAAAAGATAATGTCAGCTAGCATGATAACAAAAAGTAAGAGCAATATAACTAAATATAAATATGTAATACTACTTCAAAGGTCAAAGGTCAAAGGGCAGCAAAGGAGAAAAGTATATCCATCTTTTATTATTCACTAAATGTTAATCTGTAAGAAAGA
>NW_022259060.1:141557-170548 GCF_009602425.1 Actinia tenebrosa | reverse complement strand
GCCCTGACTTAGATCAGCCCAGAGGTTGTTTCAGGGTTCAATCTGTGAGTTAGCCATGCCCTGACTTAGATCAGCCCAGAGGTTGTTTCAGGGTTTAATCTGTGAGTTAGCCGTGCCCTGACTTAGATCAGCCCAGAGGTTGTTTCAGGGTTTGATCTGTGGGTTAGCCATGCCCTGAGCTAGCTCAGAGGAAGTCGATTTTTACATTATCGATAACTTGTCAATTTAACTAATAGACATCCAAGTACTGAGATCCGGTAAGCAGTAGTTAATTGGAGTCGACCCATTAATTGAAAGTCTTCGAATATCTATGTCGACTCGTGTCTTACTGATCAGTTCACGTACGCGGTTATCAGATATTTGTTAGTGGTGTTCAGGGCTTTGTCCAACCCTTTTCTGATCACTACTGGAAATCGGTAGCGAATTCGCTGAGCCTTTACAACAAACAAGAGATACCAAGATCTTGAGATGTTCTCGATAATTTTTAGTGAAAATCAAATAAACAAAAATGTTATAAGAAGAACTCGAATAAGCAATGAATCTGGCAGCAAAGACAATGTTAGCTGCTGTAATAACTGGCAACGAGTCTAGTTCACCTAGTAGTCCCAGAAATAGAACAATATCGAGAAACAGCCAACTGAAGAAAAGAAGACAGACAATCACTATCGATAGTTTTAAGACTTTGTTGTTTTGACGCTGTCTTCTTGCCCTTGCTGCATCACCAACAACTCCTGGGCCTTTCTGGTTGCGTAGTTTGATGCATATCAGTACGTAAAGTACGGTGATGAAAGGAATCGGCAAACCATTGAGAAGTGAGAATAAAATAAACATTTGAATACGCATAGCTTCCATGTGAGGTACTCCTGCGGGTGACCAATCTTCTTGACAGATTTTGTGTCCTTTGCCGTTTACTATTCGGTATTTGTAGAGGTTGGGTGCGCCCATCATCAGAGCAAAGATCCAGATCCCTGGGATGATGTACTTCAACCTCGTCTTGCTAAAGCCGCGTTTTAGAGGATATACCACGGCGAAATACCGATCAATGGCGATGAAGATGCAGCTATAAATAGACACTACAACTGACACTTCTTGGAAAAAATGTACAAGTTTACACAGACCAAGTCCAAAGTCATTGTTCAATGGCTTTGATGTGTAAAGACAATACATATCTAAGACTTCTCCTTGAATAGTGAAGACTGGGACAAGAAGATCACTTACTGCCATGTTGGCCACCAAGATATTAGTCGTGTTACGAAGACGTTTGTCCCTATGGATGACCCAAACGATGAACGAGTTGCCGGCCACTGAGATGAGAAAGAGCAGTACGTAAGCTGTTGTTTTTGCGATCTTCTTGGAGAGAGCCTCATCTGACGTCTCAGGGAAGGTGCCATTCTTGTCCATTGTCTCCAGAGGACGAAAAACGTTTGAAACGTTGAATAACATATTAATAATACGGATACGATGAATCGTGAAAATGTCTCGTAAGAGGGCGATACTTGACGAATATTAGCTTAACTGAAGTGCTGCGGATGGATGCTGACGCCAATATGGTTGGGTGTAACTGTAGCCTGCGTTGCTTGGCGATCTGCGGTGTTGCGAAGGAGAAAGGGGGAAAGACCGCCCTTCAAAATGCATAAGTTATTATGTAATATATAAACATTAGTATTTTACTTAGAAATACACCACTCGTATTTTTCATATGAATACATCCGGGACCTCAATGACATACGGTATTTTCCATCTCACTAGTGAGGATATCGCGATAACGTCTTTTCCGATGTTTTCAACAAGTTTGTTTGTCAATGTGTCGATATAATAAAAAGAAAATCACACGTTGGTTTGAAGATATGAAGTTTATTTTCTCGTATTGAAAAATATTTCACTCGTTCGCTGTGAAATATTTTCACCACTCGAAGATAAAATTCGTATCTTCGCGCTACCGTGTAATATTACCTACTTATTTTTCAGTCAAAAAGTAATTATTTTGAGTCATATATCTTAAATGTTCTACACAGGAGAAGGCTACTAGGTTATTACTTAGACTAATAGATTATTACTAGCAGATCGTGTGGTGTAGTCAAGTACCTGACCAGTAATTGAACACTTAACAGTGAGAGAGTAAAACAGCGAAATAAATACACCAGTTTTGCTTTAAAAAATAATTAAAATTCCTATTTGTTATTATTATTTTATATACATGACAATGTTCTTGCAATTAGGTGTATATTTTATGGTATCACAAAAGAAAGAGCCCATCACTTTTTGTATAAGACATATGTCTCATGTCTGGTTTTCACCCACTTTGTGAAGTTCGTGATAGAATTGTTTGGCGAGTAAATTAAATAATGGTATATCAACGTCTTTATCTCTTATCGCCTACCCGAGTTTGACAAAGGATATTATTATATAGATATCGATGAAATATGAAGGTAGTCATGTCAACAGTGATATCTTCACATGTGACGGATATGATATCTTCACTGTGTAGAATGTACGATGGTTTAGGACACCGGGTAAGTCCTCGTATTTCGCTCATCGATATCTATATAATAAACAGAATATTACATGACCACTTGGAGATACAAATTTTATCTTCTCGTGTTGAATATCTCTCAGTCGTTCACTTCGTTCACTCGTGGGAGATACCATCAATAATAATACCCTTTGTCTCACTCGGGTAGGCGATAAGAGATAAAGGCGTTGATATACCATTATTTAATTTACTCGCCAAACAATTCTATCACGAACTTCACAAAGTGGGTGAAAACCAGACATGAGACATATGTCTTATACATAAAAGGTCTAATTACGCATAGCTTAGGTGCTTATAATACTCAGAATAATACTCAGGCAAACATGTAAACAGATTTTTATGATATGATTTTTGCATCCAGATAATTTTGTCAATGATCATATATTTTTGATTCTTCCAAGTGCATAAGTAGATTCGTATCTCTGAAGGATAAGCTGTAGACTGCTGTCTATGAACCAAGGAAACTGCAGCCAATAAGGTGGGCCAGGCTGACTACTTTAGAAAAAAGTAATTAGAAAACTTTGTAACAGGGCTATTTAATGCAGACTTTATCGCTTATTTAGAATAAAGAAAGAAAAGCGGGTGTACCGAGCTCGTTTTCGATATATTGAATATTTTGATGGTAATTCAGTGGTTTTGAGATCATTTTGTGCGCGCGCACAAATCGAACGTTCCAACTCGAGATGAAAAAAATATTTGCTTTCTTGATCATTTCCAATGCAATCGAGCAACAAAGCTTGGCAGCTGATATTTATTGTGGAAGGTGCGAGAAAAGAAATTATGCAGTATGCAAACACCAGCTTCGTTTTGTTCCTGGTGCTTGTTCTAAAGATGTGTTGATAATAGCGCATAGATTAGCTTAAAGCCTTCAAAAATATACGAGTGGCTTTTACCAGCAGTGGCTTTTGTCAGGTGCCAAATCTTCAGCTAAACTACGTAAGTGATTTGTTTTAATTTCAGGCAAATAGTTTAATACTACATGTTATTCTCTAAACAGAAACCAACTGATACTTTCATGTTGTTATGACTCCCATTCGTTCTCGTCAATATTTCAAGTAGGGTGTCATTTGACGGAAAGATACGAGGATTGTACCAGACCTGCGTATACAAACGTCATTAGAGAGTTTAAGCTTCTCGTTAACGGCAAACGTGAAACGTCAGTTGACCATTAAAAAATTCTTTAAAATTAGTGAAAAGGAATCGAAAAATTCTCCAAGTAGTAGATAAAAAGAATACTTGTCTTTGTTGGGAAGGTTTGCAAAAGGTAAAGTGAGATGTAGGGAAACGTGGTCACGTTTGCCGTTTGTCGGAATAAAGAGCGGGAATCTTAATCTACCTATTATTAGCTATTCCGAGGTGGAGGGGAAAACTGGATCGAGTTGGCATTGCAGTGCATTGTGGGGCTGTTTTGGAGGATACTTTTCCAAGATGGCAGCTATTTCGCCCCCTAAATCAGCCCAATGCACTACGACGCCAACTCGATCCAGTATTTTTGTCAAACTCGAAACAGCTAATAAACAGCGATATTATGGAGCGCTCCAGAAATATAAAGAAGCTTGGATATGAACAGCAACATCATTTTTATAACTTTTCTCGTGTTGTGTTATTCACTTGCAAAGTACAACCGCTTATCCCCCACTATACCCACCTAGGGAAGAGTGTGCTCTCATCCCGTGGGAGGGAGGGAGGGGTTGAGATAATCCTAATTCATATTAAAGAGTGACCTCCGTTATAAACTGGCTGACAATGCTCGATTCAACTATCTCAAAGTACAGATCGTACTGTTGATCAAGGCCCAAATAGCAGTCACTTATCAAGTACAGAGTATAGATCTTTCTTCCTTCGATCTCTGGTGTGTAGAAGGAGAGCGTGGCACGTGTAGAGCTGCGGATGTTGCCTATTCTCTTGAGAGCCAATAGTTCACCAGAATCTGTGTCTCCTAGCACCATCCACCATCCTTCACTCTTGGCTTTAGGGAAGTATGGAGCATGTGCTTTCAGCTCACTTCCCTGGAATTCAAAAATAATATAAAAATGTGTTACCAAGGCTGTGTTTCAAAGCCTCTTTGGCCGTTTCGATACTGTCATACACAGGTTCAAACTACCATTAGGTGTTTCAGTTGCGATACATCAGCCAGACGTTTGTTGTCCCTTCTCAACATTATCTTGAATACAAAAGGAATTCCACAAATTCCATTAATTAGCCTCGCATCCACGATACTTTTGAGAAGGATCTATCACTTCCATGCTCACCTTAAAACGATTCAATCGCTTTAACTCGATATTCAGCGAGTATTCCTGGTCAGCGTGCACTTTTGACCAGTTGTCATGACGACCTTCTAGCGTTTCAATGTCCAGCGGTCTTTCCTCTTGCTGAGCTCCATCACCGTCAGCCCAGGCCCCGCGCAGTTTTACTGATATTCCTACCACAGGTAGACGTTTGACTATATTCAATAACTGAAGAGAAAGAAGGTCAAGAACATTTAGAATGGCCCCCTTTACACAAAGCTTATGAAATCAGTCGTCAGAAGAAGGCACTGTTTCCTCATTTCAGACCACGTGTCATTCCCTAAAGTATTATTTCTTTGTTTAACGGTTGCACACGAGAAGACACATGAATATGGTTACAGCTCAAACAAAGAATCTATTCTCAAGAGAATGACACGTGGTCTCAAATTGGCAAAGTATTACGCCCAAGTGGATTTGTTCCATTGTTGGAGCACATTTGTAAGGTATGGTTATATAAGATACGTAGAATATGGATGCATGTCCAAGGGTAGGGGCAGAATTTCTATCATCAAGGGAGGGGAGGGTTAAAATATTTTACTGACATGTTCAATGTGGTTAGCACTGAACGATCCTCGTAACAACTTCGCCAACGCTTCGGGATCCGATCCCACGAAGTCCAAAAGTTCAGGAAGACTTTCTATTGGTTCTCTGCGAGGTCCTACGAAGAGGGGGAGGTGTTGGTCTGAAATTGACGGCAGTGTCATCAATGTAGAGTCTTGGAGCCAACGACCCTGGATAACCATCTGAACAATGTGCATGATACGAAGAGAAGTGGCGAGCCAACCTTCGTCTGCTGACAGGTCAATCATCGCCTAATAACATAAATGCACATTATTAATCTAATTATTAGTTTAATAATCTCATCCTAGTGTTACCCTCCTTAATTGTAAATAATAATAATAATAATAAAATATAAAAAATAAAATAAAATAAAATGAAATAAAATAAAATAAATCTCATCCTGGGAACAGTGCCACCTTCGCAGTACCCCAGTCCTGTGGATAAACTTTAAAATATGTTGCATAATGAATGGTAGTAGGGGAAAACACTTTTGTGAATCAGGAACTAGATTCAGCCATACCCGAGCAAACATACACCTAATTCAAAAAACGTTGTCATCGCCAAAGGCGATAGGCAATAGGAGATAGGCGAAAAGCGATAGGATATATGTCATTTCAAGATCCAAGAATAGATGGAATGACTTGTGTTTCTGCTTCTTATTGTCGTCAAGAACATGGACCTTAGTGCTGAGACTGATTCGATGTTCTTTGTATTCAACGAAACCATTTCCATGTTGGAATGACCTATCGCCTATCGCCTTTGGCGATGACAACGTTTTTTGAAATAGGTGTATACTTTTCTAGAAAATGGTCTTTGATTCAAAGAATTTCTGAACCCTTTGCCTGCTAAGTTGGCTCTTCTATTTGTTTCGAAAGTAAAAAAGAATACCATACTAAGCCAGAAGAGAATGAACCCCTTGAATTTCAAAGTATTACGTTTTTCATACAAACTTGTCGTATGGATTTTTGGCTTCGATTTTAAAAAACCTTGCAGACAAACAGAACAAACCTGCAGTATACGTATTGCTTGGTCCAAGACAGACTTTTGATCTGTGAGGAAGTCACTGATGGGTAGCCCTACCCGCGAGAAATGAGCCTGGAATAACAGGTTAGCCTTGGTGTGGGGATCGTCGAACGAGTGAGGTGGTACTTCTAATGGAAGATGTTCTGATAGTTCCCTAAAAATGATGACAATCATCGTCAATGCCATCATCAGCAACACTATCAGTCATTATCATCATCATCAGCAGCATCATGTATCATTGGCAGTATCATCATCACCATTATTATCACCATTATCATCATCACCATCAACTTCACTGCCACCATCTTCACCATCATCATCATTACCGCCAATATCACCATCATATCATCATCCGCATCACTACCACAGTGTCATCACTTGCTGTCACGCAAGTAACAAGATGTTTTCTCGAGCGCGTTTAATAAAGTACGTACTTGTTTAGTGCATCTTCATTGTGTCGTACTGGTAACTGTGTATATTCTTCTGCATCCTGCAAGAACACATACGAATTAAACCAAGACTTGTAATATCGTCCAGGGTAAATCATACATGATGATGGTCATTACCGCGAGTATCTTGAGCAGATCTGGCAGACTACAGTCAGCGTTCAACTCCTCACTGAACATGCGCATGGTCAGGTGACTGAGGTAATAGTAGGATGATATCTGTGCTGGGGTGGTAGGTGACAACGTCACATTGTCCTTAACAAAAACAACACAAGTTCAATTAAATGGGAAGTAGTAGTAGCTGTATTAACTGTCTCTTACTTGAATGGGCCTTACTCGTCTTGGTTGAAATGTTTTCCCATTTCAGACCATGTGTTATTCCCTAGATTATCATTTCTTTGTTTAACGGTTGCGCATGATAAGACACATGAATATGGATACAACTGAAACAAAGGATGACACGTGGTCTGAAAAGGGAAAACATTACGCCCAAGGTAAAGAGGTCTATTTTGAAAACTTCAAAAAAAATTTCTCTACCAGATGATCAGGATATAAGCAAAGCGATTAAACTGCATGGCTTTTCAAATAAACTGATTTTCCAATAACGTCATAAACACTACGCCTCTCGATAAACAAGAAACACTGCCCGTCAAGTGATATCAAGAGGTCTTCATGACGCATTACACCGAAAATGACGTCTAGTTCAGTCATCTCACACCGCACTACCTCCTCAATCTGTAAACAGCCACACGACTGTAGTTCTGAAGTAGCTTTCTCGACCAGTTCTGACAGAAATGCGTTGATGCTGTCGTGGTCGGTGTCTTGTAGATCGTAGTATGTTGGATTCATCACCAAGCGACGGAAGAAGTACGTCCAAGTCAGGTAATCCATGGCGTCTTGCTTGGAAGAGATCGTTCCTGCTACTATCTCGGCGTTCAAGTGCTCAGGCAATACTTCGAGTAAGCTGTGAATAAGATCAAATGATTCACTGTGAAGACTGACTCACATCACTTGGTCGTCAAAATACCTCGTTACCTTGTTTCCCCATTTCAGACCACGTGTCATTCCCTAGAGTATCATTTCTTTGTTTAAGGCTTGCGCTCGGTTGCACATGAGAAGACACATGAATATGGATACAACTCGAACAAGGAATCGTGTCATTCCCTTGAGTTTCGTTTCTTTGTTTAATGGTTGCACATGAGAAGACACATGAATATGGATACAACTCAAACAAAGAATATTATTCTCAAGGGAATGACACGTGCTTTGAAATGGGACAACATTACGCTCGAGCGCTCCAGAGCCGAGGAGGTCTATTTCACCCAAGGTAAAGGGGTCTACAGCTGATACAGTCGAGCTCTCGGACAAATATATTTTTGTTTTGTTTTGAAGTCATATAAGCCAGCTCTCAATGAATCGATGCGTTGCTGACCACCTTAATATCTGACATTGACTGACACCGTAGTTACAATACATCCACTTCAGAGCCTGAAATCATGTGGGTCAGCATGTTAACCCCAAGAAAAGAGATTTCCAACATCACAAACTCGGCCCAAATAACTTGGTAAAGTAAATAGAGATGTCCATCAGCTTACCTTGATTCCACGGGAAACGGTTCGTACAAAAACTTCTTATAGAAATGTTTCTTGATGTCGTGCACGAGTATGACCGCTGTACCTTGGTCGTCGAACTGCGGGCGTCCAGCTCGTCCCATCATCTGAAGCACGTCAGTGATGGGAAAATCTACATATCGACATGTCTTACCATCAAAGTACTCTGTGCCTTTGATTACTACTAGATGAGCTGGGAAGTTCACTCCCCAGGCTAGAGTACTTGTGGCGATCAGTATCTGAAAATATATCAGTAAACAAAGTTACGAGGTGCCTCCATGCTGGTCAAGCATGATTCTAGCATTGTGATTGGCCAGTAAACATTTTCAAACTCTGTGATTGGTTTTGGAGTGTCAAGGGAAAAAACCATGCACACTATCCAATCACAGAGCTTGTATATAGAAAAGCCATTTGGATGTCAAGATGCCATATTT
Organism: Actinia tenebrosa; assembly: GCF_009602425.1. The sequence continues at coordinate 161,653 of NW_022259060.1, read as the reverse complement.
TTTTCCTCTTTTACTCCGACGAAGGACTAGCGTCCAAAACGTCAGTAAGTTTTTTCATCCTTTCACGGTGTATAATCTACCTTTTTTATCATTACTGTTTCATTAGAAACACCGACACAGCTCACACTAGTTTTTAGCTAGTTATATCTTCTATTTTTTACCAGTTTGGTAATGAAGACATTTTCAAATCGCTATATCATTTCAAAGTACCTGTATTTTCTGATTAACGAAGAGTTCCTCGATAGTCTTGCGGTCGTGCTCGTGTAGACCAGCGTGATGCAGACCGATGCCAAATGACAGAGTCAACTTGAGGTTATTGTCGTGGATTGAACGAAGAATGAAGTCCATCTGAGAAGCATAATAAACAAGACAAATAAGCCTCACGTTTTATGTGTCGTTCTCTCCCTTACCACGAGGGTTTTCTCCGGGATCTCCGGTTTTCTCCCTCCGTAAAAAGCAACATGTGAGTTGAGTGTTGTATGTTGTAAATATAGAATGTAGGGGTAGTGCGTGTGGAGGGAAACTCACGGAAGAGTCCCGTACGTACGGGGAGGGGTGGATGTAAAATATAAGTATTTTTAATCACGACCCGGAATTACGAAGATCATAAAAATTAGGAAGGGGATCACGATTAAGTGCGATATGAATCAAGGTGACTTAGGTAATCACATCCTACAATGGTCCTCTATCTCTAGAGCGCACTCAACCTTGCGAACAAAGGTCCCCTTTATAAGGGACGGACCATTAGATAGCTGACGGGGGGGTTGCGTAAATCCCCCAAAAAAATATCGAGCAAGCACTTAAAACCTCAAAAAAAAATATCGCGCAACCTCTTCTGCTAGAAGAAAAATATCTAACTGTAAGCAAAAAAATAACGTGCAAACCTCCATCAATTATCTAATGGTTCATCCCTTAATGCTATGCGAGTATCCCCCAATGCTAGCAAACCGTAGTTTTCTCACCTCTTCTTCTGGCATGTGCAGCCATTGTTTGGGGTTATCTTCAGCAGCAAGAAAAGCTATCAAGTCAAGAGCTGTCAACCTTGTTTGACGTCTGGATGACACGAAGACGAGGACAGGTTTATCAGGAGAATGGGTCAGAATGGCTTTGAATGTTGGTTTGTTCATGGTGGCCATACGAGGGCAGTAGTGCTTGCCGGGAAATCCCGTGATGTGGACCTCGAGGGGGACTGGGCGCACAGATGGACGGAAGTTGAACATACCAGCCTGGATAAGAAGAAAACCCTTCAATAGATGGGTTTCGAGGCAGCCATGATGCAGGGCAGGAACAATGCAATCGAGAAAAAAAAGGTTTTCTATAAAGAACAATACCCAATCTAGTACCCAGGGCCTTTAGTTCATACTGCGCATGTTTCATCGAGCAAAGAGGTCAATGAAAGTCAAAAAATCAAAATAAGAATGGCTCTTATTTCGGTTCCAGATTCAAGATCAACTCAGCATGACCGTTTCGGGTAAAAATAAAAAGAAAGCTCACCGTTCCGATATCCAACCAGTCAGCCAGATCTTGTGCATTAGCCAGTGCAGTCGACAAACCAACAACCCTGACTTTATTCTCCGTGTGAGACGAGATAAAGTTACTTCTAGACACGATGACCTCCAACACAGGACCACGGTCATCACCAAGGAGATGAATCTCATCGATAACCAACAGTTTGACAGCCCTGACGTAATTCCTGGTCTGCCAGCTACGGCTGATACCGTCCCATTTCTCGGGTGTGGTTACTATGACGTCAGCTTGGCTGATGGAGCGAGCGTCAGGAGCAACGTCACCCGTCAGTTCGATTACTCTGAAACATGACACGTGATAACGATGAAAAACTTGTGTTAAGGTACTAGAAATCTTAGTTCAAATATGTATATATAAATACCTTTTGCCCAACTTCTGGCCAAAGCGCACTTTCCAGTCCTCGATTCGTTCACGTACCAGTGCCTTCAACGGTGCAATGTAGACAGTCTGACAAAGAAAGGTTATTGGTTCTTTGTATGTGTTCTCTATCATATCTAACAACCCGCTTACTCCTTTTAGATGCAATATCACGATAAATCAAGAAAGAATTCTCAATTTCGTCACCATAAGAGATTGATCCACATGATTGGTTGTCGCAAGTAGCCAATGAAACTTCAGTCTACTGTGAGAAGTACATCTCCCCAGTTAGTAAAGTATTAATCTTTGAATATTTACATACCTTGGATCCTGGGTATTTCTCAAAAACTCTAAATATCGCTAGTTCTGCCACAGCTGTCTTTCCCGATCCTGTTGGTGCACCAAGAAGAACGTTGTGGTCTGTATTGTACACAGTATGGAATACCTGAATCGTTATCAAACACAACGGTCAACTAAAACAGCAATGCGACTGATAACAGCTATTCCGCACAAGGGCGTTAGAAATGCAAATGTACACTGTTAGAGCTTAGGGATGCAAATGAGCAAAACGCGCACGCAATGTATTGATCTGTATTGATCTGTATTGACCTGTATTGATCTGTATTGATCTGTATTGATCTGTATTGATCTGTATTGATCTGTATTGATCTGTATTGATCTGTATTGATCTGTATTGATCTGTATTGATCTGTANTATTGATCTGTATTGATCTGTATTGATCTGTATTGATCTGTATTGATCTGTATTGATCTGTATTGATCTGTATTGATCTGTATTGATCTGTATTGTATAGTAATTCATTCATATCAAGCTTTACTCTATATGTTAGTGTCGAAGTTGGAGTAGAGAAAGCTCACTCCATATATGGTATGATCAATTCCATATTTGGATTGTGCGGAACTCGTGGTTCTGCCTCGCAGACAACAGACACAGGGAAATACGACACTCAATGTTTGATATGACTGAGGCGAGAAACTGACGGGCAGTGTACAGTATTACATACCTGAGTCTGTACTGGGTTAAAGTGCGTAAACTTATACAACATCTGATAACTGACATTGTTTAACGCACTGACGGGTAGTGGTTGTAAATCGAGTAGTTCTGTGTGAGGGGGGTGCTTCTCTGGTAGAATCAAATGTTGGAAGGAGATGGCACAAACAGTTTCTGCGGCCAGCCAGCGGTCTGAAACAGCGTGGACGTAGTACTGCGGGGGGAGGGGTTCGATGATTGGTATGGTAAACACGAGGCTTAGATCCTCCTCTGAAAGTACCTGTGAAGAATAATCATTCATTATTGTTAATGGCTCAAGTTTCGCGTTCTGCCCGTCATTTGCAAAGGGTCATGTTATAGCTCAGTGTCACGTGATACAGACCTGTTTCTTGTGCAGAAGGAAGTATTCAGAATGATAAATATGTTGACGATCAGGATCCTCGACCCAGATCCACCACGGCTCAGTATTACCGTGAAGCTTATCGTTCCATTCAAACTCGGCCCGAATGGTAAGGCGCACGCGCAGTACAGTCCTCGTGATTGGTTGGATACTTGCTGCTATGGAAATCGATGGAAACCGCTTTACACAAGACTTTATGGTTTGACCCATACGAACATGATGGACGAGGTGGCCTGGTAAGAGGAAAAGAGAGAGGTTACAAAGCAGGCCATCTTGAAAAGTAGCCGTGCCTTTGCATCGAAGCGAGACGAACGTTGAGCTTGCAATGATAGATACCTTTTTTAACACCTTGAACAATTATTCACGTCTCTATCATTGCAAGCTCACCGTTCGTCTTGCTTCGATGCAAAGGCACGGCTACCTTTCAAGATGGCGCAGGGAACTGTAAAGGGGACTATTATCAACGGTTTTCTTACCTATGTCATCAGCTCTCATGTCTCTTAATATCGGTATTGTAGCTCGCCTTGCCTCCAGTTTATTCAGTATTTCAGGCCCAAGTATCGTGAACTGTCTGAGCGGGTTGTCTTCGTGCCAGAGCCTTTTGTCTATAGTTTTACTCAGAGTGAGTAACCGTACGGCTAATGTTGGGTAGCCTTTACGAAGAGCAATGTCGAACAGACCTCGGACCAGACGACCACAGTTCTACAATTAGATTGAAAAATCATAATTACCTTCTACACAACGGATTCTCATTTCATACCACGTGTTATTGTCTTGAGAATGAGATTTTTTGTTTTAGTTGTATCCACATTCATGTGTCTTCTCATGTGCAGCCGTTGAACAAAGAAGCGATACTCTTTTAGGGGACAACTCAGAAGTCACACAATGGAAAAAAGTCACACAATGCACTGCAATACCAACTCGACCCAGTCTATTTTATCACCTCGGAATGGCTGATAGTCGTAAGAAAGATAGTAAGTATGATAATCAATTAATAAGAGTTGAATCGATCCTCATCATTAAGTACAGAGACTAATGTAATGAGGTATTTGAAGGGATGAAGTACTTTACCTGTGCTACATATGCGAGATCAGAAACAAGAGAGAAAGACTCCACGTGACCACGGCTAATGTACGTCTGAAGCAATATGTTCACCTTGCCATACGAGTTCTCTACCCCTCCCTTGACGGGATGGACTAAACAGTCTTCGTGTAGATGCTCCTCAAGTTCGGCCATCTCGTCCTCTCGCACCTGCGAACGATTCAGACATTACACAGTGGAACATTAGTAGATTAATGGATCAGCAGTGGGTTAGTAATGGATGACTAAAGATCTTACATGGATCACAGATAGATCATACTATCAATAACATTACTTATGGGATAATGGAAGATCTTCCATAGCTGGATCATGGATAGACCATCAGAAGTAATAACAGACCAGATGACATTGGATCACCAATAGATCTTTGTTGGATCAATAATGGATCATGATTGGATTATTAGTGGATTATCAGTGAATCATCAGCAAGAGTACACATTCTTACCTTCACTTGTTCGAACTCCAAAGAATGTGACAACATCTCTAGGATTTCTGGAAGCGTCAAGTTGGGTCCAAAACGTTCGTTAAACGTCTAAGGGGAAAGGAACGTGCGAAAATAAAAGCGTTTTCCACCATAAATGGATGACAAGTGATACTCAGACAGAAAAACAGATAGTTGGATGACAGATGGACAGATGGACGGCAGACAGACAGATGATAAACGAGGGATAGATGACAGATAAACTGATGACAGATAGGCAGAAACAGAGGGACAGACACCTCATTGTCAGCGGAACAGGATGACTGTCCCATTATTGACATTAATTTTCCATTTTTCGAGATGTGATTTCTCCATGTCAAAGAGTATTTTGAGCCATAAATGTAACAATCAGTACAGCAGGGTTTATTTACCTCGATGGTTTCACACTTGATGTAAAAATGACTTGACGTTCTTCCCAGATCGGTAGGAGACAGGTAACCTTGTTTCTCCGTGTATCGTATCATCTGCGCCTTGTCCAGCTTACGTGCAGACTCCACCACGAGTTTTCTGCGGTAATTCTCCAATAGAGGATCGTCCTGTATGAGGATACAAACAAACACCTAAGGTCTATATCCATCTATCCAGTGAGAACTTGGGGCAGTTGTGTGCGGTGGCCACGTGCCAATACAAACGTGAAGTACAGTTATGACTTTTTTACATGGTGTTCAAGTTTCTTTCTTATTCTCGTTTGCCACCATAACACACACCCAGGGTTCGTGCTGAGGTAACCACTTAAAATTCAAGGACCCAAAAATGAATTTTCAAGGAGTATGTTCAGCTAAATATGCCAAGGTTTTACACGGTGGTTGCACATGGCCGACTTTCAGATTTTCCAATCTTGCTGACTAGATCTATTTCAGAACCATGCAAGTAATGATCAAAGCAAAAATTCAAGGAGTTTTCAAGGAGTTTCGCTAAAATCGTAAAATACAAGAGCTTTTCAAGTCCCTTAAAACTTGAATTAGATTCAAGGAGTTTTCAAGGAGTTTAAGGAGTAGCACGAACCCTGACACCTATAGACACTACTGAAAAACAACACCACTTCACATCTACCTTCAATCTCCCTTTAACTCACCTACAATCCACTCCTGACGACTCCATTCCTCTCCTTTTCTTATACCATGAATACGAAAGGCTTACAACATAATCATTTACTGACCTCTTTCTCTTTGTAGGATATCCCATACACTAATGGGTTTACAGTCATGCGGATGTACAAGTACGAGTAGCTTAACCACTTCACTGCTTCATCGATGGTGGTGACCGTACCCAGTGTGATCTGATAGAAATATATACAGTGTTAGTAGCGAGAACATGAGTCCACAATCTGGTGAAGGATTTACCAGATATTTACCCTTTTCCCTCTCTACACTTTCCGTAGTCCAGGAATGTCAACATGCAGTTTTCAATACTGGAGAAATTTACAGACGAATATGTTAAGGGAAACTGCAGCTTTCGTTTTGTTAAAGAATATGGATAGATTACGAGAATGGTTCGGTAGGCTTACATACCATAGATAAAGAACCTGGTCAATCAAATATTTTGAAATGAGGAAACAAGAAATAACAGACAGCCATGGAAGGCGTAATTTACTAAAAATGAAACTAATAATAAATTTCTTGCAGGAGACGTGACGTGATGGTACCAAGGTGAACAATAGCTTTGGACATACCTCAGCATTCAAGCTGTCTGCCAGACTCGCGGTGAGAGTACTTTCAATGGGTGTCTGTCTGGTCAGCAGCGACAGATAATGGGTGAGTCTATCGTGTGTCGTGATGATGGTTCCTTCACCAAACTTGTCATACTGTGGGCGCCCTGCACGACCAAAGATCTGTAACACATCTAGTATACCAATATCCACGAATGAACCCTTCTTTGCGTCATACACTTGGGTACCCTGTGGTAAGAATGGTAATAAATTCACGTATTCAACCAATACCTTTGTAGTACCCAAGCCATAAACGCTAAAAGGCCAGGCTATAAAGCCTTCTCAATCCCAAGCCTCCCAAACTTCGAGATGGCCAGGCTACAGGGCCCGGTTGTACGAAGCCTGCATAGCGCTATCCAACGGATAAATCTTATCCAGTGGATAAATTTATTGGAAAGCAGCATCGACTTGTCCACTGGATAAGGATTTATCCGCCGGATAGCGCTATCCAGGCTTCGTACAAGTCCCCAAGCCTCAAAGATGGCCAGGCTACATAGGCTTTTTCTATTCCCAAGCCTCCCAATCCCTTAGAAGGCCAGGCTTCATTGGCTTACCTTGATGACGACAGCGTGTGCAGGAAGGTTGACTCCCCAAGCAAGCGTAGCAGTACACACCAACACTTTTATCAAGCCTTTCGAGAAAAGCTGTTCTACTAAAGTACGATCTTGTCTCAGCATACCAGCGTGGTGTGTGCTGAACCCATCAGGAAACAGATCACGAAGAGGCTTGTTCCTGGACTTCGTCACCTAGTAATCATGGCATAATACATCATCAGTAACCATGGCAACATACATCCTCAGTAACCATGGCAACATACATCCTCAGTAACCATGGCAACATACATCAGTAACCATGGCAACATACATCAGTAACCATAACAACATACCTCAGTAACCATAACAACATACCTCAGTAACCATGGCAACATCCATCAGTAACCATGGCAACACATCAGTAACCATGGCAAAATACATCAGTAACCATGGCAAGATATATCAGTAACCATGGCAAGATATATCAATACTATCTTTCAAACTATTATCAAAAGATAAAGCCAGACAAATTGGTAACAAGTTTTAACTCAAAATTAAATTTGTCCTTGTGGCGATTTAGGTGTTCAATCCCTAAGATCGGCAGTTGCTGGGATACATTGTACGAGAATTGGTCTACCTGTGGTTGTGACGTACCTGTTTTTCAGCAGCACCAAACTGAGGGTCTTGATCAGCTCTAAAGCACTTAGAATCACCATGATTGTTTGCTAGTTCTCGTAACACCATGGCTGTCTTGACTGTAGCGTTTCTCGCATGCACGAAAACCATTACCTGAAAAGAAAAATCTTTCGTTCATGAGCACGTGAGCCTAATGAAGATACAATGGGCAAGATTCGGGACTCTGCGCGCATAACCAAAAGTGTAAATTATGCCTATCATTACTTAAGGGGCTCAACATTCCCACAGGTACTTTACCCCACAAAACCGCTTGCACTGCAATGCCAACTTGAACCAGCTTTTTCCTCAACTTTGTAATGGCTAATAGAATTCAGATTTTGTTTCATATCATACCTGGTGACCCTTCTCGACGTTCTCAAGTACTTTATCATAACATACTTTGTCCATCTCATTAGCGACCTGGTAACTACTCGTTCCTTTGACACCAATGAATGTCTGTCCGAGAGGAACTGGACGGAATCTGCCATCAAAGACGAAGAGGCCTTCATAAGGACTGACGCGAAGGAAACAAGCCACGTCCATGAAGTTAGGTAAAGTAGCCGAGAGACCAACTATACGAATCATGCTCTGGGATGTCTCAACCTGTAGGTGCAATGAAATTTATCACTCGTGAGAATTATTTTTTATACACGAGATGGCGTTAGAGTAGTCAGCCTTACATCCTTCCCACTTCCTTCCTTCCTTCCTTCCTCCCCTCTCATTCCTTGCCCCTTGCCATTTTGAAGAGGCTTGAATACCTTACAGGTGACCTCACACCACAATGAGTAAACAAATAGTGACCTTAGCATAGTAGCTAGGCATAACCAAAGCACTGACCTGCCTCAAGGTTCTAGCCACCAAGCACTCTATAACAGAGCCTCGATCATCGTGCAGCAAATGAACTTCATCAATGATGAGTAGTTTAACCAGCTGTGCCAGGGCCACGTCACCAGTGCTCTTTCGCGTTACCACGTCCCATTTCTCAGGCGTGGTCACTAACATCTGAAATGCAGAAAATAATTATTTTCACAGACTGGTCATTTTGATTGACAGGTCCTGCCATGCCGGCAAATTTAAATAACATAAGTATTGTTATAAGAGAAAGGTTTCACCTGAAAATAATTTTAAACGACGAAAAAGGAAAACATGACTGAGTAAGTATGTTTTTCTAGTAAATATAGAGGCTTTGCACCATCACATGATGGCAGCCATGACAGGAATGAACAACTGATCTCGTCTAATCTGATTTACATGAGAAACAGTTCAGTTTCCCTGGGGAAAAAAGACTATTGTTGTGCGTCATGTCATGGCTGCCATCACATGATGGTGCAAAGCCTCTATGTAACCGTATTTCTATTTCGATGAGATTGTATAAAAATCGTACAGGTGCAAGATCACTGCGCTTGCATGCTATATTCAAGATACATATTGATGACATCTATTGCGTTTATCCAGTCAAAGCAAGTGATATCATTGTTAATCCTATCACATTCTTGTACATGGCACAGATTCAATGGCATGTCACATCACAGTCACTCACCTGTGTCTTGTGTATCTCAGCCTTGGTCAGTTGCATGTCGCCAGTCAACTCACGTACAGAGATGCCAAGTGGAGAGAGTCTTCTACCAAAATTACGTACCATTTCAGCTGCTAAAGCTTTCATGGGCGCCACATAAACTATCTGGAAAAAGGAGGTAAGCCATCAAGATATTTCTGGAGTGCATGTGACATCATAGCCGCCATTTTGGTTGACTTGGACAAAAGATTTTGTTCTGGTCTCTTTTGTCATGTCAACCAACATGGTGGCCACGTGTCTTGGAAGGGATGCACACCACCAATACATGTTTAAGACATTGAAAGAACTCAAAAGATAAATCACCTTGAACTTGTCTTTCCTTATGACTCCTTGTTCGATGTTCTGTTTGATTTCCCTGACGATTGTCATCATAGCAATGTTGGTCTTCCCTGCACCTGTAGGTGCGCAGATCAACAGATTCTCATTAGTATTGTATGCACTGTCATAAACGATAGACTGAATTCTGTTGAGGCTTTTCATTCCTTTGAATGCCGCCTGGCCGATCTGGGGGAAAACAAATAAGGAGCTGTGTTAAAAGACCTTAGGATGACACAGTGACTATGAAATAAGAAAAAAGAAACATGATTGAAGTTGTAGTGGAAAGAAAGCCAGGAATTCTAAGGTAGAAGGAAATAAATAAAAATAGGGAGAAAAGAAAATTTGGACGAAAAACTTAAGTTTGAACAACTAAAAAAAGAAGCCAGATGGATAACTGTGAAGCTTTGTGGAAAAAAAACGACAAGAAGAGTTCATGTTCACCTCATCGAGTTCACTAATTGGTACCAGTCTCTCTCCAGCAACCACTGCTACATTCTGGGAATGAGGAATAGACACCTCTTCATATGTTTTGGTTATCTTACGCTTTGCAGTGGTTGGCAAACAAATCTGAAAAGAAAACATCAACCTTATGAGTACCTACCAGCTGTTTTATATTTGGGAAATCAAGAGAGGCATAGTGGTAGTACACCCGTCTCTTGCCTCTTGTGTCTCGGGTCCCATTCCTGGACTTGGCATCAAATGTGAGTGGAGTTTGTTAGGTCTCTATCTCAATTCAAGGGTTTTTCTCTGGGTTCTCTGGTTTTCCTCCCTCAACAAAATCTAACATGCCAAATTCAAATTCAATCTGTGCCCTGACTTAGTTCAGACAAGACTTTGTTTCATGTGTGAGTTAGCCCTTCCAGTGTTGATAAAATTTGAAGTTTTTTTACTGTCACCTGTCTGAAGCTCATATCATTACCTTGGTACCAGCCACAAAACCAAATGCAGCTTGTGCATTGTGAGCTTCATCATAGACATGGGGGTATATTTCCCGTGGTCTTGTTTGTCTCTCTGTCTTGCTAAATAATGATTTAGAGGAAGCATGGAATAAAGCAGATTCCCTGTTGACAAAAAGTCAAATGGTGTCAAACTATGGTGGTGGGAAAATGTTGCATTTTCTTGCTTTAAAATGTACTGATATGACTTCCAGTCTTGGTCTGGTTTCATTCACTATCAAATAAATGATTATTATTGTATACTGTTATTCTCACCTTTGAGCTGCAAGCATTTCAGGATCAAATCCCAATTCCTTGAGGTAAGTTTCTTGATCCACACCATCATCGCCATCCCCCTTGTCACGACGAGCTTGTCGTCTTCCCTCTTTTCTTGCTTGTTTCATTAACAACTTTTCTTCTTCAGACTGTGAGAAATTATTGCACAGAACAAAACAGGTTGACAGGAGTTAGTCTGTGTGGTCACATTAATTGATTAGATAGAGAATGGGATAGAGAATGAACTGACCCTCTTGCAGCATCTCTTTCCAGTAATCCTAAATCACTGTGTCATGAATATACAGTACATGGCTATCATAAGTTGGAAACTCAGAAACTAACAGGCAAATACGTAGCTCATAATTTGAAAGTTTAATTCAAATGAAAAATAAAAATGTATCAAAACCTGAATGACAACTTGACATCCATATTTAGGTTGACTTTGGTCTGGTCTTGTGCTGGTGTTCTTGCTTCTTTTGATATATTCTGCAACACACATCAAAAATTATGTTTGTCACAGCCAAACAACAGAAAAGTTAGTGGGCCAGATGACTTATTCCAAGACCTATTAAATGACTGTTTTTTCTACATAAACTTAGAATTTTATTCTATAATTATGCTAATAAAAGACAATGGTCATGGTGGAGCAAAAAACTGCCATTATTAGCATGACTCTTGATTATTACTTTTTGCATATTATTTGTAACATTTCTCAATTTTTGAAACAACATATCTCCTTCAGGCTCTAAATACTTACTTCGTAACAAAACAAAAAAATAGAAAAAGAACACATAAACATTTGATACTTTCTTGTGCGAACTAACAATGTACCTTTTCCTTGACCTACTGATTCATGTCCTCCATCTAGGATTGATGTCACAATATTGTATCTTTCCTGAAGTATCTTTGATATCAAATCAATAGCATCAAAACCAAGAAGTTCTAGAAGGTCATTCTGGATTGCTTCATTGTTTCTTTCAGAGCTCAGCATTTCAAACAAGGCAGAAAACAAATCTTCCGCATTCAGTCCTCCTTCGGTTGACACTGAATGCTTTTGACATTCCTCCATTAACCATGATTGATTTACTGAACTATGACTAGATTGGTCTGTCTTCTCCTCTTTCTTCTTGGAGCTTTGTTCGTGATTTATCCGTAAAAAAGTATCAAGCACTGATTCTCCTTCCTCATCTGAACTAGAACTCCATTCTTCCTCTCCTTCTCTTTGTCTTATTTCAGGCTGGAAAAAAGGTATTCCTTCTCCAAATTCAGCCAGTTGTTCATTATTTTCTTTTGATTTTTTGTTTCTCAAAATTTGAGCTAACTTTTCAGAGGAAATTAAATGGTAAATTGACTGAATGATATGACAAAGTTTAGTGCCTGATGAAGCAGGGAAAGCACCAAATAACGATCTTATTTTTGCACTTTCTGTTTGACTTAATTGTTCGCAGCCTTTGAGGATATCAAAAAGTGACACTGCAGCTTCTTGTAGAGCTTCTATATCGGCTTCAGCACCATCTGAAAAATATCAATAACAAAACCCCTTATTATCGATATATGACTTCTTGGACTCAGAGCAAAAATTCTAGATTGTGCAAGATATTTCAACTGCATCCAACAGCCTTCATCAGCTCAAAACCAATGGTTATTTCAAAAAAAAAAAAATTAGTCAAGAGCTTAATAAAATAATTTATTATATAATTACCAATGAAATAACTATTTTTCTCTATTTCGAAAAATTGATATCTTCACACATGAAAATAACATGTTATTTTCACGAGTGAAGATAACACCATTGTGATGGCTATTCAAAAATACATGGAAAGAATTGCCTGAAAAAGCCAAAACATACTTCATTGATAATTATATGATAAACAGAATATAACATGGCCACTTGGAGATACGAATTTTATCTTCTCATGTTGAAAATCTCTCACGAGTGAGTGTAGCAAAGAGATCTTTTCAACACTCGAAGATAAAATTTGTATCTCTGCGCGCACATGTAATATCCTCTATTCATCAAACGAAAAATAAATGAATAAGAAATGAATAAGATGAATGAAGAGAAGTGAGAAATATATAGATGAATGGATAATTGAGTGAGTGGGCATGTAAAGAAGAAGATGAGTTAATAAGATAGCAACTTCACATAAATATGCTTTGTATATCAAAATATCCCAGTGATGTAACAAAAGAATTTGTGAATAAGCCACTCACATATTTCTTTGGTTGTCTGAAGAAGTTCTCGTAACAGTATCTTAACCTAGATGTGTTAAATAATAAACAAATAATAATAATAAATTAAATAAATAGATGAATAAATATAGTTTTTACTAAAAATATAATAAATGTAATCGATTCCATTATTTTGCTTTCTGACAATAATGAAAAGTAATTCTAAGAAAATTCCAAATTGAATTCTAATTCAAGTACAGTTCAAGAGCCATAACATAAATCAAGATCAGTATTTCAATATAAAGACTAACCTCTGTTTTAGCATTGCTATCATCAACGATACAATCATGTATAGCAGTTTTTAGTTCCGTCCAATTCAATTCTCCTTCGCGTTGTTTCTTCGCTCTGATCTTTCGTTTCCTCACCAATTCATGGCCCTCGCTATCTGTAACATGGCTCGATAAAGATAAGCCTGAAAATGCTCTTAATGATCCAGTTAACCGAGGGATTTCTAATACATTCATTTCAGAAATAAGAACACAAATTGCACCACTGGTTACGACTACCGGCAGGCGTTCCTTGATTGAAACCGTGCACCTGGTGACTGATGTATATCCCATGAATCCTTGCGTACTTAAAAGGACCCGTAACTCGTCCCGCAACCCGTCCCGTAACCCAGGGCTACGGGAACGGTATTGTATAATCCAAGAGCCAACGTGAATACAAAATACATAGAATGGTTTTTTCCCTTAAAATAACTATTCGTAAGGTATAATATCTTATCTTTTTGAATACTTATTTGAGTTCGGGATTATCGTTTTACTCTAGAGACTACAGTCGTAATGAATGGAAAAATGAAAAAGGTTCTGGTTAAGAGGTTTAGGTATTAAATATCAAAAACAAACAAGCGCAATCGCAAGATGTCGGCAAACAAAAGGATAACACATTGATTCGCTGTGTTCGCTCATTCAACCATCACTACCGATCAATCATGTTTCTCATTTCCTATTTTGAGTTCTTCCTTCCTTTCGGCTTTCCGCCGTATCGTCGTGGTTGGTTAAAAATGGTATAACTATTTGAATAGGTGGCGCAAAATAACGGGATTGTTAGATACGTGACCGAATAATAAGATGTCAGTCGGTTTGTGTGAAAACAGTGTACTGTTCGCAGGGATTTTACGTGGTACGTGTGAACCGTGTGTGCCGTGTGTTGTGAGTCCTTGAGGGACGAACCGCTAACACGCTACCTGACTGACTCGTTAAGATAAAAATATTCAGGAAATAAAAAAAATAACTATGTAAGAATCATGATAACCTGTGACTAATTACAGTTACCTTTTGAATGGTGATAATTAGCAATTTCATATGAACGAAAGACATGAAATGCTATTTCATTTTTAAATGTTCGTATTAGTACGTGTAAAAAAAATTCGTGAAAAAGACTAATGTTTCGTGACTCTTGGTTAACATTATGAGAGTCACCGGTATCATTCATGTACTTTTTCTTTTGTAAACTATTGAAAATAGATCACGTTTTGCTTTACTTCCGTGGTTTTCACTAAGGATACGGTCACGATTGATTCATTTCCGGTGCGTCATCGGAACTCATTCGGGATCTCCGAATCCTGTACGCACGCGCATTAACACATTTGCCGCATGCACTCGAAAAGGGAAAGCTTGGAGTGCGCGACCATTTAGTTTATAGGGGAGTTTGTTATTGTGGATTTATGCCTTTTTCGGCTCAATGGCGAAGTTCATTACGAGGAGATATAGTGATCCAGCATTCGTTAAAGCTCTTAGAGAAGGCATATTAAAGATCGCCTCACAAAAACAGTGTCCAAATGAGGATCGAATAGTGCGCGCTTTACAGAACGAATACGAGTGGACCAAAGCTGATATACTGAAACAGCTCAAATTGGCTGTAAAAGATGGCTTTTTACACCAAGTAACGGCGATTTCAAGCCATGGAAGTACTAAAGGGATCCCTCAAACTGCTTACCGGGTTCGTTCTAATGAACTAGACGAGGTAAGCGCTCAAAGAAAAATTTATTTTGTTTGAGTCACGAAATCAATCGGAAGTGAAACCAGTCGAGGGCTGTTGTCATTGTTTTTACAAACCTAATCTCTTCATATTAAACCTCTTAAACTTAGAAATCCTAGTTTGCCAATGATTTCTAAGGATTCAAGAAACCTTTAAGTTCACGGAATAGACTCGAGGCCTTTTGTATAAAGATTAAGACTTGAAAGTATGCAAATTACTGTCGCTCTTAGACACGGGCTGTTGAGATCTCGCTCAAAAGAATTTTGAATTCACGATTCTTTTATTACGCTTTCATCAAATAATTATTGTGAAGAAGTAGATGGACATTTTATGTAATAACAAGGTTTCGTTAACTTATATTGAAGACGAAAGGACGAATATGTATATATTTATGTATAGGCTTACAGTACTTATTTCAATAACTGATACATAAAATACCCTTTTTTGTCTGCATGCTCGAGAACTCTTTTATAAATATTAATTGTTTGTCAAGCTCCTTGAGTTGCGCATTTTCCGACAGTCAAATTTAATTCATGTGGCAGTGTTATGTACAGGCTATAGTTGTAATTCAATTATCGAGCATGCAATTTATAAACATCTGGCTTGTGCTTCAGCTATACCAAACAATAAAACCAAGCTTGTCTTTCCTTCTTTAGTGAGGAAACAGAATCAACCCAGAACTTTATTACTGTTCATTACAATCCATTGTTCAGAATAAAACCATGATAGTTTTTAGAATTTCCCAATGATGTACACATTTCATTTAGATTTTGCTTCAACTGCACATTTGGTGTTTGTACCACAATATATATGTTTCCAAGTTGTAATTAACCCACAAAACATTACTGTATGTAAAAAACATATTGCGGAAGAAAAATTGGTGTCTTCTTTATTTCCAAATCTTTTTCACTCCTACTTGACATTACTTCATCCAAGATATGGTTTTATTTATTTTGATGATCAACCATAAAGCAAAATAGTAAATTTTTTTCTACAACGTACAGAACAGTATTGAAGTAAATGTGCATTTCTCTTCAAACCTTCTGCAACTTTTTCCTCAAAACATAAATGTTTTCTGGAACTTCATACCCTGAACCTTGAAGATTCCAATCCCCCTCCATGTGGGAGGTATGGATTTTTAATGGTACTACAAAATATAAGCTCCTCAGACACTCCCCACTCCTTAGGAGATTCCAATCCCCCTCCATGGGGGAGATATGAATATTTTATGGTACTACAAAATATACCCTCCTCAGACACTCCCCACTCCTTAAGAGATTCCAATAACTATCTATGGGGAGGATGGATATTTTTTGAAACTATACGATGTATCCTCCTCAGACCCTTCCCAAACCTATGGAACCTATATGAAATTCCAATCACCCTCTGTGAGGAAAATACACAACAGACCATGGAAATTCCAATCCCCTTGCATGAGGGCTTGAATATTTCCTGCAAATATTGATATATGATTTTTGTCTTTAGACACTCAGAAATAAAGAAAGCCATGACTGGTACTGTTGGATGTGTCATAATCCTGGAGAGGTTATCCTCTGCGACTACTGTCCACGTGTGTTCCATAGAAGATGTGCGCATGACGGCACAGTATCTGGAGGCAAATGGAAATGCTCATCATGTCAGGTATTAACCTAACCTCACACTACCAACCTCACTACTGAAGTTTTATTTTGATTTTGAACTTTAGAGTTAAGAAATATCCATAAACTGTATTAATATGATTATAAATACTACACTCACTCTACTTATACTACAGTTAGTTATACTTGCAATATCATTGGTTTATACATCGTATATGGCTTGATATAGAATAAGAACTGCAGAGATGGACACAGTCTGCTTGTTCACTGGGCATAATTTCTTTGAGCAATTTCTGTACTTCTAGTACCCATTCTTAAAAGCTGGTTTGAGCATTTGAAACAACGTTCTTCAGTAATTCTTATCTTCAAATCAACTTGTCCTCTCTTGTAAATCTTCCTTATCAGAAATTTTGACATCATCATTGCACTTTCTCTACCAAGTCATTAGCTTTTAGTACATTATATTTATTTTAGTTTTTTACTATTTTTCAGCCTCAGAAACTTCCACCTCTCATGAACAGCAAGACGCCAGAAGAGTTGGCCAAGATGTTGATTTTTACTATGGACAGAATGAAAGAAAAGGTATATTTAAATCTGTCTGATTTCACTTGAGCTTTTCATGCCCTATTAAACTAATTAAATGCTTCAATTTAAAGGCCAAAGATTTCTTAAAACCCATCGATACAGAGGAATATGAAGATTATCTTGAGTATATTTTTAAGCCATTGGATCTTAGTTTACTTGAAAAGGTAAGTCTCATGAGAGGCATGTGAGGTATCCAACAGCAAGTTTAATGGCCAGTTCTTTACATAGACCTTCATATCATTATTCTCATGTTCATACATGTAATATTATGCAACCCAGACAACTGGCTGTATTTCAAAATTTCTGAATTAGTTTTTGGCTTCCATCAATAAATTTTTCAACAGTCTAATTTAATATTTTTATGATTGACAAAAGCCAAAAACCCAGATGTCTTGGAACGTTTTGGTTGAATAATTATAAAAATGAGTATACTGCCATGCTGTAAATAGGTATTATTCTAGTAAACTATGCAGTGTGAACATTCTTGTTGAGGTGATAGTCACACACTGATTGATTCAAAGGATGATGTCAGTTCTGTGCGATTGCAGTGACTATGGTAAGCACCTCACATTAATGCAAAACCCTTCCCCTAGGGCATCATATTGAAGCTATATTTTGATGGTATGTCTTCGTTATTAATATTAGAGAGTGACACAGAAGTGTTTCAAGACCCCAAAAGAGTTTCGTGAAGAAGCACAGTGGATGCTACACAATTCAATTATCTATTTTGGAGGTACTTTATGCATAACATTCCTTACTGTTACAGCACTCTTATCCCTAAAAGACCCTTACTATTCAAGAGAAGATATGTTAATAAAAAATTTTTGCGAATCACAAGGTAGTGATAAGGCCCCAAACAATTTATTCAGAAGTTGGTTTGTTTTGGAGGGTAGAAGCTAGAGAACCTGGAGAAAAACCCTCAAAATAGGAAAGAATCTAAACTACTAAAATCTACTTGCATGTAATGGTTGCTCAAAGCATCAAACTCATGACCACAGCAGCAAGAGAGGCCAGGAAACACCACTAAACATGGTTCCCTTCATTACCGTTTGTTTGCTTTTTTTGAGGGATTCTTTGCAAAATGATTGCATTTTCCATCTGCAGAGGATGCAGACATGACAGATTTAGCAGAAGCAATAATGGAGGATTGTGATGGGGAGGTAAAGTAACTGCAAGTACTGCATCTTTTCTTGCATTGCTCCAGAACACAGTTGCTAATAGTTGAGCTTTAATCACATGATATATGATTAAAACTGAAGCACTAATAATATTAAAGAAAAAAGAAAAAAATTGTATTAGTCTCTAGTTGTGAGTGTCAAAGGTGTTTTTTTTTTTTGTGTGTTTTGTTTTCCAGCTGGAAGAGATGGTACGATGTCCTGACTGTTATCTCATGTCTAACATCAGAACAAATAATTGGTTCACCAAGCCATGTGTAAGCCACAAACACTAACAATGAATAGATCCCTTTCAAAATTATCTTGAATGCAAGGCTAGCAGGAAAATGCAAAAAGATGCACAAATTCCACCAAGGAAAAGTCTTGAATTTTGTTGTACAGTATTTTCTTGTTAGCCTTGCCACTAAGATACATTTTATCTAAAAATCATAAATAAGTTTAACATCCCATTGCTGATAAGCATAAGGCCCATAATTTCATTTCAAGATTTCAGATGCCTTTTAGAAGGACTTACACTATTTACATAAAAATGATAATAATGCCATGCAATTACTCACCACCGTCCTTGACTCAATGACCAAGGGCTTAGGATTTGTAACAAAATAGATTTAATTTGACCCCATTTTCTTGTAACAATATAAATTTGATTTGGCCCCATTTTCTTGTAACAATATAAATTTAATTTGACCCCATTTTCTTATCTTTTTTAGTATTTTCCTCATGAGTTAGTTTGGGCTAAAATGACAGGCGAGCCTCCATGGCCAGCAAAGCTTCTTTCATGGGACGAAGATAAAAGCAAAGCCCTTGTGCGGTTCTTTGGTACTGCGCATCAGAGAGCATGGGTGGCTTCAAAAAATATCACACCCATAACACAGAAACCTGAGGTGAAGAAAAGACCACAGAGATGGATGCAGGCTATTGATGAAATGAAATTATATCAACGACAACTGAATCAGTTGGAGAATAACATGAATACAGTCAAGGTATCCATTACTAACAAATATTAGCATGAATATCTCACCATACGGTGCTCTTTGGAATAATTGTGAATCAAGGATGGTGTCACAATAGCACATTTACGTCTGACTTCTCACATCAGTAGGGATTGTTAGATCTCTACCTTGATTAGATGAGTGTCTGGTTTTCTTCCCTCAACAAAACCTACATGTAACGTGCTAAATTTCAAATAGATCTGTCAGTTAACCGTGCCCTGACTTAGATCAGTCATTACAGGGTTCGATCTGTGAGTTAGCCATGCCCTGACTTAGATCAACCCAGAGGTTGTTTCAGGGTTCTATCTGTGAGTTAGCCAAGCCCTGACTTAGATCAGCCCAGAGGTTGTTTCAGGGTTCTATCTGTGAGTTAGCCAAGACCTGACTTAGAGAGAATAAGAGAAAAATATCAAATGCCCTTGGCAGGATTCGAACCCACGTCTTCGGTATTCTAGTCCGATGTGTTAACCACTACACTACAAGGACCAACCACGCTGGTAACGCAGCCAGAATATGAAATGTAGGGTATTCGTGAGGATCCCAGAGCGATATTTTTTCTCTATAGATAAGTTGAACACCGTAAATATGTACGCAAAGAATAGACCTGACTTAGATCAGCCCAGAGGTTGTTTCAG
>NW_022259060.1:120344-133173 GCF_009602425.1 Actinia tenebrosa | reverse complement strand
CATAGTACACAGGTATCCCGTAACACTTACCTCATCTAGACCATCGATTTGTAATGGTGTGTCTGCTGTTGGTGCCCACAGTTTAATATCATAGTCAATACCGCTTGAAGCAAGAACTAAAACGAGAAGAGAAAAATAATTATTACGATGTAAAGAATAATCAGGTATTAATCCCTTCGTTGGTCCCAACTGCATTTCAAACGGCTGAATTGTAATGCACCCTTCTTAAAATTGTCTTGAATAATGTGCGAGGATAACATGAAAATACAAAAGAAATAACACAAATTTCATTGAGACAAACTGGGATTATTTTGTATTTCCACGATACCTTTAAGAAGGGTCATTATTGATATATAATGACGACAAAGTAAAGGAGATTTTTCCAATATTAAATGAGAGGGGTTAAAATTCGAGAGTCATCGAGGAATCACCATCCACTTGCATTACTTACTTGGATCAAATGGATGTGGTTGCACACAGTTGACAACATGTCGATCGCCCTGTAGGGTCATTACTATTTCTGTCGTGTCTTTATCCCAGATGAAGATTCGACCACAGTCACTTCCGCTCATGATAAAACGATCTCCCCAAAACCTTGCCTCTTTTATCTGTTGAGTATGGCAATAGCATTTTGTTCAACATGCATGTTTCGTATTCCTGAAAGTAATCTGTTTGGCTTACCATGGTTCGAGCATTTCTGTGCCCACGGAACACTCTGGTCATCTTAGGTATCCAAACCTCTTTTTGTTCGCCCATCTCTCCGTCACGAGGTTCGTTCGTTTGTTCGAAGTTCTTTATTAACTTATAATTTCTGAATAGACGTTGTATTCGTATTGCCGCCAAATGATGTTCAAGTGACTCTTGATTGGGTTCAGTAGTGACGACGCCTGGAGATACCTCACCGTGTGTTACTGCCACACCCTCCGATACATTACCACGCGTTACTGCCACACCCTCCGATACATTTCCACGTATTTCGGCTACACCCTCCGATACATTACCACGTGTTTCGGCTACACCCTCCGATACATTACCACGCGTTACTGCCACACCCTCCGATACATTACCACGTGCTTCGGCTACACCCTCCGATATCTCATCACGCACTTCAGTCACACCCTCCGATACATTACCATGTGTTTCTTCCACGCCTTGTTTGCAGTCTCTTTCTTTTCCTTCCGTAGTCTTTTCTAAGTTGGCACCGGGCGTGCCTGATGCGTTATTTGAATCATCATTAGATTGTGCTTCCATGTCTTCACGATCACTATCAGGATCGTCTTCTTTAGTGTCTTTGTTTTCTGTAGTGTTAGGAGAAGTGACTTCAATTTTCACACCGCTTGGTCCCGCCACAGTGTGGTCAATATTCAAAACCAAATCCATTTTCTCATCAGTGCCATCATCATCATCATCGTCCTTCTTTTGGTCCTCTGCGTCCATCATATTTGATGTACCACTTGACGCAGTTTCAAAGACATCATTAGAGGATTCATCAACGTTCATATCAACAGAGTCCTGGTTACTTGTTCCTTCATCGAATGGCAGCGTTTCGGATATGTTAGTCGCCCTGGAGCTATCAGATGAAGACCTCACACGAGAAGGTAAAGAAGGTAGAGACGGCATTGAAGAAGAAGAAGAGGAAGACTCACTTCTTGTGTGTGATCCTGTCCTCGCTCTATTCCTTTGGTTTCCTCGAAACGATTCTTCAATCCAGCGGACAAATAAATCAGACATGCGCTGCATGAGCGTGCTTTCACTTGAGGCAGCTTCACTTTCAGGTCTAGCATTCGGACCAGTATCAGACCAGTCCCCTCGCAGACGCAGTCGTTTAAGAGGGAGGCTCCTCTTTGAATCATCATTTGAAAATGCTCCATTTTCGTGCCCTCCGCCTTCACAAGTCAAACGAACTTCTTTCTCTCCTCTCATGTTAAACAAGTATACGTAATCTGCACAGTAGCTAACAAGCAGCTCACATCCATCAGAACTGTAGAGAAAGAATGAAAAACATGAAAGATTTAACAGATTTAACAGTATGACATCGCTATTGTTGTTGTCGTTGGTGTTGGTGCTTAGCTAGTGGTGAGTGCGGTAATTTGAATTTTGACATAAATTTTGTTGTTGTCGCTGTAACTCTGGGATGTACTCCCGTTAAGGTATATACGAAAATATACTGGGGTAGTAAAATATCCTGTATAAAACATAATTATCTTACTCAGGGTTTATAGAAAGGTTATTGAAAATTTGTTTCCTCATTGTAATCAGTGTTTTGATTTTAAAATGATGACAAATAAACCCAATTGCCTACTATGACATCACACTCATTAGCATACTGGAAGTATAAACCTTGATATCCCCAAGATGCATCACACAAGTCCTATAAAAATATTTTACTGTTTAACTTTTAATTTCATGTAGAATCAATGCTGAAAACATTGAATTAGGGGTCATAGGCACTTTAACACCATCACATTAACTTGTTACCTATACTGCAGGGACGTAACTCGACATGTCCTGTCTTTGAGGGAATCCGGTTTAAATTTACATAGCATTCCTTTCATTCCTCGACTAGAGTTTGCTGTACTCAAAGAGCGACAGTCAAACAAAGCAACAGTACTGTCTTCACAACCAATGGCTAGCTGATAGGGTGTCAAAGGGTTTACACCCATAGATGTGATGGCTTTTCCATAATCTATCAGGACATCCTAATAAAATATAAACAGATACTAATGAACATACAAAACTGATACTCGTACAATGACAGGCAAACACTGCCCGTCATGTGCTATCAACCAGAGAGTATTCTATTGCTTGGTATCAATCAGCTGAATGAATCTCATGAATCTCATTACCAGCCTACAATGACAGGCAAACACTGCCCGTCATGGGCTATCAACCAGAGAGTATATTCTATTGCTTAGTATCAATCAGCTGAATGAATCTCATGAATCTCATTACCAGCCTACAATGACAGGCAAACACTGCCCGTCATGGGCTATCAACCAGAGAGTATATTCTATTGCTTAGTATCAATCAGCTGAATGAATCTCATGAATCTCATTACCAGCCTACAATGACAGGCAAACACTACCCATCATGTGCTATCAACCAGAGAGTATTCTATTGCTTGGTATCAACCAGCTGAATGAATCTCATGAATCTCATTACCAGCCTACAATGACAGGCAAACACTGCCATCACGTGCTATCAACCAGAGAGTATTCTATTGCTTGGTATCAACCAGCTAAAAAATTATCTCATACAGAATCAAAATATGGTGAACAATTTAAATAACTATTGTTCTGTTCACATGGAAACATGAAAGCGTTTTCACACGTATGAGAGGGTAGTCAGTGCAGAACAATAGTTTGGACGCCATATTTTGATTTGGTGTTTAAATGCATAAATGCCATTATCAGCCTTCAGTAAAGGGCAAACAACCCCCCTCCCCTCCCTCCCACCCTTCCTTCATGCTCATAGAAACTTGCAATCGGCTGATAATCCAACTGTTATAAATAACAACCTATTTAACCAGAATGAAGCTGACAAGAGAAGAGGATTTGATAGCAGTGCTTGCCCTATCTCACCTCTTTACAGTTCCGTGCTGAACATTTAGACTTGGTCCTGATATCAAACAAACGCACTGTACCATCTTCACCACAGGACTTGAATGTGTTAGG
Organism: Actinia tenebrosa; assembly: GCF_009602425.1. Next base: position 129,499 of record NW_022259060.1, on the reverse strand, counting down.
GTCTCCTGGTGTTGTGACTAGCTAAACATTGCATTAGACAGCACAATTAGTACATATTAGATCATATTAAGATCCTTTGAATTTGGGAAGCATGAATGACAAAGAGGAGAGAGTGCTTGCCTCTCATAATGTCGTATAACAATAGAGTTTCTAATTGGTTCTCTCCTGTGTGTTCGAGGGTTTTTTCCAGTGGTTCTCTAGTTTTCTTCCCTCCAATTCAATTCCAATTCAATCATGGAATAAAGGCCACAAGTTTGTGTAGCCACTAGCTATTAAATGCTAGCCTCGTAAAATAAGGACATTTTTTTTACAAACTAAGATCATTCAATTCAATGTAAAGCAGTTTTTATTCCCACCTCATATGCTGTTCCAGAATGACAGTTATAAGAACACTTTCCATATAATTCTGGTCTTTGTAGCTCAGTAAAATGAATCATCCCATCTCCAGCACATGACACAATCTGAAACCACATATTATTAATCTTATGTTACGCTATCTAGTACATATTACAAGTGAATTCTGTTCTGTTAAACTGTGGTTACATAGAAATAGCTTCCCCGCATTTCAGAGGCTCTTGCCCCAGTACTTAGGGTTGGGAATAGCTTGTTGCATATTAAAGTAGAAAGGAATTGGGACAAGACTTGACCATCAACAACTAGAATATTAAAGATGCCATTTGTGTTTCTTCAAGCATATTTTTCTCGGAAAAAAAATTTCCAAGCTTCAGGTGTGATTCAAACCTGTGACCTTCTGTTTGCAAGTCAGACACTAACCACTGAACTACTGGAACTCATAGCGTTCAATTAGGTCTAGATGGTATTTAAAATATATATTAATTACGCTTGAAGAAACATAAATTGCATCTTCAATAATTATTATAATAATTATACAGCTTCTCATTAAACCCATATAGGTAACTGTCCAATTAAGAAAATAATTGGACAGTTACCTATATGGGATTAATGAGAAGCTGTATAATCAAATGACACAATGATACAAGTTGGATGCACAAATTTCCCATAGTACATAATTAATAGTTTATTTTTGGTATTGGATTAAAGGAATGACCGTTCCTCACCTGTTTGTTTGCTGTACATGGAAGAAACGCTGCACTGAAGATATTGGCACGATGACCAGTGGAAATTGACTTAAGTAACTACAAGAAATAACAGTAAAAAATAAAGACAGGGATATCCATGTACATGGAAACGTAAGTCATACTGTTAATAATCTTTTAATAATTATTTAGTATATCAGTAGTATTTCTATATATATGAGCTGATAAGGTCTATATATAATGCACATGTAGGCCAATTATCAGTTAGACGACATAAAAGTGCGCGCCCATGGCGATATAGACACACAAGAGAAAATATAAAGAACAATTAACAAGCGAAAGAGTGGCACAGGCGAAGCCAAGTGACACTAGCTTATTAAGAGTTCTTTATATTTTCTCAAGTGCGTCTATATCGCCATGGGCGAGCGCTTTTTTGTCGTCTAACTGATTTATAATATGACCAAAAATCTACCGTGCGACCCATGGGCAAATAGTTCATAGGCATTTCAGCCAATCAGAGTGCACGTTATATCACCCATCTCGCTCACTCGGCGAGCGTCTGTTGAGATCAGTGTGTGCGAGCGTGCAGCCCATGGGGAAATAGTTCATTGGTTTTTGGCCAATCAAAGCACATGTAATAATCTAATTATATTATAATATACCATGGTAATCAATGGTACATATATGATGTGTATATGCACGTACCTTGTGCTGATAAGGTCTATATATATAATGTACATATAGGCCAATATACCATGGTAATCAATGGTATATATAAAATGTGTATATTCATGTACCTTATGCTGATAAGGTCTGTATATAATGAACATGTAGGCCAATATACCATGGTAATCAATGGTATATATATAATGTGTATATGCATGTACCTTATGCTGATAAGGTCTGTATATAATGAACATGTAGGCCAATATACCATGGTAATCAATGGTATATATATAATGTGTATATGCACGTACCTTATGCTGATAAGGTCTGTATATATTCAGCCTACAATCATCTGATCCAGAAAGCAACAGATCACCAGAGTCACTCCAAGCGATTGTATTAACCTGTCAGTATCAGAAAAAGCAAAACATGGAAAGACATTGAACAAAAATGGTTATGCTAAGTAGCTAAATATAAAGACACTGACGTTGCAATCTCTTAACCAATCAGAGCTCAATCAAATGTTAGGTAGATACATGTAATATTAATATTACATTTTGAATCGATCATTACAAACAGAAATTTCTTTAACTGCTCCTAATTTTGCATTTAATTTTCATGCAATCGTCTCACGTCCAAGGTATATTTGTTCAAAATAAAGATTAAGCTCGTTAAAAATTTTAAAAAATTAATTTAAGACATGTCTCAAATGCTGTAATTACTTCACAATTACCATGTCCAGAAGATCAGAAAATATGCGTTGAATCACTGTTCTTTTTATTTTATTGCAGAATAATTTATTCCCGTATTTTTATCGACTGCTGTCAAACGATCAAAACTATTTCTCAAAAACACCTTTCTGTTTTCGATAAAATATCAAAATACAGCCACAAATACCAAAATAATGTTATCTACTTACGCATCCATCGTGTCCTGTTAGCGTGCCGGTCCTCTGGAGACATTGAAGGAGGTATTTACTATCTGAAACAGCGAGAAAGCAAAAACAGCTATAAGTTACGAAGCACAACAAATGAACAACGATCGCGTAAAACTGTCAATAAAAATATTAAACACACCACGAGCTCGCTTGAACAGCAGATCTGGAGTAACAGATCCATAGACTCGCTGCTGTAAGGTTTGGTACAAAGTATCCCTCATTGTGAAGGGATAATAAGATCAGTGTCATAAAGAACGTGAATACGAAAACAAAACAACAACAACATCCTCCATCTTTGGATCCTCTCCTGACGCATGACAAAACGTCTGTTACTCAAAGCTACTGCAGGCTCGAAACACAGGAAGACCGCGTAGTTATGCTTTCGATCTCGAAATCCGCACTAAAAAGGGTTCTGTGCGGGGAGAAGAGGGGAAGGGGGAGAAGAGGGGAGGGGGAGGAAAAGGGGAAGGAGGAGGGGGAGGGAAAGGGAAAAACAACGCGATCTACAGAGACTTATAAGGGGTAAGCATTCTTAGCATTAATTATTTTCCAAAGCGAAAGGAAATTAAGATTACCACGGGTTTACATATGCATTCAAGCCGTCATTGTATATATACATACGTGTGTGTATATATATATATATATATATATATATATATATATATATACAGGCTTAGCATGAAATCTTTCAAATACTAGCCTGAATAAAGTATCATGAGGCGACCTTTATTTAAAGTAAAGGTCATTTCATAAAACAAAACCAAAGAGATTTAGCGCAGAACAGACATAAGACTGCTTCAGCCCCCTTAATGTCAATAGCCTCTAGAATGTTCAAATCATTATCAAAGCTGAAGGAATCTTATTGGTTGGAGTACTAAAGACTTATAGGTACAGATAGGTATAGTTGGAATTAAGCACCACTAAGTCACGAAACGTATTTCTAGAAACTTCCACTAATGAACTACTTAATGAACTACTGCACAGACATATTATAGGCAATATATATAATTGTCTTACGAAGACAACCCGTCGTTGCTATACAATGCTTTATTCGCCCACGTGTCGCACTATTATTTAAATTTACATCAGCATGCATCATTTTTAGAAAGTCACTTTGCCCTTTATTTGCTTATGTTTCATAGGTGCGTTACCTGTTATGGTAACTCACGAGTTCCATTGTTCATACACCTGGCCCTTGTTAGTAATATTGAAAGTCGTGATATTTCTAAGTGCGCAGGTCTGACCTTATAATCTTCCTACTAAAGCAAGGCACACCTTATAAACCGTTTATCGAGCCTGTTGTCAAAGCTCTGTTCGTGCAAATATGTTCGCCATTCTTGGTACTCTCGTTGTTGTTTTCGCTTTTTCTGTTCCTTCTCAAGCCGCTTTATCCGATGAATACCAAAACGAGGAACGTTTAAGCGCTATAAATGAATCAGACTGCATGCTGTACTGGACGTACGACAAGACTGATTCGACCATATCCTTCGCCGCCAAAGCAAGAACCTCTGGATGGGTAGGACTTGGATTCACGAGCAAGATTGACAATACGACAACGTATGACGTAGTCAGGGGATCAGACGATGATCTTACTAAAAAGAAGGAAATATACGTAAGTATTCATGAAAATGCATAATTTCGTACGTTTTATTGGTGATAGATTCGCGCTCAGAAACGAAAACTAGGCGTGACTTCATAACAATTATATTATATATAAATATATATAATATTTAAAATATAATGCGCGCGCTGATTCGCTGATTCAGAGGACGGAGACACACTCGCGAAAAATAGTTCAAAAATATTTTATATCATCGGCTACGCCTCGTGTTCCTAAGCTTGCTTCTCTCTTGCTCTACAGGTCCAGTATGTTTATGTCACAGTAAAGATACACGCGTGCGGGTTTTATATTTCTTAAATATATACCTTTCATGACAATGTATTGTTAATTTGAATAAAATAATACCGATAGCGAAGGTAATCTTGAAAACCGTTTTTTGCGGTTTAGAAGTGAAAATGCTACAGCTGAAACCAGAAATATTGAAGCAGAATTTGATTTATTTTTATTATTAACTGAACAGCAACGAGGGAGTGAAAAAAGTAAAGGATGATGTAAATGAATTCGTGAAAAAGCTGAAAAATATATATTTTAGAAATTGCAAGCAGTAATTTGAACTAGAGTACAAACACTATAAGTGTGCAACATGAATACACTAAATACTGCTAAATTATGCTAATCCTATTGTTTTCTATTGTTTAATTAGCACTATTTACTACTAAATAGTGCAAAGTGCTGCACACTTTTAGTGTTTGTACTCTAAGACGCGATAAATATTTTTGGAAACTTCGATCAAACGCAAATTATGACAGGGTGATTAGCCGGTATAAAAAGAGTCATTCATTAAAGACATTTAACGCCCCTATCGCGTTAAAAACACTCCTATATTTTTGAATTGATAGTTTTCGCGGCCGCCATGTTGGAGGAATTTAACAAAAGATTCGCTATTAGTCTCTTTTATTATATAACGGTGTATTCGAAATATTATTTTTGAGTCGCGTTTGCCGTTACGGGCCGATTTTCTAACAGTGGTCTTTCGCAATATTGTTCTCCTGTTCGCTTAAAAATTGATCAATTTTCATGAAACTTCAAATTCTTGGTTAAAATATGGTCATAATTCTGTCTGCCGAGTTTGAGGAAAATCTATCAAGTGCAAGTAGTTGTGCGGCAAAATCGAGGCCGAAAAAATAGCATTAAAGGCTAGGTGGTGTAATTAGCGAATTATATAAAGTAATTATTCTTCGATTGCACGTTACTTCATCGCGGCCATGTTGGTGCCATTTAACAAAAGATTTCTCATTAGCATCCATTGTTAACGGTACCACAATGGCCGCCATGTTTTTGTCTTTTGACTCTCTTGGGAATGCTTGCAACCCATCAATTTACCATCAAACACTTTAGGGCGCACGGAGTTTGAAAAAAGCATTAAAGCAAAAATGTGTATTCAAATAACGAAACATTACAAAAACGATCAATTGAAAAATAAATTCTTTATTTCAATTTCACTGTCCCTTCTTCATTTGGCCCTTGAAAGATGTTAGTCAGCGAATTGTCTACACGTTCGAATGCATCCATGTTGCTTTATAATTTACTGCACGCGCTTCCTGCGCTTCACGAGCCACTAGCTTCTCTGTAGCCCTCTCTTCTTGCTTCACTGTTCAGCCTCTTATTAAATGAACTATCTTTTAACTTTGATTTCAACTCGTGAATTGAACTGTATTCACGGCCGAAGCGTGTATCCACGGGTATATGAGTTTGTCTCATTGGCATCTTATTGTCAGACTTTGGTTTAACATAACTTTGTCAATATTTTCACGCAGGACTTCCATGCTGTTGGTAAACAGACTCCAGTCAATGATACTCAACAAAACTTGATCGAAAAGTCAGTGGCAGAAAATAATTATTATACTACCATCAAGTTTAAAAGGGCACTTGATACAAAAGACTCTAACGATACCGTCATCAAGGTAACTTAGAGTCACTTCCGTAGTTACACTTTCAGTACTTACAAAGGCATCACATAACCTTCTCTTTTTAAGGTCTTACCTTATCCTTTACTTTTACTATTTTTCAACTCCAAAAGAAGACGACTAGTCACCCAATCTACCCCAGTGGATCCGCCCTTGACTTCTAAATATCACGCACTATACACTGATCAATGTAAACATCAAGCCCTCCCATAGTTTTCATAATGAACTCGACTTGTTTTCTTACCCAGGGAAGTGGTAACGAGTAATGGTGTTTTTTATCCTCTATCCCCGCTAACATGCATCATCATCAGCATCATCATCTCCATCACCATCATCATCTCCATCATCTCCATCACCATCATCATCACCATCATGCATCATCGTCCTCATCATTCCTTTCATCATCACCATCATCATTATCATCATCATCACCATCATCATCATCATCATCACCATCATCATCATCACCATCATCATCATCACCATCATCACCATCATCATCATCACCATCATCATCATCATCATCATCATCATCANCATCATCATCACCATCATCATCATCACCATCATCACCATCATCATCATCACCATCATCATCATCATCATCATCATCATCATCACTATCACGATCATCATCATCATCGTCGTCAACGTCATCGTCATCATATTTGACTGCATTATGCATGAGCCAACAGAAAACAGAATGTGCGACTATCACTGTACCCAGACTTTCAATTATATATTAATAAATATTGGCGGGAATCAGGGAACGAAATTTGTCCAAATTTATCCATATTCGGGAGGTTTTTGACAACGCAAGAATATTCATTCAATACGATGTACAAATAATTCAGCACACTTTGCAAAGAGTTCTAAAAACATCTGAAGGGCGGATTCAGGATTTTTTTGAGGGGGGTCCAAAACCTACACAAAATAAGTGACGTAATATTTGACGTCATAGATACTCTATACACGTTGTAACACATACACATATGTTGCTACTGGTACAACAGACATGAGTGACATCATTGTTGACGTCATACATACACTATACCCGTCGTATCACATACATATGTGTTGCTACTGGTATAACAGGCATGAGTGACATCATTGTTGACGTCATACATTACACTATACCTGTCGTAACACACACATGCTGCTACTGGTATAACAGGCAAGAGTGACATCATTGTTGACGTCATACATTACACTATACCTGTCGTATCACATACAAATATGTTGCTACTGGTATAAAAGACAGCTCTTAAACATTCTTCTTTTGTTTTTCGTGACAAAGGTTTACGATATTATAGAGTAATGATTATCTCTAATATTACATATGGAAAAAAAGGGAAAAACGACGAGTTGTAAAGTGGGGCCGGGGAGCTAGTCCGGCCCCCTGCACCCCTCCTCTGGATCCGCCCTTAAATCTAACTGGATTTACCACTCCATGGTGGACGGAGGTTTTGTAATGATAAGGCCACCGATAAATCGTATTAGAATTCAAAACGTCTGATTTTTTGACCCTGAATTACTGCGGTTTGTTTCAGCCTGGCCCAATGATTGTAGTCTGGTCTTATGGCAACATAGAGGAACTGGAATCAACCTACAAAGAAATGGGCTACAAAACTGTCACATTAATCCCCGAGGAGCAGAAAAATGACACAACTTCCTCAACTGCAACACCAGAGACGACCAACGGCCCCGTAAGCAAAGCTGTCGTTCGGCAAGATAGTTGGCAGTTGCTGGCCTTGTCTGCCATTCTCTTCATTGTGCCTGCGCTCAGGCCCTAAACAAGCTACTCAACTTTCTTCTTATATATCCTAAGTTTGATATTTCGTTTTGACTTTAGAAATATTTGTAGAACACTTTGTAACCCATAGTATTAAGATAATTGAGTGCTTCTTGCTTAGAGGTGATTTTTCAAAAACGAGTGCACCGTCTTTACAACATCTCTCCATACAGCCTTGTTGCTTGACTTCGACGTTTTTGAATTTATCCGCGAGAAGTCTTTACTGGTACGGCGGCCATCTTGAATTCCATTGTTTTCAGTAATAAATTATGGGATGCCGAAGGAGCAAATATTGGAAAATTTATAGACTTTTACAGCTGACAGGGTTTTTCTATAACTTTACGTTATCCAATGTGCAAGATTGAATAAAAACCAATCGAATTTCCTGATAGTTAGAGGAACATGTAGAATACCAAAAAGTAAAATCATTTGAAAACGTCACTTCGCCACTCTATGCTTTATAGATATTTCTACGTTAATTCTCTGGGCATCCCATGATTCAAGATGTCAGCCGTATCAGTAAAAAGGCCTATTGACGTTAAACAAAGTTATTTGATTTCATTATCATGATATTTATGAACAGGTCTTTATAAGATTTTGTAGAACCAGAACTTTTAAAGGGGCACTTGGATGAAAATCGATGAAAATTGAAAATGGCTTGAAACTTGGTTAAACTTATCTATATGGCCCAGATAGTAGCCAAGCAACATGTTTCCTTCACAGTCAAAAGTGGTGGATGAAAATTATCAATTTTATTCAGCATCTAAATTGTGAGTAAATGACGTCATTTACTCAACCCTATTGTTCTTTTCTTTTGAACCAAACTTTCTCAACAACAAATGGCTCACAGGCTAAAAGTTTCACTAATCTGGTTTTCATAATCGTAATTGAGTCATATTATCCCCAAATACTTCAATTATTCTGACTTTCAAAAATTAGGGCGTTTTCATCCGAGTGTCCCTTTAAGGCACGAGAACACGGTACTCGAACAATCGACACGAACTGTTGAACGAAACATTTCTGGTAATAGATTTAAGGAGCGAATGTGACACTCCGGTATAACTTACAGCTTAATTGTAAATTAATAAAAGTAGAACGTGCTAAAAGCTTCACTGGATCGTGCAAATTTGATTGCGATTTCAGCATCATCATAGTCATCATCATCATCATCATA
>NW_022259060.1:80189-120143 GCF_009602425.1 Actinia tenebrosa | reverse complement strand
CATCACTATCACCATCATAGTTACCACCATCATCATCATAGTCATCATCATCATCATCATCATCACCACCATCATCATCATCATCAATATTGTCATCATCATCATCAATGAAAGAGAAAGTAAATGTTATCATCACACACGGCATGAGATGGAAGACTCTTGTACTATTCAATCCTTTATATTTCAGAAATCTTTGTTTTAAAAAACTCTTTCAACAAAAAAAGAATTAACATACGTTATTTGTACAGTAACATTAATTACTGTTCATAAATTACTGGTCGGTCTATAACAGCAATAATAGGCTTAAGATCAAGGAGACTGCATGCATGAAATTCCTTGGTCAATAATCGTTACGTATGGGTTTGATCTCTGACCCTGTATTATTTCATTCAAAGCAAAGACACACCTTGAATCATCTACTAGTCGTTCAATAGTCTCTCTTGATCTTCTGTTCGACTAACAATTCAAAATGTTCGCAATTCTTGGTATCTTTCTCGCAGTGATTCAGCTTTCTCGTGCTGACTTGTCCAATGAATACAAAAACAATGTCAAACTAGACGATGCATATATGATGTACTGGACATACAACAGCAGTGAGGCGGCAGTTTATTTTGCCGTGAAAGCTAAAGCCATGGGCTGGGTAGGATTTGGCTTTGCTAATAAAATAGACAACATGAAAAACTATGATGTTACTGTTGGATATGTGACAGTGTCGAAGAATTCCTACGATTTGAGGGTATGTATAATAATGCATGTTACTTAACAAGCGTTACTTTACTGGCATACGATCAGATGCCCTCTAAGATCAAAATATTTTGATCTATAGAATAAAATCAGTTTTATTTGTAGTAATTAAATATTTAACTGTGCAAATACAATAGCCACTTCCTAAAAGCATTCTATGAAGACTTGATATTGTATCGAACACCAACAACAGAAATGTCTCTTCAGTGGCGGATCCAGCATTTTTCAAAGGGGGGTTCCGTTTCTTAAACTGTGTATAATTCTCTTTTGTTTAGTCGATATTTGACAAGAAAATTGGCTCTAATCGCCTAATTTACTATCTAGTAACGGACCAAGCTATAATAACACGACCCAACGCAAAACTACTAATAATTTTTTATCAAAATTTATATAAGACGTATTTCTATTACCTAAAAGATCAAACCTTCAAGAGGGGTTCCGTGGACCCCTTCGACCCCCCTGGATCCACCACTGAGGGTAAAGTAAATGATAACATCTAGAACCAAAAGGACAATTTACTTGAACCAACACAGTTTTTAGTCATATTCGTGAACCGATACGATGACGACAAATAATATACTTGAATATCGTATGCACCTATCGCGTAACACTCATTGAATCTGTCCAAGTTGTTTACTCACACAGATTAAGTTAGAAGGAAGATTAAACTTTCTCCGGGCGCAACTAGAACAATCTATATTTTTATTTCCAATCAAGTACTATGAAAGGAAGTGAGGCAATAAATAGATAGATAATGTTAACGAGCGCTTGATAAATGACTTGTCGTATGCCACTGAAACATCATAATCATATCAATCATATATAGAAATATGGATTACTTTTGAATTTTGTCGTTCATTGAAGTGAATCGATCCACTCAGTGACCATACCCTAACAAACACATTTATTTATTTATTTGAAAATTTGTCAGAGGCAGGTAATTTACAAAAGAACACTACCCAGCCACATCCAACCCAGCCCCGTAAAATAAGAACCCCATCCCACAGCTATACACCCCATGCTAGAAAAAAAAAACCAGATTACCTATTAGATGAAATTTAAATTTTGTCTATAAGAATTAATTTAAATAAGCTTAGATTGATAATTTTAGATATATAGAGAAAAAAATTATATATAGCCTATCTATTATTAAATACTTATATTTACACGGCAAAGCAGTTCTCCTAGTTGCGACCGGACAACCTGTATACAACGACCACACCTCAAAAACGGCCACCTAGTGACCTGTATACAACGACCACACCTCAAAAACGGCCACCTGTACCTGACATATGAACTGTGTGGTAACCCAATGTTATGTTATCATCTTGTAGGACTATCACACCGAGGGCCATGTGCCTCCTAAAATCGATACCACACAAAGCTTAGAGGATCCTTCAGCCATCGAGGCTGATGGCTATACCACTCTGAAGTTTAAACGAAGGCTTGATACCAAAGACAAGAAGGAAGACATTACCATCAAGGTTTGTTATACATCATTATTCGCATGACTGAGAAACAATACCATCAACTTACTTACGACTGTAAATGACACTTAAAACATGGTGCAAGCATGTTGCGCACGACAGCGAGGAAAATTCGTACGGCATGAAAAAGCCTTTAGGCATATCGTACCCTGTTGGCATCCCGCAACGTTTGCAAGAAGTTTCATAATAGTTACTTTCACAGTTCCCTGCGCCATCTTGAAAGGTAGCCGTGCATTTGCATCGAAGCGAAACGAACGGCGAGCTTTCAAGATGGCGCAGGAAACTGTGAAGGAGAGGTTGTTTTGGATTAAAATGGCAAGAAAGTGATCTTCCAAACAATAAAACTAAACCTAACGAAAGGGGGGTGCTTTATGATGGGAATCAAAAAGTAGGTTCCGAATGGTGCAGTCTTACTGTACCGTGAACGCTTAATTCTCACCCATGACAAGTACCGCTACACCGTAGCCTTAAGGTTGGGGTAACTCATTCCGTTACTAGGTTACCACCGTTGCTAGATGGATTTTATATCTAATTTAATTCTAGTATTCAAATATTCGGAATTAGGTCGAAAAGCGTGGGATCTTTTTTTTTTTTAATTTTAATAACTTTCCTTTTCTTTTTTTCTTGTTTTCGCAGCCTGGATCTATGATAGTGGTTTGGTCATATAATAAAAACGCTGACGATGTGACTAAAAAACACGACAAGGAAGGCCACCAGAAAGTCACCTTGATTCCTGGTGCAGCATCCACTGCGCATGTCATTAGTTGGGTGATGCTGCTGACTACTTCTGCTCTCGCTTTCATGACGTCATAGACTTTTTAAATAATTTTTCTAATAAGAACAATTCTTTATTAGGTAAATTTAATAGCAATTGATAATTCAGATTGTGGCACTTCCAAAATAACATAAATTCCAAGCAAAATGGCGACACCAGCCAAGACACACGTAGAAAGACGGCTTATTTTGATTTTGTGAGGTATGCAGTCTTGTCATTAGTCTTTGCTTTAATATTTAACGAAATGGTTGTGGCGCTATTTAAGACAATTTGTAGACCTACATGTGAAATACTTGGAGGTTTTCAGTTTACTCAGATTAAATAAAATAGAAAGAGCCCCGGTTTTTTCCTCTTAGATTACTTCTCGTTTACAGCAAAAGCAACTTAATTAGTACGAACGACATAATAGTAGTTGTTTATCTTTTAGATGTTGAGGGAACTCGAAGAAAGTCTTTATCTGGTCTAATCTGTTCACCTTTGGGTGTCTTGCTGATTGTCTCATTTGTCACATACTGCAAGGAATCCTGGGCACCTTGAGAACCTGATTCTGAAGTTCGAAATAAGTTCCCAAACGACAACGCGCTTCTGTTTCTCAGTTTATCCCAGTTTTCTTGAGCCGTCTTAGTGCTGAGATTACCCTTTTCAAGTCTGTCAAATGATAGTTTTTTAGGCGTTTCATCGTCAGAATCAGTCTCGTCAGCATCGGCAGCGCTGTTCACACTCGTGTTAGAAAATGACAAACGACTTGCTTCATCACCACTGTCTGAACTAAATGGCGACATGTTACGTTCAAAAGGTTTCTTTTTCTCGCAATCAGAATCTTCATCCAAACTGCTTTGGGAGTTGGTTAATTCGCGGTCTTTAATGGCTGGTCTTTTGTTGTATCTTCGAGCGACGCTCTTTAATCTCACGATATTCGCCATTGTCAACCTTGTATCGATCTCGTCATTTAGACTAGTTTCATCTTCAGATACTTGATTCTCACCCGGAAGAAAGTCAACACCATCTTGGATGTCTTGTCCAAACGGGTCCAGTTCAATTTCATCGCTGCTGCTGCCCATATCGTTATTGGATCTGTTGGTAGCACTGCGGTTAAAAGTGTGAGCTGGGTGTAGGACTGTATCACTATTAGTACGTCTACTATCCACAATTAGCTCTTTCCTGTAATTGTTTATTTTTCCTGTATTTTGAGGATCATTATCTTCTTCTTCGTCACATAAGTCCTGGTCAGACGTTGATTTGATGGCACGAAAAGCTTCAACTTGAGTATTCTTGGCTTCTTCTTCTCTTGAAAACCTTTTCGCGAGATAACCGAAAACAAGAAATGCAGACATTGATGGGATAAAAGCGATGCCTTTCACACTCAAGGGAAACCCTAAATACTTGGAGTTAGTTCGAAGATCGCCTTGTCCGTATGTCTGGTTACCCAAGTGATTTGAACTATTCCAACGCCATGAGTAAGACACCATCTCACGAGTAGCATTCCTCAACCACGTCCTGTTACATACTGTATAGATATACCCGTCTCTATCGGTATACTGCCCATACAGGTAGGGATCGTAGAAAATTTGGTTCTTCCACATGTTGAGATCCAGAATCATCACGATGAATATGATTCCATAGTTGAACCATTTTCCAGTTATCTGGACTTCACCTCCAGGGACTTTGAAGTGAACATCACCCATATTCACTCCTGGTAGTTTAACGTCCATACCGCCTCTAAAATGCGGAAACTCCCAGTCCTATAAAAGTAGAATAAAAAAGTGTCAAACTTATGGATATCGTAAATTAAGAGGAAATTTTTTCAATAACGAGTAATAATGGCAAAAAGCGCCAAAAAACTAGACTTTCGTATGAGTTTTGATCCCAATTTTCGTTTTGGGTTAACACTCAAAACCTTTTTTAAGCAGTTAGAAACTGATGTACTATGATAAAATGCTTGTTTGAAGCGGTATTTTCAATCGTACAAACATGCTTTGTTGCATTTGTGCTCAGTTAGAATGTTGCTTTCTCAGGCTTTTTTATAGAAAATATATGGGAAATAAGCAAATGAAGGCCTAAACCAATTCAATCTTTGCTTTGGGTTAACATTTTGATTCCACTTTCATCGGTCATCTCCACCTTATACAACAGCCTTCCTTCAAGATAATAGTTTTTGGCGCTCACCGTTTGAATACGAAAAGAATTATCTCTTAACATGATTCAGTTGGTTTTAGCACTATTTGCCATAGATGTGAGCGCGCGTGGCTACTGACCTGCATAACGATCATCAAATCCATGACCAGAATAAACGACGCAAGAAATGCTCTTGACAGCTCATTAGTTGGCATAAAATCCTCGCTGATACGATCCCAATCCAGATAGTTTGTTGTTAACGATGTAAAAACCACCAATGACGTGCCAAGAGAAACAATCCAAAATGCGTAGACTCGATTCTTGCCCCGCTGCCACCATCGTCTTAGACCACGTGCCCACCACTCGTATTCAGACTCCTAGAGCAGACAAGTGAGTATACGCTAGTACGCATGCTCAATATGTTATGCCACTGATCAGCAGCGTAACGCCGACCAGTGGCATAACATATTGAACAAAGTAGACCTCTTTAGTTTGGGCTTAATGTTTTCCCATTTCCGACTACGTATCCTTCTCTTGAGTATCATTTATTATTTATTTGAAGATTTGTCAAAGGCAGGTAATTTACAAAAGAACGCTAAGTCCCCTAAGAGGTAATTCAAGCATCATTTAGGCTTGTTTAACGATTGCACGAGAGACGACACATGAATATGCATACAATTAAAACAAAGAATTTTATTTCCAAGAGAATTACACATGCTCTAAAATGTTTATTTTATGTTTTATTTTATGTTTATATCTATGTATAATTATTATCAGTACTTCTGCAAGTGTGGCGAAATAAACTATTACTATTATTTTTGGTATCGTTCGGTTGAGAATGGAAAAATATCTTCAAGTCATTCAAAATGTTCTCGAGCTGAGAGAGACAAGCGATTTTGCGCTAACTATAAATCAGAAGCGAGCTTGTTGAAGTTGACCTTGCGCGTGTGCAAAGTGTTACGCTACTGACCTCCAGCTATGGCATTCTATTTGTATGTTGTATGAACAAAGCGTAACACAGTGAAGTACCTGTAACATCATATCAGTGACCATCCAAGCCGTGATAAAGTCACCAAACCACGTGCCCATGGCTGCAACCTTCATAAACGTCTCATTCTTTATACCCATATTACTGCTGACCTTGTAGGGAATGTATTGCGGGCCACCGAGGATTAAGAATTCATTGTAGCAAAATCCCCAGACGTATGAGAACAAGATTACAGTCAGGAACATCACCATCCACGAACCCTGTCGAGTAAGGGGGATCGTTTTTTTCTTTTATTTTACTTTCAAATGTTATATTTTCTTATGATTTTAAGCACGATTACTTGAAGCAATTCTCTCAGTCTGCAACTTGTTTAAAGCTGTATTACGACACAAGCTGCAAGAGCGTTTACACAGTGCAACAAAGACGCAATCGTTATACGTTGCCAAAAGTGGAAACGAATTCTACTTTTTGAAAAGACTGCAATTTTTCTCGCAACATTTTAAAAATTGCGCTGTAGATTACACGCTGCAATGCTCCATGCAACTTGTGTCACAACATTGTTGCGAAAGTAGAATTCATTTATTGTGTCTCCGTTGCACCGTACAGTACACACTCTTGCAACTTTTGTCGCAACGCTTTTACGAGACAAGTTGCAGAGAAAATTGCACCGTATAATCGCGCCTTTAAGCTAAGGCACTTTGATAGGAGGGATTTTAAACCCATCCATTGTAAAGATAAAAAACTGAAAATCGATCCAGCTAATGTAGAACTAATCATTTATCTCAGAATTGTAGCCACATACAGGCTTTATTTATATTCTAGTTTCCAGATTAGGTCTAAGAGCTACTATCTTCTAGATACCTCAAACGCGCATTCATACTTACGATTCCTCTTTAAAATCAATCTATTATCTATCTATTTAAAACGTTTATCTACCGAGAACACTGTTTTCTTTTTTTAA
Source organism: Actinia tenebrosa (assembly GCF_009602425.1). The sequence continues at coordinate 113,073 of NW_022259060.1, read as the reverse complement.
TCGCTTGAATAAACTAGGACCATACTTCCAGACATCGAGTGCTGAACCGTCGTATGGCAGCGCGAAGCATTTACGACTACGCCGGAGATTTCGACCCCGACACCGCTATCCGAGGACTTACAGACAGACCAGGATCCTCGGCCGACGCCTAAGGGAGAGGTTAGTCGGCCCCTAGACCGTAGATAATTAACCCCTTGCTATGACCACCATGCCCAGTATGACACTTGTTTCACTAATGACTTTGTACGCATGGTCGCTCTCTTCCATGTGGGATGCGTTTGAAAAACTAGCCTTGACGTATTTATGAGATTTGCGCATACAAAGTTTGAAAGATCGATTCGCAGGACATTTAAGTAAAAGTAAAGGAAAAAGGAAACTTCTAGTTATTTCACGGATGCTTTATCTCATGTATTCCAAATCAATACTGCGCGCAAAATCCTTAGGTCTGATCTCGGGTCGACCAAATGCGATAAACTGCAAGTTTGGGGGATATTCTCGAAATGTTATGAGATCGCTATCCGGAAACAGCCTCTGGGCTGATCAAAGTCAGGGTAAATAATATCTCAACCTACCTGACCAGATTCTGAAAACATCTTGAGTTTCCAAACACGGCAGAATAGAAACTTGTGAATGAAGTATTTACCAAATATCATGCCAGTTGCCATGGAAACGAGAAACATGAAAACCTTGAGGACACAGAACCCTGCGTCAGGGGGATATCTGGGATAGAAGAATGAATAACAAGTATTAGTATGTATCTTATATATTTTCTCACGCTCTGATTGGCCGATAACTGTGCTTTATTAGTGAACAGAGCACAAATGCTGACGCCTTCCGCGCACGCGCATCAAACTTAGGAAAGAAGTGTAAGAAAATAGCATTGACATCTAAAAAATTTTACTTTCTATAATATAAAACAAATAATATAACACAGGAAGGGATGTAAGCACTCAAGAAGAGCGAGCGAAGAGAAAAGAAAAAACCGATAGAATAGGCTAAACGAGAATATTTTTTCATCGTCAAACATTGAAAATAATGAGCCTGTGACTAAAGCATACCTACCTTGCCATAATAAATGAATAAAGATTACCAATAACATCAATAATACAATCAGAACAGCTGTGGGAAACAGGATCCTCTGCAAAGATCAGAAAGTTGCAGAAAATCACAAAATATGACGTGAATATCCTGAAGTATGGATGGCGAAGATAGTATTTGAAGTTGTTTATCTTTTTCGTAGATTCCGTTTCGTTGTCATTTTGGTTCTGCGGTTCTTCGTTAGCTTCCACGTCTTCGTCAAAAAGAAACGAGTCATCGATTTCTTTCACTTGTTTTTCATCAATTTCTGGAGCGTCGTCGTTGCCATGGGAACCCAGTTCCTGTTTGAGATAATCACGAAGGTAAGTATAATTTTCATATCTTTTGGGGAACAAATTGAAAAATTTCGTATTTCGACTCATAGGGAACAAGGGAACAAACAGAAAATTACCGGGGAAGATGGGAACTTAGACCCCAGTGCGAGGGCAAAACCTCTGCGTGTAAATAACCTGAAGCGAGATGACGTTTTACCCCCGACTCTATACCATAATGGTTCTTAAAATTCTTTCATATTAAATTTTTTGATTCCTTAGAGAATACAGGAACAATAGTCATAATTAAAGAACAAAAGTAGTGTGAAAAGGATTATGGTCTAGAGACGGGGGTAAAACGTCATCTCGCTTCAGGCTTATTTGAAAGAATTTTCTTAGAGTATTTATCTGACTTACTGACCTACCTGTGTAGCTGTATTAATGTTATGTGTGACGTTTTGTTTGACTCGTTCAGCTCGTCGCTTTCTTCTCTTCAGTCTCCTCAGCTGTCGTTCCCTTCGTACGTCACATCTGTACTTGCGCAGTAGTGCCTCGTCACCATTCTCCTCTTTACCAAACAGCCATGATAAATAACCAAATACACAGAATGTTAGAAGACTGGGTACGAAGGCCAAGCCCTTGAGTCCTAATGTATAGCCATTATACTTAGAGTTCATGCGATGGTCTTCCAGCCCGTAGGTACGATTGGTTTTTGGATTAATGTGATTCCACCTCCAGTTGTATGTCATCATAGATTTATTAGACCATCTGAAACAATAAGCAATATCAATATTACCCTTGTCTAGCCTGAGACATATACGACAAGTGGCCATGATGGACAACTCATTGTTTATTATGTTTACTTTTAACGAGTAAACCTCTTCCCCTTGGGTGTAATGTGTACCCATTTCAGACCACGTGTCATTCCCATGAGAATGAGATTCTTCGTTTGAGTTATATCCATATTCACATGTGTCTTCTCATGCGCTGCTGTTAAACAAAGAAATGATACTCTAGGGAATGACACGTGGTCTGAAAAAATGTCGAATTACTTTGCCCGAGCTTTACGCGAGAGGTAAACTTGCAATCAATTGTTTTAGATCTGTTTCGAGTGACATATTGGCCATGACCGCATTAAAACCAGTTAGTAGTAAGGTTGAATGGATGTTTCTGTGATGGCGTCTATTACCTCAAGAACTGTTTATCAGACACAGTATAGATGTACCCTTCGTTGTCAGTGTACTGGCCGTAGCTCAGTGGATCATAAAATATTTGATTTTTCCACATATTTAAATCCAGGATCATGACAAGAAAGATGATTCCATAATTGAACCATTTGCCAGAGATATAGACATCACAGCCGCCTCCTCCCAGACACCCAGGCACGTGAAACTCGAATGTGTCAGTGTTCAAGCCTGGGAGCTTGACGTCCAGCGCACCAGCAAAGTGGGGAAATTCCCAGTCCTACAAGAAACAAGATGTTGTTTAGATGAACGAAGAAGATACTCGACAGGTTAGAGTTGTAAGTAAAAAGACACCTGTTTGACTACGGGATGGGATAAAACACCTTTTATAAGATACTTGAAAGACAAGCTTAAAATCGGCTTGACATGAACTATAAACTTGATTGACATGAACTATAACCAGCTTGACAAGAACTATAAACTTGCTTGACTATAAAAGACTTACTTGCATGACGATCATCAAATCCATGACGAGGATAAATGAGGCAAGAAATGCTCTAGACAGCTCGTTAGTCGGCATAAAGTCCCTGCTTATCCTGTCCCAGTCCAGGTAATCCGTACTGATGGCTGTAGTAACTACTATTGTCATGGTAACGGCGGTGAACCAAAAAACTATGACGCGATTCAGACCTTTTTTCCAGAACTTTCTGACTCCTTTCGCCCAGTCAGGATACTTGAGACCCTGAGAATGATAAGATACTAGTTAGACTACCATGAGCTTATTTGTTTTATGTTGGATAAGTCAGCAACGTACTGGTGGAAGTATTAGCCTCTTTATCCTTATCTCTTGACAAATACTGAACAGTGGATGGAACGGAATGAGTAGCAAACCAACCCTTACAATCCACCCTCGCCTTTCCTCAACCTGTCCCTACCCCCTGGGGCAGCAGTGTAGTCACCCTACCTGTAGCATCATATCCGTGACCATCCATGCGGTGATGAAGTCACCTAACCAGGTCCCAATGGCTGCCAACTTCATGAACGTCTGATTCTCTATGTTCATACGGCTGCTAGCGTGAAGACCGTCCATGTATTTACCTTCTAGCATCAGAAAACCGTTATAAGCAAAGCTGAAAGTTGAACAAACAACATAATATAATATGGTTGATGGGTTAATATGATGCACCGTGCACTAGACTAATAAATCTTTACCTTGGGCGCATCGTTTTCCCATTCGTCAAAGCATGTGTCATTCCCTTGTCAATAAGGTTGTTTGTTTGAGTCGTATCCATATTCATGTGTCTTCTCATGCGCAACCGTTAAACAAAGAAATGATACTCAAGGGAATGACACATGGACTGAAATGACTAAACATCAGTACGCGCAAGGTAAATACTAGTTTTTATGATGAATGTTGTTGAAACCTTTAACTTTCGTTCGTTTATGGAAAGCAAACACTTGCTGGTGCAAAGCAAGATAAGCATGAATCAAGCCGGTTGCCATGTTCGATATCATCCAGTCATTACCATGCATTATCAACACAGCCATGAATGTATTTGGTGATTACCAACATGAAATGAGTGTGTTTTTTCCAATATTCGAGCCAGTTAAAGTTACCTAAAAATGTATAGCGATAGCATTGAAGTCAAGAACATCACCATCCATGGACCTTGACCATCTTCCGTAAACATCTTCAGCTTCATTTTATGACAAAAAAGCCACTTGTGTAAAATGAACTTGCCGACTAATAGTCCTAATACCAGAGCGAATAACCAAGTACCAAACTTGATAAGGATAAAAGATCCTTTGGGGTACCTGTGTTGAAGAATCACACGTGATATCAGTCAGCTGTTTTTAAAATTTGGTCGAGTATTCAAGAAAGTCATCCAATGATGGTATTGTTATAAGGAAGAGTTGGTTTGACCAACAAACGGTCATCACACAAAATTGCTGAAATCCTTATTCATTTGAACCAATCACAGCGCGCGAGATCACTGCTTGTCCAATAAAAATGCAGTTTCACGGTTACGGACATACGGCACGTCCAGGCACGGTAATGGCACAACACGACACGCCACGACAGGACACGGCAAGGGCAAGAGCGACACGGCAAGCGCACAACACTGCACGATACGAAACGACGCGGCAAGGGCATGACACAACACGGCACGTCGTGAGTTCAAACTGAGGAGTCACACTAATCTACTTTGTTGTAACGCACTTCATGTGATGTGTGAAAACATGTTGTTAAATATTCAACGTAACACCAAAAGAACCCACTTCTCGGAGCGTCTCTTCTATCACTTTGCGAACTCTTTTTGTAGTGAAAATCTAATTTCTAAGAATGTATTTTTTTAATTTTCAGAATCCATTGAAAAGTCAAGGAGAAAATTAGTAATATCAAGTGATGCGCATGTATTGGGATACCATGGATAAAGTCTATCTACTTCGTACTCTCGACTGAAGGACAACGAAAGGTGAGAGTATATGATATCTACTGACAAGTATAATAACTTAAGTCCATCCAAGCATTGACTCACTTGACGAACACAAGCGTGTATATATCCCCAATATAATCGATAGTACATTCACTGTAACTATGGGATACGGGGTCCTCAGCAAAGATCAAGAAATTACAGAATACCACCAGATATGCGATACACATTCTTGAGTAGGGATGACGAAAATAATATCTGCTGCGTTGGACGTCTGTCTGTTTCTCTTCCTCCTCGTAGCGTATCAGATCTTTCTTCGGCTGGAAAACAACACGCTTACATTGAACACACTTTCTTTGAACTAGTTTTCTCGAAAAAAAGGAAAAACGTTGAAGAACTGGTATTTCGATATTCAGTATGTTAGCAATTTACCATCTTGTTCTTTTACTCCGACGAAGGACTAGCGTCCGAAACGTCAGTAAGTTTTTTATCTTTTCACGGTGTATAATTTACCCTTTTATCATCTTGTAGAAAGATTTTCTTATTTTTTTCTTTATAAGACAGTGAAGAAATGTGAAGAAGTGTAAAAGTTCATAAAACGTAAACGTTTTCAGTTATCAATTTACCGTATTACCTTTACAAAGGGAAACGAATTCTATGAAAATAAAGAAGCCTGTTTTGTATGATTTCCTACCCAGTATTTCTTCCCCAGTTCATGGATCTTCTGTACTTCCCTAAGTTCCTTCGGGTTGATGGTGATGATCGATGGATGTACCTTCCCTGACATTTTCGATGCCTCGTTTTTCGAATCCAAAATCTCTTTTTCTTTAGTTCTACTTATCTCTAAAATTATGGCTGGTCTCTATGACAACACGTTCTTTCCAACCACAGATTGTATCGTTTGGTCAGTTAAATGTGTTCATTTGCTCATTAAACATTTATACTGAACGCCCCAGCGAGTTTCGTTGAACACGGATACATGATCGTTAAAACATGAGGTGAATTTGCCAATCAACTGTCAGGATATGTGCGGAGCAGATGGCTTGCGGTTTTGACCCAAGGGGGGAGGGGAAGGAAGATGCGATCGATAGGACTATGCGAGGAAACAAAGAAATGACCTCGACATTGAACCTGCCGTGTACAATTTTCTTAACTTATCTGGCATTCGAATAAAGTATTTGTTTCTTGAAGTTTTTAAAATAAAATTGAACACTGGTATATTCGACGTTTCGACGCCCTCCGGCGTCATTTTCAAGAGTGAAAGTAAAGCAAAGTAATAATTTGAACACATAAAATTCTGTAAATCCTCATGAGAGTCTTCGTACATGTTCAACTATTTGAATACCTTCGCTTTGAGTGAGTCCGAAGAAGGCCTAATTTCTTTTATGAGGAGAATTCCTTACATCTAGCATTTATCCTTTTATTACATTATTTTCTCATTTATTTTTACAACTTTAATTCATTAATTTTTACTGTAATATTCAGGGTATATCTTGGCAACATAAAATCACTCTTTAAAAGATTATCACATGACATACCTCTGTCAGGTTAGGTCACGTGATCATCATGCATCACGACGTCATGTAGTAATCGCTGTTGTGGTATAACAGTTCAATGCTACATAAACGTGCAAAAAATAGCTTGCGGCCAAAATTGAAATAAAATGAAACTGAAATAATTCACCCCGGAGAATAATGCGAGTATGTAGGCCATATACAGGTTATTGTTTGTGCCGATTGTCAAGTAATGCAATGTCTGTCCTCTCCTTTGATAACTCCATCTCTTGATACGAGTAATGCAATGTCTGTCCTCTCCTTGATAACTCCATCTCTTGATACAAGTAATGCAATGTCTGTCCTCTCCTTTGATAACTCCATCTCTTGATACAAGTAATGCAATGTCTGTCCTCTCCTTTGATAACTCCATCTTTTGATACAAGTAATGCAATGTCTGTCCTCTCCTTCGATAACTCCATCTCTTGATACAAGTAATGCAATGTCTTTCCTCTCCTTCAATAACTCCATCTCTTGATACAAGTAATGCAATGTCTGTTCTCTCCTTCAATAACTCCATCTCTTGATACAAGTAATGCAATGTCTGTCCTCTCCTTTAATAACTCCATCTCTTGATAATCTGATGGTTTTTCAGGCGCTCCTTGCAGTTTCTCTTGCTGATCGAGAAAGAGAACGTCAATGAACTAAGATGTAATTGTCTTGAAAGTTTCAAAACTCAGTATTTGCCAAAGGAACCTCAATGAAGACACTAATGCCCTTAAATAATAGCATCGAAGAATCTCGTATCTTGAGCCAGGATTGTTTAAGCATGCCCTACTGACTGTCTACGAGCCATGCTAAGGTCTGATATGAACGTGTTGTGAGGTCCGGTTACTGAAGCTCGAGTTTCACCAGCACTTCCCCGGTAACCACTTCATGAAGAAGAAGACGCTCGACCCAGGGTCCTTTTGAGTTAGTTTTCTTTCGAAGACTTGAAAGACTAACCTCTGTTCGACCAAGAAAATCTGAAAACGTAGATATAAAACAATCGTTATCCTAGCACCAGATAGTTACATGAAGCGTACTTTAAAACGTACCGTTTGGTGAAAACAAGTCTCTGTCAAACACTGTGATGCACAAGACGTCTTGCTCCATGTCTTTTATAACGAAGCTCATGGTGGAGTTCCACTTGGGGTTGAGTGTTTGCGGACAGACCTTGGTCCTGTGTTCCTGGCTACCCATACTGACTTCACAGTAGGGATCACTCAGACCTGAAGAACATTGATATGTAAGTCAATACCGTATATCTTGCACGCAGATGAACTGATGTGAACCCACCTGAAGGATCAGAAGTAGCAAGATCCTTTCCTTCGAGTATAGTAACGACTAATGTACCGATGCCTGGTGTACGCAACGAACGAGCTACGAAAAATATCAAACAAATCCATGTTAATAACTTATACGAAATGAACGAGCTACGAAAAATTTCAAACAAATCCATGTTAATAACTTATAAGAAATGCACTTGGAAAAGGTTTTTTCTTCCCCTCATATAATGGTGATTGGTTGATCATGTAGTACACTCGTCCTGCTCAAAAGGTAGTCCTACAGCACTATACTACTAAGGGTTACAGATACAGCCACATGTCACGCAAACTACCTACAAATTCTTGGCTTTTGCACGACAAGACTCTAGTACTACAGCAAGTCAATTTTGTTTTTAAAACCCTCGTCGGGCAACCGATGGGGAATGCGCAACGCCGTTGTGAGAAGACAACAACAGATTCTTTCAAGAAGAGTGCCGCGCTTGATAACTAAGCGGGAAGAGCAGAGAAGGCAATTTAGATCGAATATGCGCAAGTATGGTACCTTAAACTGAGACAAAAAGTCTGTCACGCGAAGAAGGCAACTTACATCGAACATGCGCAAGTATGATACCTTAAACTGAGACTAAAAATCTGTCACGCAAAGAAGGCAACTTACCGCATCGAACATGCGCAAGTATGATACCTTAAACTGAGATCAAAAGTCTGTAACGAGAGAAGAACACATCGAACATGCGCAAGAATGATACCTTAAGATAAAAAGCATGTCACGCGACATGTCAGCCTACATACAGGGATAGTGACATGTTCACTCACTCACCTCTGTGTGCTTTCAGCCTCGTGAATCGTTCTGTCTCGATGTAATGTTCAGCAGCCTTCTCCAGATGCTCGATCCATTTGTTTCTGCATCAACAGTATTAACATCAATGTTATTCGAGCTCGAATCGTGATTGGAACAGGGATGAAGAACAAACTAACGGTGGCTTACCTTTCTAGTTTACTGTCCGTTTTGAGAGTGTAAACTCGATCAATGTGAGAGATTTGAAACGAGTAGTCGTCAGCTGAAAATAAGTAAGACAAGATTGACAAATAATAATCATAAAATGACGTGAATAATGGAATCAGTGGAAAATGCAATCCCCCAACGTCATGCTGTCAGTTGTGATTGCTGCAAGCCGTTGTTGTTGCTGTTGCTGCTGCTGTTACTATTGCTATTGCTATAAGTGCTGTGGTGACTTTTTTTTTTACGTTTTTGTTGCCGCTGCTGCTTTTGCTTTTGTCTCTGCTGATGTTGATGCTTTTGCTGTTGTTCCTGCTGATGGTGCTGCTGCTATTGTTGCTGATGTTGCAATTCCTATTGCTGTTTTTGTTGTGACTGTTTTTGCGTTGTTGTTGTTGTTGTTGTTGTTGCTGTCGTTGTTACATATATATCATAATAATATTGTTTACTTACAGTTAAGATCTGCTGGTCGCTTGACAACAACTTCATTCAGGAAAATCGGCTGAATAAACAGAGAATGGATACTCGTATATCAACCAGATCTTTAAGGTACAGATTCATTCAGCCTTGGTTCTCCCTACTTACCTTTCTGTATATTGTATATTGCGTAGCTGCTTCATTGGCATCAAGTCCTATCTTCTTTGACAGGTTACCCGTAAGAGAGCTTTGTGGTCGCGTGAACAACAGAAAGTCATTGAAAAGAAAGGCCTTTAGTTCTTTACCACTCTTGACCTGGGAACATGACAGACAACCTGTCAATCAAAGTACAAAACAAGGCAACAAACACAAGAACCAAACACTACCTTGTAAAGAGTCCCTGAGTATATTAGCTTGCGCGGTCCAAGGCAGTTGGTCGCAGAGTTGAAGATGAGTTGCTAATGAAAAAGAGAAGATAATCATTTATAAAATGATACGAGTGGTCACGCCATACTCGATATAAACATGGTACATACCTCACCCAAACCTTCTAGATTGACATGTGACTGAAGCCATTCTAGACGGTCTGAACTTTCTTGGGAACGAACACCTTCATTCACCTGATGACAAAGATAAAGTTATCCATTCAGAAATGCTGGATATGGGTTGCCTGTGGTAGTGGATTCGTACCTGGTTACACAGTTCTTCAGCCTTTTCTAGAGCAGATTCCAAGTTTAAGCGGTCAGGATGATCTTTAGGCGTGTACTTCAACAACTACAATATCACAAACACTGTTATCAAAACTAGTCATTTAATGCGAGGCTAGTGGGACAAGAGTTATACTTGGTAAGTAAATACAGTTGTTGCTATGGATACCTGTCTTATTAGCAGTGGGTACTTGCACATTCTCTGTAAAGGTTTCAGTAGATAGCTGCTCAACGGTAGACCCATAGCACGAGGCTCTGAACAACATTTCTACAAAACAAACAAACATATAAGAATTCACATGGATTCCCATATGGTCTAGCGGTTAGGATTCCTGGCTTTCACCCAGGCGGCCCGGGTTCGACTCCCGGTATGGGAACACTTTTTTTTAACCCTTCCACCATTTAATTTATAGAATTTTCCTTTTCTGTTCGTACCTTTTCTAGTTGTTTAAATTCTGGATTGGTTTCGATTTTTTGTTGAATAAATTGACAAGCCTTGAGTTGTCGACTACAGAACCTGACATACGGCGAGAAATGAGGCAGCTAAACAACAATAACAACAACAAAAAAAGCGTTAGTCTCAATGGGACGCCTTAAATAGTTAGAGCATTTCACAGACAAGCCACCAGCTCAGAAACAGACAAAAAAACAGACTAAATTTCCAATTATAAATGTTGAGTCATGATCGCGCTGATGAATATATAGGTTGATATACGATAGAAAAGTAACCAATCACAATGCGCCATTACCGATATTAGTTTCATAGGGTTAGACGATATGATTTCGATTACCTGTTCACACATGAGATCTCCAATCATCACGATAAGACCGTTATTCCTCATTTTCTTTCGAACCAGAAACGCCCTGAAACAAAATTAGACGCTCGTGCTCAGCCATGTGGGATCCCCTACATATTTGTTTTGCGCATGCTCATAGATATAGTTACACTCACTTTAGTAGTTTCGTGTTACAGTGTATCAACTCTTTCCAGTTGACAAAAATTGTTGAAAGTTCTTCCATTGTTAGGAGGTTTGACTCAGCCAGTGGGTTATAGAATACCTGCCAATAGAAACAGGAATTTGTTATTCGCTATATTAGGAATTAGAGAGCCGTTCCAGTGCAAACGATATGAGGGACAGTACCTCTAGGGTCAGACTAAGATGGTCTACATATGTCTGCTCTGTGTTGATCAATTCATAGATTGCATTCTGAAAAAACAACATAAACAAAAAGTCAATACGTGTTATCTAGAAACACGCCGCTGCCACCAATGGGCAGTTACGTGATGCATGTACCCCATGACTCTAACAAATAATTTGGAATCGGAAAATTCACAGTGTAATAGATATTTTTAATGCGTAAAACGTTATGAGTGAGATCTCCTCTGTTGTATACCTGTCTTTGTCGCTCGACGTCAGACATTGATGCCAAGACTTTTGCATCGAAGGATCCAGTCCCTGTGTGGATAAAGCAGATCAGGTTAGTACACGATAACATGATACTACTCAAGGTTTAAGCAAATCCAGAATTCTCACTACAGATTTAAAACTAAATATTATTTTCTTGTCCTTAATAATTCCTCACGGATTGCTAAAAATATACTTTTTACCATTTTGCAATTCGCCAAATCCACTCGTCACTGTCACCGGTTTTTTTCGCGCCATTTTCCTGCTCATTTGTCTCTTTGACTTTTGATAAGAGAACATACTACGAGCTGACGATCGCAAACCAGTTAAACCGGTAAAAAACGAGAATTCCCCTGATTTAAAGCCCATTGTTCACTCCAGTAAACTAACGCTGCAAATACAGTACTAGAGTGCAGACTTGGCTTTATATTTAGCGAACTACCTCGTCAAATTTTACACGTTGGCAAGTATAACCTGTGATATTTTTAACCGGTGACCACATCCCTTGATGTCACACACACACTGTCACGATTAGTATGTCACGCCTAATACGACACCACAGAAGCACATGTCTATATGTTTCGGGAGGAAATTGATTTTGATCCTTTTTTCATAAAGTAAAAAACTAAATATATTTACCGAAATGGGTTTCATTGATACGAGTTTCATCTTAATACCAGGAGCAGAACATCTGTGTTTTTCTTACGTGTCACTTGGAGCCAATCACAAAAGACAGGCATGTTTATGTTAATATATCTAACCTTACAAGTCATTAAGCAAGATGACATAAGAAATATAGTTGTCAGGATTGTTAGAAAAGAACCGCACTTATCACAACTCGAGCTTCAAAAAAGAACGATTTTCATCAACAGTTTTCATCCCATCCATGATTTTAAAAAAGAAAGGAAAAAAAATTGCAATAGAAAAAGAAAACATTTTCTTTTTCGTTAAATTATAATCCTTGTAAACCAAAAGTTGGAAACTCTTGACAACATTTCTCGCGAATAAAAAAGATCAGTTTACTATCGAGGAAATGAATGAGTTGAATATATACCATCCCATTAATTCCAATATTAAACGATCAGAAAACGGCAGTATTCTATTTATAGCTAGTGCTGCAACAAGTAACAAATATTGCATCAGTCATAGAATAACGATATACTACTAGTTGTCATAGTAACTAAGATATACGACATAAATATAGTACCGGATAAATGTGATAATGAACGAAGAATCGACGAACAAAAATGCTTTGGGAACGAACGCTGGCTAAAAATGCAAAGTAACACAACGACATTTTGAATACTAAAACACAGACCATTTTATTGGATCAATATTGACAAAGAATGGTAGGGAGGGAGGGGTGGGTGTGTACTGTTTGTTCTAGGAAGTGAGTAAGGTTAAGATTGTACTATTGGATGACGCCATTATAAGGGGTACGGCGAGGGTAGTACCACGTAAATACATTTGAAATACAACACTTTGAGTAACAAACAGAGAAAGCTGTCCCTAACCTAGAGGGGGAGTCCTTTTTCTCTCTCGTTCTCTATGGGACCCATATACATAGATTTGACTGGAATTCCTTCAAGATAATGAATTCTTTTTTCCATGAATCTAAAGAAAACTAAGCTTAAAATGATAAAAATAAAGAGTAATAATTATCCACATCCTCTCTCCGCTCAGTGGCTTATATCTTATTCATCTTAACGATCAAAGGTATTAATTTTTTATTGGATAAGAAGTAAAGTATCTCGATCATTTGATTGCATTGTATCATATGATTAAGTAACTACAAGCAGTAGCGGTACAAGCAGGCCTGTTTAGTTCATTCATTTTATAACGTGTCTGCTCCCAAAGCATTTCTGTCGACTTTCTTCTGCCAGAATTCCTGGAAGAAAATGAAACCCGCATTAACTGACGGAAAACACCTTACTAGAGTATGCTTTAATGTTATAGCTAAAAGTATCGACACTAGTAAGATATGAACGGTTGGATGACGTAAGGTTACTGCACGGCCGGACGAAGTTAATAAGCAACATTCACTAAACTGAGATAAGCTATTTGATTATCTTAGCATAAAGCATCGTATAATTCTCACAATGGTTTATTATTTGGTCTCTGTTGATAGCAACGTTTCTATATTATATTTTAAATATCTATCACTGAAGAAGAATACCCTATTTTATTAACGACACTCTTTATATTCTGTTTCTTGTTGTATATTCTATTTCTTCTTGTATAGGAAACCTAGTTCTTCTCAAATAGCTAATCTACTTATGTAAACGAATGGTATCCATAGTCATAAACGTCATGTTAGACAGACTAAAGACAGCCCTATGGGGAGGGGGGATAGCAAGTTAGACGTTACACGATAGCATTGTGATTAATGTTACTAACAGAAATGCCTCCTGATGAATGGGACTAACTGGATGTTGGTATTTGGTAACATGATTAGTTGGCAACAAGAAACAGTGTGGCTGATTTCCAAGGCAACCATACAATAGACAACGACTTGAAAGATAGCATATCAAGAATGAAATCTATCATGCTTTTATAATCTATGATATTATTATTATTATACATACACTGTGTTGTTGATTCTGGCAGGTCACTTAATGCTTGTACGTAATTAGAGGGAAACATTCCCACTTGTCCATTCATTTCTCCCTTCCACCAGTCTCCGTCACGGCTAATGACATTGATAACACTCCCTTTGTAAAAGGTAAGTTCATCTTGATTCTGTGCTGTGTATGGGAACATGGCAAGTACTTGTTCTAGTTTAGCATCTGAAACACAAACACTCTGTATTAGTTGATGAAAATAACTCTTATTTATGGAACTCTGAATCTCTCATTAGGGACAGAAGTTCATAACTAGAATGTCCAGATATGGACTTCTGGTAGAGACAAAGCTTACTCACAGATCAAGTTGGCTTATTTCATTATGAAGTCACATGAAAACAATCTTTTAACACAAGCAATAATCATGGTAATAAGGAGACAAAATGGCAACAACACAAAGAAAGCTGTAAAAACGTCTTCTAAAGGTCTATTCCACTGTGAAGTAAAATTACTTGCAAATTGTTGTTCTTGACCATCCTGTTTGCCTTATGAACAAGCTGTGACGTCACGGTTAAATAGGGCAGTTGGAAGTTAAAGTGTTTGGCTTTAAAGAGGGTTAAGAACTGGATCTAAAATTTTTCTTCGTTTTATACCTGGAACTGCAGCTTTGTTGGAGGGTGGAACTTCATATATCTGACGGCATAAATACAAGAGGATTACTACATGAATACAGTACATGTCAATAGAGTTAGTGATTAAACAGGGTGTAAGTTACTTACATTTGCCTCATCAGAAGGTGTGGTTCCCCCTGCCGCCGTGGGTGTAGGGGTGGGAGAGGTTGATTTACTGAGGATTTTCACATGGGTTGACGGGAATATACCACTCTGACGTTTCTTGCCACGTGCCTAAAAAGACAAAAACTGAAGTCTTAGAACAAAGAATATTGAAAAAAAAACAGACTTAAATAAGTTGCTTGGGGTCTAAGACATGTCTTCAATCTTGGATTTTTAAGTTACCTGTAACTCGCCGTCCCACCATCCACTGGGGTCTCTCTTGTTAACACGGATGAGTTGCCCTGGGGCCAAGCTTAGCTGATCAGGTGATGTAGCTGTGTATGCTGTGATTACTGTAGCAATCTCTGTAACCAATCAATAGTGAGGATTTATGAATTAGTGAATGGATTAATGATAGTATGATGATAGTGTGTAGATCATGTCATGTTTTCTTTACCTGGTTTTGATCTTTGTGCTGCTACAGGACCCTTCAAACAAACAACATCAATTATTGTTATCATCTTATACTAAAGATGTTTCTAGCAAACAAACACTGGATAAGGGCGGATCGAGGGGGGGCAAAGGGGGGCTAAAGCCCCCCTTCAGCAGAAAAAAATCACAACAATACTGAAGAATTAGATGCTTTTTTTTATTGTTTTCCGTTGTGTTGAAGAACGAAACTCGATTAGCCCCCCCCCCCTAAAATTTTGGCTGGATCCGCCCTTGCTGGGCTCCATATTACATGTAATAGCGTCTCTCACTTGATGCAAGGATTTTCCCAGATTCTCCACTTTTCCTCCATCCACAAAACCAATATTAACTTATTCAATCTGTAAGTTGGCTGTGCCCCAACCCAGATCAGCCCAGAGGTTGTTTCAGGGTTGGATCTGTGAGTTAGCTGTGCCCCAATCCAGATCAGCCCAAAGGTTGTTTCAGGATTCCACAAAAGCCATCTTTACTCTTATTTATTTATTTATTTATTTGAATGTTGAAAGAAAGCTGCTGAAGAGTCGTGGTGGGACCAGCTTTACATTTAGTCATTACTACTTGAAGAGGTTACCTCATTTTCCACTTTCTTCACATAGTTGGCAGGGAAGAGGCCATGTTTGCCACGCAGCTTGCCTTCCCACCAATCCCCATCTGATTTAGTTATACTTATGGCATCACCCTGTACAAAACTCAAGTCTCCTTCTTCTCCATCATAAGGGTAGAGGGCAACACACTCTGAAACATGACCCATGTCTAGTCAGTACTACAGTAAAAAAAACAAAATACAAGTGCTACATACTAACTCACCAAACAGGACTGGCTGGTTTTGCTCAGATCTGGTCTCAGAGACTGGTTCATTTACAGCGGAGAAGTCACTGTTAATGACGTCTGATTTCGGCTGCAAACTGTTGAGGAAATAATAGTAGAATGAGTGAAAACAACTAAAGTTCTGCTAGAAGTAAAATCATTTCTTGTACAGGGTATCAGCACTGTGGTGTTAATTATGGCAGAAGATGTGAGGTAAGCTTTACCTTGGGAGGGTAAGAGTGAAAGCCCTCATTATGTTTTACACAAAGTGTGAAATGAAAGATAGCATGACAATTAAAAGGGGCTCCACTAGTGAACCAATCAAATAGCACTGATGTCTCCGGAACATGGAAGCCATTTAAGAATACTGCAAATGTTTATCTAAATATAGTATATCTACTTACCCAGTAGTTGCAGTGTTCTTGGCTGTATTACTTGTGAGCTTGACATAAGACTTAGGGAACCATCCTACTTTACCATTCAATTCCCCAGACCACCACATGTCTTGCTGTTCTGTGATGGAGATGAGGTCCCCCTTTGCAAAGCTAAGCATATCATCTTTCTTTCCTCTGTATGCATAGAGAGCCACTGCTGTAAGTCCTTTAGGAGCTGGAACACCTCCCTCTGCTCTTGGACCCTGTGAAATAAATCCAGGTCCTTCAGTGATCAAGAAACTTTATTATATTCCATAGTGCTCCATTATGATGTCATGACAATGCTTCGCCTTCAACGCTGTAGCATCTATTTTGAAAGTGGTCCAGTTTTTAAAAAAGGTGGTCCTGTATTTTTGTTGTCTTGTGTAATAATTAGATCTTATTAACCGAGCGGGAGGTCTGTACGGGATAATCTTGACCGAGGTCGGAATGTACAGACTGAGCGCAGCAAGGTCTGTACCCGACCTAGGTCAAGATTATCCTGTACAGACCGACCAAGCTTGGTTGATAAGAGTTTTATTATAGGACCACTTTTCATTGAAAAGGACAAAATGTTTTCGCCRTAAGATTAATATGCGATCGGACCTGTTAATACCTGAGAATCTAGACCAGTCCGCGATGCGATCTATACAATCAGATTGCTTGATTTGCTAGTGTCCAGGCTCTAAGATTCACGGTCATATAATAAATATTTTTACAAGGAAAAAAATGGTTTTGAAGGTAAAAAGTGGTGCAGTTAAAACAAGGCCAACCGTACTGGTGGCTATTCACTATTTTCCATACATTGGTTCACTGGTCAAACACAAAGCACTCAAGAGAGGTGCCAAGGTAATTTCAAAGGATTATTCAAATTTGAACCTTGCAACCTCGACTGAATGCTTTGTGTTTGACCAGTGAACTGATGCATGGAAAATAGTGAATGGCTCTGGCCTGGTTTGTTGGTATCGATATATAGACTATATGTTAAGTGTATATAGACTGTGAGTGAATATATAATGACCTGTTCTTATCACACTTACATCTGTGGTAGTAGTATTAGTAGTCATGCTGGTTGTGGTAGTGGTTGTTTCTCTAGCAGGATGCACATTCATATGTACATCGGCACTTTCGCTACCACCCCCAAGCTGTTGTGATATTACTGCTACAAGTGACTTGACTGAAACATCTGGTACTTTCTCCCCTGGACTCGTCGTCTCTGGGCTTGTTGTCTCTACATGTCCTGTGGACCTCTTGGCCTCATCTTCTGTAATACTCTCTACATAGTTTTCAGGGAATAATCCAAACCTATCTTCACTTTTACCTCGTAGCCAGCCAGGAGGTGCTTTCATGTTATCAAGGTCCACCTATGATATAAACCATCAAAATAGAGTATAACTACTTCCTCTAAAACTAGTTCTGAAGTTAGCTGTAGACTTAAAAGGAAGTTTCGTTACTGAAGAAATAAAAAATGTGTGCTTGTGCTGTGTGGTTTCAAAAAGTATTCACTCCCAACCAATCTTAATGTGAGAGTTATAACAGTTTATTTAAGATGGTTCAAAGAAAAAATGTCTCATTATTCAGAGTAGCAAGACTAGTACACAATAATTATAGTGCAGTTTTCGTATGACTGTGAAAAGTTCACGGCACGAACACGGTCGTGACACAGCAAGGGATATGCCATACAAATCCCATTGCACGAGAATTTACTCTCCATCCAATCAAATACCCAGAACACGGCATAAACACGGCGTGGACACGGTCACGCCAAAATCACAGCACTTTTAGACCAATCATATTGCGCGTGAAAAAAAATTAGCCAATTAAAATTCTAGAAAGTATCACGGTCACGGTACGTCACGCTTACGGCACTGAACTTTTTACAGTCATACGAAAACTGCACTAATGTACTTACTGTTACAATGTCTCCTTCATCTATTTTCATCTCGTCTGGATTTCGAGGATCAAAAGAAAACAACCCTCGGTAATACTGTACATTCTTTTTGGCAGGTCTTGGGCGTGGTCTGGGCACTGCCACTCCTAAAAATAACAAGAAAATGACAGAATAGTATAGATTATTTTATAAAACAAATGAAAGTATAATTAATATGATGGTCCTCAAGTCAGATACAATACATGTATAATACTGTGAATTCACTAATATTATGCCAACAACCTACTGACAACCTGTTGTTACCTTTTTACCAACATCCTATTTCACAACCTACCAATACCCTACTAACAATGATTATGGGGTCATATTTTTGACTATTTCCTATTACATATACATGTACATTATGTCAAGATGGGCATGTTGAATAATAATAGTTTTGTATTATTTTTATCATTTTAGAAATTACCTTTTTTGGTTGCAACTTCTTTGGTCTCGGAGGTAGTAGTAGTAGTTGTTTTCATACTCCAAGTCTGAGAGACGATATTCTCTTGTTTCTTGGCTGGCTCTCCCCAGACAGATACTGGTTTAGAGATGATATTCTCTTCTTTTTTCTTAGCTGGTTCACCCCAGACAATTGCTGGTTGAGTCTTGACAAGAGTCTGTTGTTGCTGTACTACTATTTTATCTTTGGTGAGTAATTGTTGATCTTTTCTTCTCGCTTCTGCTTCTTTTGCCTCCTGCATGCGCCGCCTGATCTCCTGGTCTTTTCTTTGTTGTTCTTGTTCTTTTCTCATTGCTGCAACAAAAAACCATGAAGAGTATGTTCAATCATTAATAGTATTAAGATTAATGTCAAAGACACCAGCACTGTCGGTCCAGCATGTCAGCATTAGGTACCTTCTTGTTCTCGTTCTTTCTGTCTTCTATTCTCTTCTTCTTCTCTTTTGCGCTTTGCATCCAGTTCCTTCTTCATTCTTTCTTCGTCATCTTTCTTCTGCTTCCACATGGTGTATTCTCTTTGTTTAGATTCAACTGTTTGTTGTAGTCTTGTGTTTTCTTCTGTTAGTTGTTGAACATTATTTTGAGCTTCCTACAATACAAAGAGAAATCACCATCTCCATTCATCATCTCCATGTGTCATTACAAAGGCATGTACATAGATTAGGTTGTAATGTTTAATCAAAAATACAGTGTTTACAGTCGTTATAGTACAGTACATACAAGATTACCTTAAGCTGTACGTTCCAGGAATCAAGTTCTTTAAGTTTCTCATTCAAATCTTTTTCCAGATTATTTTGCATTGTTTGTTTCCTCTTGATGGCAGCCTTGCTGTCCTGTAGACTTGCCATTGCGTTACCATGAGCCTCTGCTATTGACATAAAAATATATACATTTCAATAACATGTATCAAGTGACTGTAGAGCTTTTTTGTTTTGTACATGGAGTTTACATTTGCTGGTACATTCTGACATTCTGCAAACTCACAAAGTCTTTGATACTAGTTTACAGGGATCTTTATAATACCACATGCAAATAGACACACAGACAGACTAAATGCTACCAATGAATACAGCATAAAACTCTACTCTCTGAATATAGATCTGTCTGGATTTAACAGTTTAAAAGACGACTAGGTAAGACAGTAAATAGATTATTAGGTCTGCCTTGTCTTACCCATTTTACTTGTATCTCTTTTATTCAACTCAAGAGACACTCTTTCCTTTTCATTACTCAGGGCCAACAGACGTTGCTGATATTCCTATGAACGGAAAAAAGAATCAAGCATTATTTTACGAGCTCTAAACATTATGTTTAGATGGTATACCATTGGTTAATCATAGCATCACTGACACTTTGTGACAATGCAAAGCCTCAACTGTACACAACATCCATGCACTCCAGTAAAGGTTAGTTGGTACATCTTTTGTCATATTGTTAAATTTAAACATTCTTGGTAACTGTGAAGCTGAAACAAGGCTTGGTTTGAGTAAATGGGTAGGTAGGTATTCAACCATGCAACATAATGGTTTACAGTTCAAAAATGTACAGAGTAAATGCAGTACTTACCTTAATCTCACACTGTATTCTGTTGATATCCATTCTACACATTTCTTTTTTCTGGTTCACATCATTCAGTGTTGTCTGTGCTTCTGTACACAGCTGTTGTTCTTGATCAAAACCCTGTTGGGCTGCAGTTTTCTTGCCAACCTTCATAAAAACAAAAACCATTGAGACTCAGTGAAAGTACATTGTCTTAGCGGAAGAGATATCGTTAAATCACAACAGTTGACAGTCAATAGCTGGCAGAGCAACCATTGGTTACTGATATATACTCTGAGCACAAGAGAGCTTTTCTCATGCTGTCAAGTAATGGAAGTTTAAATATTGTTGCTTTGCTGTCGTAGCTGCCATGTCAACATTTTATGTTTATGCAACTTCACATTATCATTGTCATGAAGGGTTGCTGCTGCTATTATTGCTACATGACAAGGTATGCAGTGAAATTTCTCTCAATAATCTAAAATTGCTTTACCAGCTGTCATTGTTACAGGACAAGGTACTCGGTGAAATTTCTCTAAATTGCTTTGCTAGCTGTAAGAAAGCAATTTCACCATGTATTAGCATGGTTTTCGTTAACTTTTGAAATAATTGAAGATCATGGTAGTTTAAGACAGAGAATTTTGCTTAGTCACAGGAGCATTCTCTAATCTCTGGACCCTTACTGTCAGTCAACTCTCGTTACAGCTGACATCCTTGGGACCGTCAATTCATGTTCATAATAGCGAGCATCCGCAATAGCGAACAATATTTACGGTCATTTCTTTGTCAGTATTTTTGTTGGGTATTTTTCTCCTGTCTGTAATAGCATGGTGTCTGTAATATTAGGGTGTCTGCAAGATGAGAGTTGACTGTACTAAAAACTTGATCAACATGTAGGTGTACATACCACAACTGCAAGATCATCCTTCAGGTTTTTCTTCCTTGTCTTCAGGTTGTTAACAATATCCTGCTCTAAACCTTTCTGATTCAACAACTCTTCTTCTTTCCTCTTCTGCCATTCTAGTTGACGTTGTCTCTCAGCTTCTATTTGTTGCGCCAGTCTTTGTTGTATCATCTTCTTTCTCAAAGCTTCTTGTTCTTTTTCCATTTCTAGTTGTTGTTGCCTCTGTTTCTCAATCTCTGCCTGCCGTCTCTGCTCAGCTTCTAGTTTTGCTCTTTGTTTTCTTTCTTCTTGTTGTCGTTCTTTGGATTCTCTTTCATCCCTTTCCCGTTTTAATTTTTCTTGTAAATCTTGTCGTCTCCTTTCCAACTCTAGCCTTCCTTTTTCAAAATTCTGTTTACGCCTGTCTTCAAATGTGACTGAAAAGAAAGCATTTCATATGTCAACCATTATAATTTGAGGTATTATTTCATATTCTATATAAATTAACAGATTAACATTACTATTAACATATTGGGGCATATTTCAGCCGATAACTATTGTCAGACTTGTATACATGTAGTTTATAATGTTATAGAAGAGGATCAAAAACATTACTTACATATTCTCTTGTCCTCTGCCATGCTACCTGACCTTGATCTACCATCAAGGCTAATGTTACTACCAGACCTATCTCTCCCCTCACTTCCAACACTATCAGAGTGCACTCTACCCTGGTAAGCCAGCGGCAGAAGCTCCTGGGGTACTTGATTGGGTAACTGCTTTCCTTGTTTGGCCATATCCACAAAAAACATTGCCAGAGCAAATTCCTCAATATTTAGTTGACTGTCTTTATCTAAATCTGATAAACTCCTGATGACACAAGAAAAAGCACTGACATTTAGAGCAGTTTTCACATAACTATGAAAAGCTCAGTGCTGAGCTGTGATTTTGATTTTTTCTACAATTTTAATTGGCTGATGTTTTTCTCACATATCGTGATTGATCTGGCAGTACTGTGACCGTGTCCATGTTGTGTTCATGCCATGCTTTGAGTCATAAAGGTTTTTCCATGTTATATGCTAATGTTGTGACCTATAAGGAGTAATCATTCAATATACCAAACATTACGAGCACAGATATATTAAATTTGAAATCCTTCATTGTTTTCCCCCATTGCTCTTATGGAAATGATTGCAAGTTAGTTTTCATATAGAAGCTGGTGTTTCGAATTACAAGGAACAACAAATAACTATAAATGCCTCCTCATATGTCACAACATTAGCATATGACATAGCTTATAGAAGCCACACTCAAACTATGACCTTTATCGGGTTATTCAACATCTTACCCCATGTAGATTCAATACTGTGAATGTTAGTCAGAAGGGTAATAGGCACTTTAATACTAATGTAAGGAGTATGATACTCACCATATTTTTGCCAGTAATGTCTGTGAAAGACCAGACTGGATCAATACACTCCTGGCTTGCTCACCTACAATTATATAAGATATTAAGCAAGTAGCATAACATGGTTAGTTCCATAGTTTTTATATCAAAGAATAGAGACACAAGCACATATTCTATATTGCTTGATAAAATAATTATTTCTACCTACGAATAAACATGTTCATGGTATCTTACATAGTTTAAGATAAAATTAATAATGTAAACAACATAAGAAACGCATAAAACATTTAACACGCCATTTATAATATGTGTAATCTTTTTTTTTTTATGTACCTGATAAAACTCCAGTATTTTTGAAATCAAGAGACTTAAACATCTGGTTATACTTAAGTCTTGCAGCAGTAGCAATCGTATTTGAACTAGAGGTATTCATTGTTCCTTGTAAAATATTCCCTTGGCTTAATGATGACTGTGGCTGGATGCTACTGGTCATTATACCAGGTCCATTAGAAAATCCTATGTTTGTTGTATTAGTATTAAACCCTCCACCACTTTTCATACTGAATGACGACGATGGAACACCATATGATGTTGCTGATGATATATTGGGTTGGTTCATACTTGACCAGGAAATTCCAGATGATGGTGCAGGTGATATATTTGGTTGATTCCAGGAAATGCCAGAAGATGGCACTGGCGATATATTTGGTTGATTAACTCCTGACCAGGAAATACCAGAGGATTTAGGTAATGTCATACTACCAGACAGGTTCGTAAAACCATTTGTCACACCCTGTGGACCGTAGCTAGGGCTAGCTTTCTTACCAGGCTGGTTACTGGCAGGTAATGATGTCATCTTAACTGTGTTCGGTAGGACAGTGGGAACTTCAATTCCTTTAAGTTTGTTTTGTATAAGGTGCATTGCAACAGTAAATTCTTGCATTGTCATCTTGCCATCGCGATCAAAATCAGAAAGACTCCTGTAACATAACATCAACAGATAATACATCATCATCATCATCATTATCATCACCATGACCAGGTTATCTATAACGAATGCTTACCATATTTTTCCCAGAACGATAGGAGGTAGGTTAGACTTGAGAAAGAACTGTTTTGCTTGTTCTCCTGCAAGTTGATTAATAAACATGACAGTTTCAACAAACAATTGTACAAAGCTGCAAAATAACCACACCCGGGGGAAGGGATATGAGATGTAAATATAAAATTAATCCTAAGTTCTATTATACCCCCATAACTTATAGATTGGTTATGGGAACACTAGCTTGGCGGAGGAGGAAAACCAGTTGAAAATTAATCCAACTAATTTATTCATATTTTTATCTGCAGTCTGAAAGCAGTCTGATACTGCAAATGTGATCAAGTCAGCTTAAGCATAAGTACCATAAAATCAGACACTGTCTAATATATCGGAGTAATTGTTATATTCACTTCATTACTAGCATGGACACTAAATAATAATAACGGTTATCCACCGCCTAGGTGTTTGTGTTCGATAATCGACAATGATCGAGTAACAGAATAGACAAATACTAAACATGTGGTTTTGAAGGAAAGTGTAAACACTATTATAGTTTGTACTGTTAAAGCAATTTGAGGTCAAAAGGAACTCAGCGATAAATCAACGACATCCCTCACCGGATAGAAAACCGCTCATAGGTTTTAGGCTTTGAAATGTTGTTTCATGCTTCATTCTTTCTTCTGCTGAGATGACCCACGGCCCTGGTAAACACAACAAGTTCGATCAGAGATATATTATATTGGTTGTATTAATCAAAACCAGAGTGCGTGAATGAGTGAGTGAACAAGTCAACATGAATCAAACGTATCTGTCACTGATTCAAACAACCGTATTTTGACTCTAAAACTCTCAAGCAGAATAACGATTGAGGTGCATACCTTGAGAAGAGCCAATGCTAGCCATGATCAGTGTATTCCCTACCAATCTGTTAGCTCCTTTTCGACATTGTACGCATATTGAGCTTCACAAACAAGAAATAGTAGTAGCGGTTGTCTTTCTAAGACTTCACTTTACAGCGACATAACAACATAATCTACGGCTAGATTACAACCAAAACGATACCGATCGACACTTTTATCATAGGACAATATACCCACAGATACTCAGACACATCGGAGTCCTTCTTGGTGTTATTTTAAAGGGTTTAAAATAAGAAAAATGTTGACAAAACGAGACATGTATTTGAACGGGAGGAACAGGCCGACCTGATGGCATCTGACCAACACTACTGCGACTGCGCACAACTCACTACACCCGGCCACAATGGCATTCTGGGTAGGAGCAGAATAGTCAAGTGAATGAATGGGAACCGGAGAAAAGGGAAAGAATGAAAGAAACATGATAAAATAGAAGAAAGAAAATAAAACCACCACATAACAAAAGAAAACAACAACAAAATCAAAAAAGAAAAAGAAAAAGAAAGACAGAAATGAAAAAGAAATAACAAAAGAAAAATATGGCCCAACAGTTCACGATAGGATTCGAATATTCGCTTCTCTTTTTCATATTTTTAATTATCATTTTTTAAATATTATGAAGTAATAATAGCCAGAGGAGACTCTAGGTTAAGGCCCCGTCCACACGTATCCGCAAATGGATACGAAAATGTTTGGGTCCAAACACAGCGCCTTTGAATCGTTTTCACCGTCCACACGTATCCGGAAATTTCTTTCGGAGTGTATTCGAAAACTTCCACTCTAGAAACCGTTTCCAAAAAGTTCTGGATATGGATACAAAAATTTCCGGACATGTGTGGACGCAAGCTGTATCCGCAAAAAAAATTGGTGAATACACAAATTTGCGGATACGTGGTTCATTGAGGATGATTTTCCTTGAAGATTTTTAAATTGTGGTTTGAAAAAAGTGACTGCATAATTGATGTGTTCACACCAGATGAAAACAACAACTAGACTCTAGGTTTAATAGATGACACTCCATGAGCGTACAGTGGGAACATTGATCAATCGATACAGGGTGTGGCTTAGAGCATGTCTGACATGACATGGGTGGACTACTGAGGAGACTACAGCCATAAACTTACAACAAGCAGATGATAAGAATCACACTGTTTTACAACAAACAAGTAGATTTATTAACACCAACACATAATTCCTCTTTTCTGCAAATGCAGGTAAGAAGTAGATTTACATAGAAAAAAATACACCTTGTCTCATGTTCTTATTCTACGATCCAAAAAGCTTCTCTTTTCTTTGACTTCAACACCAAGTTTAAATTTTCTGAACTTATATTTGTTCCATTTGGTGTGCTGACTTTCTAGAGGTGGTATATCTAGCTCTTTGATTACTTCAAGGTATTTTTCAAAGTTGGTTTTCTCTAGATACTTGAGTTTCTTTTTTCTTTGATCTGTGAGCCACTGTAAAAACACTTTGTTATGCTTGTCCTGAAACATGAGATTAAACAAGTTAGATTATGTTGTATTTTATTCAAAAAGAAAGAAGTAAATATGTAACTGGGGAACATCTATTTTGGCAAACATATTGAAAAAAGGTTTACTCATTATCAGCTGTTACACCAACTGTCCCTTTGAACTTTTCCCCAGTGTTCACAAACTCAAAAACTTTACAAATCATTTATCCTTATGATCAACCTTTACCTTGGGCAATCTCTTGCAATGACTTTGCAGTGTATTGATTTTTAGTGTTAATTCTGCAACTAATTAAACATACAAAACACATTACTAGATATAAGTATCATGCTCCATCGCCTAGTATCCCTTGGAGGGGGGGGTACTCCCACAGGAACTCAGTGCAATAAATTATATCTTTTGTCATAAACAGGGTACACAAATAAATTTGAGTTTTTTTATCATAAACAGGGTACCCCTTTCAGAATCCCACCGGAACACCCCTACCCAAATTCTGGTGGAGTACCCCCCCCCCCCCCCCCAGGCTAGTATCTAGGGAATAGTGGATATGATCTATTAACTTGGTCACCAAGTTCTGCCAATCTTATACCATCCTTCAATGTACATGTATATGGAAGGTATCCATTTTGTGATAAGATTATTAAATACAATAATCATCATACATACCAGTTCTTTCTGAATATCCATCATATTTATCCTTTATTTCTCTTCTTATTACTTTATTTTTATCACGCTACAAAACAAACCAATTTCATTCATTAACCTTTAATAACATTTTGATGTTTTTTGGGAAGGACATATGGTGTAGCTTGTTGGTTCTCTTCTGTGTTTTAAGGGTTTTCTAGGTTCTACCGTTTTCCTCCCTCAGCAAAACTCAACTCTCCTTGAACATAGAACTCTATAAATAACATGTTATACTTCACAAACATGATTGAATAAGAGTGGCCTCTATTTATGCCTACCTGATTTGCATTTTCTAGCCTAAAAATCTTTTTTACATTCTCAGGTGCACTAGAAAAAAAAAAAAAGAAATATGACCAGATATATCAATATAGCATATATCAGGGCTTGAAATAACGGCTTGTCATTCAGCATTGGAGCCTGTCTGGTCAAATTGTGCCTGTCAATTTAACCAGTAATGTTGAGCCAGAAACCAGGTACTTCACATGTAAGACTGTAAAACTTATTTGGTTTGTCATTGTGACCAGCAGCTGACCATGCATTATTTTAAGCTCTGCATATAATATACTCAATGATGAAACCATGGAGTAGAATTAAATATAGGTGTGTGTGAAGGGAGTTGGGAGAAGGAAGTGGTTGGAATAGCAAATCAACTTTCAAAGATAGGTCTTGTTACACATTTAACTTTTGAATCAATTGTTAGAAGATAATATTATTTTTTTCTGGTATATGTTGCATATACTGAACAGCCATAACACCATCACCCGTTATACACCATGGGGCATTATATAGGAACATTTAACTATAAATACTACCTGGAATCGGAAAGAGGTGATGATGTTTTACCATCACCTCCTATACACCCCATTCAGGGGCAGTATATAGGAACATTAATCCTACCTTGCAGGCATTCCTGGCTGAGAGCTGGGGGCCTAGAGAAATGCCATTTGCACGCTAAGGAACATTTGACTATAAATATTACCTGGAATCAGAGAGAGGTGATGATGTTTCACATTGACCTCTAGGCTATACTTACTCATGTAACTCCTTTATATCCTCGTAGCCACAAATAAACCTTTTCTCTTCTCTCTCTACAGCATGTCCTACAATACAGGAAACATTATAATTATAAAAGATAAAGTTATATATATGATGTTATCAACTAAAATGCTTCAAACCTGATGCAGATGACAGCATCCTGTTGGCCGTTAGTCCTAACACTCTCTGTACAAAGGCAACATGATTATCTGAGATAGAGGAATAAGAAGATTATTGATATTATCTAATGGCATGATAATGGAGCTGTGATAATGGACGCCAGTAAACTATGTCTGTTAAATTAACTTTAACTCTCACTTTACTGTCTACTAACCGTTAAATACGTTCTTCTGTAGTCTAAAGATTGATAAGGATTGATAAAACAGGGATCTAAATGATCTGATGGTATTCATTTTCAATCTTTTCCTGTCGTATCCTTCATCTACTTGAAGGTCTGTCCGTCTGTACTGTGCAACTCAGCGGTAGAGACTGTGGGCTCAATACACAGGAAGCCCATCTGGGCCCTGCCCTCGGGGAATCGCCTTGATCACGTGAAATTTTGTAAATCAAATTTTTATTTAATCAATCTTTTAGTATTTTATGAGATGCCATTGATTTCATACCAATCACGTTTTTGTTCAATGAAGGTTGCCATATCAATGAGTTATTTATCAGTTTTTCTTACACATTCCGTATTTTTATCAAGTTTTATATTCATAGATCATTTATAAAATGTTATCTTGGTCTTTCTCTCTTGTTTTCTCATTAATAATAATAATAATAATAATAATAATAATATTTTATTTATATAGCGCCCTTTCCTAAAATGTCCAAAAGCGCTTTACAARCAAATAATAATTAATAATAACAATATCTGTAATATCAAAATCAAAAAACTATGTAATCTAAAAGTCAATAAGATTTAACGAATGATCAATGAAAAGCTTTGCGAGATAAATATGTTTTGAGATAACTCTTGAAAATATTTAAAGATGTACTACATTTAATTTGCAGTGGCAAGGCATTCCAAAGCATTGGAGCAGAAATAGAAAAAGCGCGGTATCCATAAGACTTTAGATTAAGTTATCGCTTATTCTTTTACCAGAAATTTTCCTTCATAATCTAAAAATATTTTCTGAACATTTTTTCCTGAAAAAATCTGATTCAAGTCAGGCCAAATATTTGAAATAGCGTTTTTAAAATAGATTTTAAAATAGCGAAAGGAAACCATTCTTAGATGATGCGCACTGATTGGTTGGAGCAAAAACGATTAATAACATAAATCTAAATTGATTTGACAGCCTATCATTCATTGTTGGAGACAGCCGCTAGACAAGCCGAGACAGACAGACAGACAGACACGTAAACAGACAAATAAAGCTTACATTACTTCCATACTCCTTGATCCTCACAGATTCCAAGACTCATGTTTACTCGATTGTTATCAAACCCGATAAAATCAATAAGTATTGAATTATTAGAAGTCTTTGATATTATCTGAAAAACCCTTTCAATGGCAGTGGTTACGTCACATTTTTGTCAGGATGTCACGTGACTAATCAAGAAGGTACGCCATCTTGGTTTGTATCGCAGACTTTGAGAATATTTTTTGTATTCAGTTACTTTTGGGCTCCAAGTGGTTTAGCTGTTTTTCTCGTGAGCCAATTGTAAAAATGTCCGTCGTAGATAAACTAGATGCCGCCAGGCATTCTATCACGGGGTCTAATTTGGCTAAAATAGCTTGTAAAGCCACGAGTCGTGAAGTGATGGGGCCGAAGAGGAAACACATCGATTGTAAGTTGTTATTAATACTCTCTTGTTTGTCAAACTAAACTAACAACTTCTCTACTCCTTTATACAAACTTATGCCATTTTTTTTCTTTTATCTCAGACCTGATTCAATGTACTAATACAGACAACGTGTCAATCCCGAACCTGGCGGATATTTTGTTCGAAAGATGTACAAACTCGAGCTGGGTTGTGGTGTTTAAATCACTCTGTACATTCCATCATTTAATGAGTTATGGCAATGGGGTTAGTATGTGCATTAAGATTTATTTAAGATTACACCATTACCTATTACCATGATGAATAGTTTAATGTAGCACTACTCTGTAAATTACGATCGAGTAAAATATACCGAAGAAAACGCTACATTTTCGAGGCTTATTTTTGTTTAGTATTAGTGTCTGGTAGTGTGTGGTACGAGCTAAAATGTCTTGAATATTACGACTGATTATTAGACATCTGTATTATAACGGCTCACTTCTTCACTGTCAATTCTTCGCTTGAATTCGAATATTATTTCATGGGATTTAAGTTAGGAAACGAAGATTCAATCAATTATTCCTCGTACTTGAAAACAGCTTTGAGTATTTTGCTAGTTCGTGACTAGAACTGTTTTCTTTTATTATTTGGTACAAAAACAAAAACGCTCTCAATGACAAAGGAAGTTAAATCGAATTCCACTTTGCTTAACTTGAATTTCTGGCCGAGTATGTGTTGTTGTAAGTAAGCTAGGATGCATAATACTACTAGATGCGATAAATGGAGTAATATTAAAAATAACAAGAACACCCTTAGCAACATCACATGTCATTTTGTAACATGAGCAGATCAATTTATCTTAACATGAAACATGATAAAAATAATATTCTCTCAGTCGTCTTGGTTTCATTGCTGTTGCATCAGATTGCTTTCCGTTCATTTAGTCAATTAACATGTATGATTTAGTCAATCAACATGTATGATTTAAATACTGCATTCTCTTCCAGAGGTTTATTCAGTACATGGCCTCAAGCACCACTTGCTTTAGTCTACAGAATTTCTTGGACAAAAGTGGAGTTCAAGGTGAGTTAATTGAAATAAAAAATCTATTCATCTTTGATGGAAAATAGTCATCGCTTAATGAAATGAATGGCTTGCTTTTATGTATTCAAGGATATGACATGTCAACTTTTGTACGACGATACTCCAACTACTTGAATGAAAAAGCTTCTTCCTACAGAGAAATGGGTTATGATTTCTGTCGAGTTAAAAGAGGGTAGGTAAAGTGGGAGAATAATCCATTCATTCATTTGACACCTTTATACTAATTATAACATAATATAGCTTGTGGTCATGAAATAAACGATAATCTATAATGTATAAATAAAATGTTCTAAAACAGTTTCCTGACATTTCAGAATGATTTACGTCATCCCTTGATTAAAATTAACAATGTACAAAAATCCTGATTTTTATGTTTAAAACATCATCAATAATCCAATTTAATGCACTCAGACAAATGTTAAAAATCATTCAACCATTTTTTGACAAATTAAAAACAATTACAAGAAGCAGCTTTAAATGTTGCAAGCAAATTAAAACCTTTTTGAAAAGAATTTCCTAGAAGGAAAAATAAAGTTATGATCTTATTATGAAAAACATCAAAGCCAATATTGTAGTGACTGATAAAGTATAATTTTATAATGTGATAAGATTAGTATTAAATAGATGATTGTTTTGAGACCTGACTAGTTATGTTTATCTTTTGAGTTATCACTGTTTCGCATCATGTTTTAAACTATTAATTTTTGTTTGTAGGAAACAAGATGGAGTGCTAAGAACATTTGATTCTACAAAGGTTAGATAATTATCATCATCATCATACTAATAATGATAACATGATGTATTTTAGTATCGTTATAGTTATTGAGAATATATAGACATCTTTAGCTGGGGTGTAATGTTTTCCCAATTTCAGACCTCATTTCATTCTCTCGAGAATAAGATTCTTTGTTTGAGTTGTGTCCATATTCATGTGTCTTCTCATGAGCAACTGTTAAACAAAGAAATGATACTCAAGGGACTGACACATGATTTGAAATGGCCAAACATTATGCCAAAGGTGTGTTGAAGCTTGCCTTAATGTATTTTTGATACTTAGATTTACTTGATAATAATAATAATCTAATATTAATGTTTTTGTTTAGCTTCTCCAAGCATTGCCAGTCTTACAGAAGCAAATTGATGCTATATTGGAAGTTGATGTGAGTATCCACTTTTTATGTGTTTGATATTTGAGTTGCTAAACATGTAGCTTTGGATGTGTTATTTCTTTTGCGTTGTTGTGTGAATTATTGATTAAATTGCAACAAAAGTTGAGAAAATGAGAAATGGTATTATGATATATTAGATCAGTAATGTATCCAGGGATGGTTCCATAGTATCCCCCTTTGTAAAGACGATCATGTTCTTTGCGCCAAGTAGAATAAAAATGATTAAAATTATAGCTTGTCTATAAAATGCATGAAAAAGAACCCCCCCCCCCCTATAACATCTTGGATCCATGATCGACTGCAGCTAGTCATTGTTTTTACCCCTTGTGAAATCAATGGTGGTTTAACTTGGCAGTAGTGCACTTGCATCTCACCTCTAGGGTCTTCATTTCAAGATTGTTATTACAGTTTGTTAGGTCTTCCTTGATTCAAGGGTTTTTCCATGCCCAAGCCATGCCCTGACTTTGATTATCATTAGGTTGTTTAAGGTTTTTTTTGGGAGTTTGATAAAATTAAATGTTTATTTTTTTAAATGGAAGACTTTTACACGGTTATCTATCGACACAAATGTGTTTTTTTTTTGTTAACTAATTTGTTTCTATATGCTTGGCTATACAAATAACCAGGCAGAGATCAGGCATAAATACAGTTTCTTTTTTGGTTGGATATAATAATCACCTATGTTCTACCTATGTATGTATATATATTGTACTTGTAGGTAAAGTCAACAGAACTGTCTAATGGAGTGATAAACTGTGCCTTTGTCCTTCTGTTCAAGGTAACTAACTTCACATTTACTAATTGTTATCAATATCCCTCGTGAGAATCTGATAGCAATCATAGTATGAATCTGATTCTGTCTAGTAATAAGCTGCAGTTTGTATTTTGATGTTTCGTATCATGGTAGTATATTAGCATGTAGTATCTGTCTGCTGTAATGTAATACTTTACTTACTGACATAGTGTGCGTAATACTAATAATAAACTGGTTTACCACAACAGGACCTCATCAGACTATTTGCATGTTATAATGATGGTATCATCAACCTTCTGGGTGAGTACCATCTATATTTACCAAGGGCGGGTCCAGACAAAATTTTAGGGGGGGGGGGGGGG
>NW_022259060.1:63777-78339 GCF_009602425.1 Actinia tenebrosa | reverse complement strand
CTGGGATCCTCACGAATACCCTACATTTCATATTCCAGCTGCGTTACCAGCGTGGTTGGTCCTTGTAGTGTAGTGGTTAACACATCGGACTAGAGTACTAGAAGACGTGGGTTCAATTCCCGCCAAGGGCATTTGATATTTTTCTCTTATTCTCTCTATTTCATTACACACACCAAACGCATAATTTATTACTACTATACATTACCATCAGCGATTCTTTCTGTTTATTAGACCTTTATCTGAGAAGAGAATAGCAGAAAAATCTCTTTGTCTGTTTACCAATAATAGCATTAAGTACATAAAATCTAAAAATGTCATTAGAAACAAAAGAAAGGTGTTTAGTACTTACTTTGACCAGGATTTTTTGTTGTTGAGAAAATTAGCTTGATAGTTTAAGAAAAGGTTGGCCTGAATGCCAAATGCTGTGACCTACGAATGTTATATCTTTGATAATATGAATGTTTATCCAGGCCAAGAAGAATATCTCATCTGGTGTTACACTTCCAAGTGCTACTTTTGCTGCTCCTGTTGCTGCAGCTGCGGCACCTCCCAAAGCAACAACACCCAGTGATGACCTACTACAGTTAGATGCATCCTTTGCTTCATCCATACCTCAGCAGCCTACCAATAAAGCATTCTCTCCGTCAACTCATTTCCCTCCCAGCCAACCCTTCCCTGGTATGCAGCCTGGAGGAATGGCTGATTTTGGACCTTCACCATGGGGTAATGCACCTGTTAGCGCCCCTTCAACTGGTGAGTATTGTCTTGCTTACCAACACCTGACCTCAAGATGACGACAAGACATCCATGTACACACACTGTTGTCTTCTAGACTGCCATCATTTTACAATATTGCTGCATTGATGGAGGACGTTTTTTGTTACCTCATCCAACATGCTGACCATACTTTTTCCTTATAATTAATAGTAGTATTTATTACTTATACTGTGCAAACAGTAATATGTTACATAAATGTCATGACAAACTTTCTATGGATTTCAAATTAATCCATGTTTATGTTTTCTAGCTTTTCAAACATCCACAGCCCCCAATTTCTTTGATAGTCCAGCACAAGGCAGTGATGCTGACTTCGACAAGGTGTTTGGTGGTAGTGCACCGGTCAGCTCATTAGGCACAGCATCAAATACTGGTGTACTCAAGCCTGTAGCAGCAGATAATGCTGCACCTAACCTGGTTACTAAGCAACAAACACAAGATGATAGTGCAAAAGGAACTGGTGATCTGATGTCTAGTTTGGAGAGAGTAACCAAGTCTTTAGGTAGGGAAGCAAGTTATGGAATACCAACATTAGTTCTCGTGTCTTATGTGTAGAGAAAATCAAATGTGAATGGAAACCATTCTGAATAGACCCCTTCACAGTTCCTTGCGCCATTTTGAAAGATAGCAGTGCCTTTGCACCAAAGTTGGACGAACGGTGAGCTTGCATTTATAGAGACGTGAATAATTGTCCAAGGTATCTTTGCAAGCTCACTGTTCATCTCGCTTTGATGCACGGTTACCTTTCACAGGGAACTGTGAAGGGGACTATTATGGTTCTTGCGGGATTGCAAGCCATGCAAGAAGTTTCCAAATTGATCTAAGCAAGCATCTCTATGAAGCATGTCATATTGTTGGTAGTCAAAGGAAAAACATGCTTTTGTTTTCCTTGGATTCATGATATTAGGCCAAACAAAAAAATAAGTGTGTTTCCTGTTGCATGAGAAAAATAATTGGGGTCGGTAGGTTGGTGTTTTTTTTGTTTTACTGATACAACAGTGGAAATGAGCTTACTGGGAACCCTGTGGTGCATTTGGGGATGAAAAAGACATTAGGGTCGGCAAAAATTGGCAAGAAAATTAGGGTTGATCGTGCAACAGGAAACACACTTTTTTTTTTTTTGTTTGGCCTTACCGTCATGAGTATTTGAACATGATTTGTTGGTGTAGATAACCTGATGGTAATCAATGGAGGAACAAGCCCTGCATCTAAAAAAGGACAACATCAATGGACACCAGCACAACCACAGCAAAAAACTGGTGGACCAAACTGGCAGAAGCAGAACCTACAACCGGCAAGATCTACTGTCCCCCCTGCACAGGTAGGATGGGGAGCAGGTCCTCAGCAGGGAATGTACAGACCACCATTTGGACAGCCAGCAATGCCTACAGGCATGCCACAGCGAATGGGGGTAAGTATGAACTAGATATATACCTACTGAATGTGGTGACTCTATTCATCTTGCTCACGGATGTTCATAACTCTACATCTTGCTAACTGATAATGTTTGTAATATTTAGGGGAATCCAGCAATGACTCTACATCTTGCTAACTGATAATGTTTGTAATATTTAGGGGAATCAAGCAATGACTCTACATCTTGCTAACTGATAATATTGTAATATTTAGGGGAATCCAGCAATGTTCCCTTCAGCTTTTGGAAGTCAACCATCAAACCTTGGTCAACCACAGCAACCAAGTGATCCTTTTGGACCAATACCTGGTTCCCAGGTGAGTCATACTATCTAGTATACATGGATCACTAATATGTTAAAAATATACTGCCTCCCACTGCTGTACTCATGCCAATGGTTATCATCATCGTCAACCCTTCGGAGGTTTTTCTTTGGTTTTGTCGCTTTCTTCCCTACACAGAAATTGAATTTCTAAATTCTTTGTTGATTTGTTTCGTTAAATTATCTGTTAAATTATCCGCTCACCCTTAGAGTGGTAAGTGAATAAGATGTTTGATATTTAGAACTATCAGCTTTTCAGACATTAGTCCTTCAGAGTAATAAAGTAATAAATATGTAAACTAAGAAAATTTCATTGATTGCTTGACAATTATTATTTTCAGGCACGATTTTAACAAGATGATCCAGTTATGGTTCTACTACGATACTGTTTGTCACTGCTGTGAATCGATAAGTGCATGTGTAGTAATATGAACATAAGAACGGGTGGGAGGATTAAATAAAGATATAAAGAAATTCCCTTTATTCAATTTAAAAAAAGCAGAAAAAATACTCTATAACAATGCAAGATTACACCTGTCAGACTCATTGCTCTTACTGGCTGCCTGTCTGTCTGTCTTGACCCCTACCAACTATGAGATCTTAGTAAGTCTGAGCGGAGGCATTCAAGTGCTTGAACTACTTTAAATAGACAATAAAACAATGAGTCTTCTTCCTTCCCTGGTCAACAATACTCTCTCTCTTGTTAGGAAATGAGGGCCAGAATGGTTACTACATATCTTGCTTTGTGTATAATCCAGTCAATACTCTATGATCATAATCCATAACCATTCACTTTTGTAATCTTTTTTCATAATAGACTGTACCATAGGGGTTTGTATCAAAACCATTCATGGTCTATAGCAATAGAGGAGGGTAGTATAAACTAGTAGTATAACAGGATTCTGTGTATCAAACTACAGGACTCAAAATAACGGCTGCTCAGTGAATCTGGTCATACAGGCCAATCCTCTTGACTGGTCACATGGACTGGTCAAATTAACTGGTCTCATGTTGATCATTCATAGGGCCTTTATTGATAACAGGTTTTTACAGTTTCGTAAATACCGAGAGAAATACCCTGTTTAAATAAAGGAATCTATCTATCTATCCTAATGGTATTACATCATGTTTGGCTATGAAGCAGCCTTTATTTTCAACCCTGATTTTATTGGATTTTCTTTCTTTCTTCATGTCAGTATCCTACCTGATAAGAATATTTTTCTACTGTTAGTGTTTTTTTAGAGTGGTTGTGGGTTGGAGTATGTTAGATCAGTTAATATAACAGATACAATATACCCATAGCTACTATGAGTGATATTCATTGTCAGTATAACCTGTAGTAAATCAGTCTAGATGTATACACTCAATTGAAGAATCATTGTTGGGTTCAGAAACATAGAACGTAGAAGCTGAGACCAAAATGGCACATGAAGTATGTTTATTAGATGCATGCTGTGACCGGCAACCCGTGGCATCATCCACTATTTTTAATTGCCCGTTTTGCATTCTAAACCGACTGCATGGATGGCACAAATGAATAAGTTATAATATAATTATGTCATTTCCCATGTGCCGTTTCAGTCTCTGCTTTTATGTTCTATGTTTCTGAACCCGACAACGATTCTTCAATTCAGTATAACTGGTACTTTATTTGTAGGAATTAAGTAATAACAAGCATGCATTCTATCAAATAACTTTGCCACATATTTCTTTAGACATTTGAATGCAGTGCATTACAAGTTGAACTTTAAAAAATGTCTTGAAGAAAGAAAAAGATTTTTCTGTCTCTAAGATACAAATTCTTTTTCAATATAAGTTTTTCTATTTTGTTGCTTATGATTTTAATGTTGTATTCATTAACTCATTGTATTACTGATGTTTAACAGAGTATTTGTCATTAATAGACGAGAGTTGTTTGTCATGTCTTATCATGAACAGATCAAGGTATTGTCACCCAACACCTCCACCCTCCCCTCCCCATAGACTGGTTTGTTGTCAATATGCATTCAGTCTTTTGGAGCTGGATTCCACAAGACTGTTGATAGCACTTCAATAGAGTGTGTCTGCGATGCCTTGTACTGTTCCTGATGTGACTTATTACAGATAGTTACAATAGGGTACTTATAATGCAATAAGGTTATTATTGATCTATATACACCATAGTCAGGCATGCTTAAGTCTTTACAATGACTGTTTCACATTTCTTTTTTGGTTAAAATGGCATGAAATAATCGTTTATTCTGTTCAGTGATGTTCAAACTACAGTCACAAGAAAAGAAAGAGAAGTTGTAGTTTGAAGCATCAGTGAGTAGTGTTAGCCATTCTGAGGTTGAGGGGGGAAAACTGGGTGGAGTTAGTATTGCATTGCATTGTGTGCTGTTTAAGGGGACAAAATAGAGTTATCTCGGAAATATGTCCCCTAAAGCAGCCCCATGATGCACTGTAATGCCAACTCCACTCATCTTTTTCCTCAACCTTGGTACGGTCAATAGCCATAGTTGTATCAGTGAAGTTCACTAGATATCATATGAATACATGGTCTACTCTTTACGTTTGGGCAGTTCATGGGATGAACAATATAATCATGTGATCATCACTTGTGTGCCCATTGGACATGTGATCATCACGTGTTTGCCCATTGGACATGTGATCATCACGTGTTTGCCCATTGGACATGTGGTTCAACAGCTGATAACTGGTCAAAGATTGTTTGTTTTGTTGTCTGACCATAGATAAGTTAATTAACGTGGCTGAACAGCAATAATGAAGTCAGTTTAGATGTATATAAACACAATCAAGCAGTGTAACATAATGATTTTTTAAATGGAGAAAGTTAAATAAATGCACCAGATAGAATACATATTGTTTGTATGTTATTATTAGCGTGGGATCCAGGCGTAAGGTTATCCAGATGAACTGTTGATCAGCATGGCTCTATAAGCCATTCCGAGGTTGAGAAAAAAACCAGGTCAAGTTTTCATTGCAGCGCAATGTGGGGCAGTTTCAGACATGAAAAAGACAATTCACATCTTCATAAAACCGAGAGCGGGAAACAAAAACGTGAGATGGACCAACATCCGCTCACTAATAACACACCAAACCGGTGCCAAACCAAAAGTTAGCTAGCTAGTTTAGGACAAGCTTTTTACCAAATATATTCACCTATGTTTGCTTGTTGTACAACTGTCCTTGTTATACATAGGGAGAAGAAACCCGTTAATAGTCTAAGAGGCGCTAGAACCAAGATGGAATTGCATTGGCACGGCAATCCCACGAAGAATTTTCAGATGCAATGCAATATTTTTCGCATAGCTACGCGCATTCTTTAATTCATAGACCAAACTCAACGTGGTTCCTTTACAATGTTTTGTTATTGCTGTGGTTGTCTATGGTGTGAACTCCCCCGGTACTGTCGCTTGGTTACTGGCTGCTGTAATCATATGCAACAGCAAGTCTTGCTTTTATAATTAAGCCTAGTTTTCACTCGGGATGGAATCGGAGTCTGAAGCAGCTTTAATTGTAGCAGCCGAAAACCAGACTGAAACGAAGTCGCTAGTTTGGTTGATCAGAAAGCTTACTTATCCTTCCTTGTGCTGTATGTCTATGACAAGTGGTTTTCCCTTGCAAGATTAATTTCACTCGTGGACTTCTTCCGACTCCCTCTCAAGAGTGAAAACCAGCCTTCGAACAAAGCCCTTAAAACAGCTCCATTGTGCGCCATACCTTGTATTCATAGTGAACACGCTTGTACAGAAGACGAAAAGATCTGAAGGTAAGAATAAAAGACGACTCAAAACATTTAACACATTTATTTGCTCTTGTTGAAGTGCATATACTAACCCTAAGCCCTAATTCTATAGTTCCAGCATCCATTCTATTCTTTGATTGCACGTTACGTCATCGCGGCCATGTTGATACCATTTAACAAAAGTTTTCTCATTAGCATCCATTGTAAACAGTACCACAATGGCCGCCATGCTTTTGTCTTTTGACTCTCTTGGGAATGCTTGCAATCCATCAATATGAATTGAATAGTTGAATGTATGTTCAAGATTTATCTTCCATTATATTTATGACTGTGATATTGAGGAATTTTAAACTTTTTGTTCAACATAAATCATTTCTACTTCCACGTACAATGTTGCTTTATACATTTATCTTCATTCTTCTAAATAAAGTAGAGTTCTACCCCCTAATTACCCCCCCCATAAAAAGCTGCCCCCCAGGTAAACTAGTATGCGTTTTTCCATTTCAACCACGTGTCATTCCCTTGAGAATAAGATTCTTTGCCGTTTCAGTTGTATCCATATTCATGCAACTTCTCAGCAGCTTTTCTCCGTGGCGGCCATTTTGCAACCGGGCAAAAAATCCTGGATCCGCTACAGCAACTGTTAAACAAAGAAATGATACTCTAGGGAATAACACGTGGTCTGAAATGAAGGTAAAATGGCGTATTGCCGCATTCTGCCTTCATCTACCCTATAGGACTCAGGACTATAGGACAGTCACGTTACATTCTAATAATATACTTCTTCGCTGTGTTCTCTAGCGTAGTACTAACTATAATGCTCTTTAAGTCTATGTATGATTTCTTTCTCAGTCTTTCGATCTAAATTCTTTTTCTTTAAGATGTCCTTTTCGTGTGGATTACTGAAGGTATGGGCACGTTGGCACCTACTCCCCTCACCACATCTACCGACAACCCAGTCTTTACAGACGTGAAGGTAAGGACAGTTGGAGCCCTT
Organism: Actinia tenebrosa; assembly: GCF_009602425.1. The sequence goes on along the minus strand of NW_022259060.1, from coordinate 71,081 downwards.
TGTGCATACACTAGATCGTTTGTTGTAGTAAATGCAGATTTCAGGGGCTACGTAAGCTACGTTTCTAACTAACTGCTTACGTTGTTCGACATTGAGAAACGAAAGATTCGCCATTCTAAACATATTATTTGTGTGATCATCAGAAATGTTGTGGGAATTTTTGCAATTTGTCGTGTACTGACAGTCATCGGTTAAAAAATGATAAAAGCAGAGATGTAAATCTGGACAGTTAGTATTGTCACAAGTGCTATCTTTTCTCATCTTTGGACAAAACTTGAGTTTAACCTGAACAGCGTTATTAGGAAGAATCTCTAAATATCTACTCATGTATTGCGTAAATTCTGGTTTAGTTAAGTCGATGTACAGCAGTTTCTGAGCCTTCTGCCAGTCCATTCTCCCTCCATAGCTACAGATTAACTGAAGCAGTTCTTGCAAGGCAATGTTTAGAGTAGCGGGTACATCCATGACACTCTGTGATCGTCTGACGGTTTTTGAAGGTATACTCGCGTCACATGCCGCCATTCCTACCTGACTTAGGCTTTGGGAGTGTCTTCCACTATCCTTGAACTCTGTAATCAAAAAGTAAATCCACATTTACACGTGCTAAACGAAGGCATATGTGGGGCTTGTAGGACAGCAGCGAGCTGAATTCAGAGCTGAATTTAAAGAGTCGAGGTCATGCGGACCAAATGTTGTCCCCGAGACATGAATTATTTTATCATCCATTCCGAGGTCGAGGAAAAAACTGGGTCGAGTTGGTATTGAATTGTATTGTGGGGCTGCTATAGGGCACATATCGGGTACATATCTCCACAGCCCCACAATGCACTGCAATAAAAACTCGAACCAGTTTTTTCCTCATTGGAATGGAATGTCCAGTCAGCGTATGCTGCTGAAGGATGCTCTAGCTTTGGTTGAAAAGCCTCTGGATCTTTGACAATGCCAGATTTACTTCGTCTTGGTCAAACACTGGATTAATAGAGAGTCACCTAATTCTAACAACTGTGTGCTCACCGTTAAAAAAAATGAAGACAGAAATCTTACCTCTCGGTCTTAGACTCTCGCAACATCTTTTGTACTCTTCGCCGTCAATGTTCACGTCAACTTCGCCTCTAAAGTCTTCAGGCAGAACTATTTCTTTAACGAATTCTCTCAGGTCTTTAACAATGCAGTCATGCCAAAGTTCTTCTAAGGACTGTAAATCTCGAGGCGAAACTTCAATGAAGCAGCAATCTCCGTTAGGGTTCCCATCAATCTGTACAGTATGACGTATAAAATAAATTGCGGTTACGCACAATAATAAAAGTTTGAGGCATTTGCAATTACTATCAGCCGGGACGTACTTTTTTGATGATGAGTTGTTTTTTCCCCAAGTAACTGGTGAACTGTGATATATCAGTTCCTGACTTGATCAAATTACCAAGGTGGAAATCCAATGAACCTGCAGCGCGAACAGAAATTTCGATGCGCAGCAAAGGCTCTGAAAAGACAAAGATAAACTACAAAAAAGTCTACAAAGTTTGGTGGGGTTACTAGAATTACACAGAGTAATTTTCATTTAGGCCATTCTAGAGCGAATAAGTTGGCCGAGGAAAGCGGAAATCGGAGGAACCGGAGGAAAACCGGATAGCACGGAGAACAAACCCTAGAAACACAGGAGAGAACCAACAAAAACGCTCTACCCACATACGAGAGTCGAGTCCGGGGATCGAAGCCCGGTCACATTTGTGAGCCGTAAGCGAGCGCTCTCACCATTACGCCACCCGTGCTTCCCGTAAAGCCACTGATGTCATTTTAGTTTACCCATCTCATTAATTTATATCTCGTGTTTGTCAGTTGATAGGGTTACTGTACCAGAACGTTGTCCTCAGTCGTCGCGATGCAAACAAGTGAGTGCTTTCACCATTGACCAGAAACGTGAGGAACGTCGAGTTCATCAGTTGTTTTATCATTCATCAGAATGCCGAGTTAATTGCTAGTTTCTCGTTTATGTCATAACTATCTCGATCCCCCCCCCCCCCCCCCCCCCCCCCCCCCCCACCGAAAGATTAGGCCGCCATGTTCAGCAGTTTTAAATGCGCATGCTCATTACTCACCTTGGTCCTGCTGCTGCCGCTGACTTAACCATTCATTCGGCTCGTTGCTAAACGACATGTTTACTAATGCTGCCTCCCTGTCTCTACCACTGGTTTGGTAGGATTCACGAGAGAAGCCTTGAGCAGAGGGAGTGGTCCATGTCCTTGCAGCTTCATTTGCCAACGGATTAGGTGAATACTCTTGGCCAGCATAGAGTTGAGACCCAAAAACTGCTGTTTTATTGGGGCTTTGCTGTACACTAGGACTAGACACTCGTTGATATTCGTCTACTGAAGGGTTTTGGAGCTGGAATTTATCCACAGGGTTTCTAAATTCTTCATGTGAGAAACGTCTTTCCTGATGGACATTACTTGGCAGAGAATAGGATTTCATGAAGGGTCGTGGAGGGATTGAAGGTGTAATCATACCTTCAGAAACCTGTCTTCTTATTCCTTGTAGTAAACAGGGTTGTTGAGGGCCTTGCGCGCTCTCACTTTTAAAGTCTGGACCGAATTGATTGTATATAAAATTGTATTGGACAAGTGGTGACGCAGCTACTGCTGTATGAGTTTTGTCGTCGGAGATCTTCATACGCTGTAATGCTGCATTGATCATGGTGTCTTGAATTCCCTCTATCCCTTTTATGATCTGGTCTTCCTTTGCCTCGATATTTTGTAAAAATTCTTGAACTGTGCTAAGATCATCATCTGTCAAACGCGAATGTCTTAATTCTTGGATTTGAATTTTTAATGTTCTGTCACTTCCAGTCAAGATGGCAGCCATTCTACACAATGCATCAGAGATAATGGCCCAGTACTTGTCGAAGTCTTCTTGTGTACAGATTGCCATGCCTTCTAGTGTATGACCGTAGATGTCGTTACGATAAAAATCTATTCTAACAATATCAGCTTCCAGACTTTCATCACTCTCTTCTGGTAACTTGTTCCATTTAGTGCCGGGTTTGGTCAGTCCACAGCAGTTTCGTAGCAACTTGAAGATAAGACAAATATCAAACTTATCAAAGTTGGGCAGCGAACCTGGCGGACCGTCGAGAGAAAGCAGCTGCTTCTGAGGTTTCGTGAGAACCAACTTTTTGCCTACTAAAGCTACGCATGCTGCGAGAGTCGATGGATTATGGTAGCTTCTCAACACTTCTCTTAGGATGGGCGTTCCGCCTGCAATGAGTAGCCTGGTAAGACGTATGAATCTGTCTCTTCCAGGCGACGAGTCGAAGTTATATGTAGCCATGTTTCAGTAGTGGAAGCCTTTCTTCGTCCACTCGGGTTCAACGGATCGAAGGCAAGTGTTTCGTTGGTCAAATGAACCTGGTGAAAGTGTAAATGATTCAATACATAATTAACTCTAACCCTAACCCTAACCCTATAATGTTATTAACAGAGTGCACATACTATATGATAGATATATTCAGCTTTATGTCTGCAATAACTAACAGTATGATCCTTCGCGTAGCCAATGACCCGAAAACCAAAGTAAAATGGGTAAACAATTTTTTTCTCGGAAATCAGTGCCTGATGAAACAAAGGCCAGCTGCTAGCAGAAATAAGTTTTCTCAACACTGAAATAATAGCAAGCTTGCTCTATATCAAATAGTAATGTTGGGTTAAATTATTAACAGTGAAAATTGTTGTATGAACTGGGTTTAGGATACAGACACACGAGACACACTAAGCTGAAGACTGAATATGGTAAGCGTGTTGGACGGTGGACTGGATAATATGAAAACAAGATAGGAGGTACTATTTTCTATCATTCTATCAACTGTGATCAGCTTTTGATGGCAGAAAGTAAATGTTAGAAATTAGAATGATAAACAACCCAGAGCGATGTACCGACGATTTAAAGAAGACTTCTAGGAGTGTTCAAAGATATATTAATACGGTCAATTGGTTGTGCCTGCCGCTACGAACAAGCCAATAAAACATTCGAGGGATCAGAATTTTGAACAAATTCGTGGAAGTCGTTCCATCGAGTTGGTGTAGCAAAGTCTTCGTTCGGATGTTACCGAATATATTTAAATTCAAAAGCAAACACTAGCCAGGGTCATAATTCCTACCTTAAATCGAAAAAAAGTGTTTCCAATCACGGATCAGGTTCGTTGTGGAGAAGATTCGCAACCGGCGGGTTGAAGGAGATCCTACTTCCTGATGTCACAAACCGACAGCACTGATCATGTGGCAATGATCAAGGATGGTCCTTTTCTGCTATCCAGTAAATGTATATGTAAAAACCCAACACCAATAAGATTTGTAAAACTATTGATCGAGGCCCATGGAAACTCCAGCACAATCCCTAACCAGGTGATCCTTAACCATGCAATATAATGATCAACCCTCTAGCCAATCAGCGCGAGACAAACTTGACATTGTAGTCAGTGACGTCACATGAAGCTTTCGTTTTTCTTATCAAGGAGGAAAAACACTAAGACGCTCTTGGAACAAGGAAGTTTACCCAATGTGCTAGTATGCTGGAGCATATTTAACGCCTAATCTCTGTTATGTACCGCTTTTTAGGAGGGTACGTTGGAACATTTTAGGTGTATTTTTCTTTCAGAACTTCTGAACACTTATTTTTTCTCACATCAAATTTATTCAAAAGCGCACACCTTTTAAATGTGCTTTTTTTAAAATAAAAAAAATGTACCTCTTTTGTACATTTTTTCGTAAGTCAATACATTTAATAATAGGCTTTGTTTATTTCAAGAGGGTAAACACATAACAGTAKTTAAAAAACGCTGATAACTCTGTGGCCCTCAAGTCTAAAAATAGATAAATAAAATAATATAACTATTGATAAAAATTATGTACACCTACTTGCAAGAACGCTGCCATACGAAAATTGAACGCCAGTGACCCAGCGGGATAGGAGTTACATTAAAAAACAAAAGAAGATCACTGAAGCTGAACTTTTCTTTTGTCCTTCAATGCACTCCCCCCACCAAATCACCAATGCTCCAATACCGCATGACAACGCTCTCGCAAGCAGGTGTATACAGACTTAAAAAAAAAAAAAAAAAAAAAAAAAAAAAAAAAAAAAAAAGGAGAGAAAAAAATACTTTTAAATATAACTACTAACTAGGTTAAATTATATATATCTAACTAAATTTAAAATATCCGGAAAAAGTTTATATACATATAATATATATACACTACTATATTACTTATAAGAATAAATACAAACTAAATACTAATATCAATATCAATATAAATCTAAAATATCAAGTCAAATATTAAAATGTTCAATCTGATCAAATGTTCAATTTGTTGGCTTCTTTTTGATCTGTAACTGAGAAGTCTTCCATAAAGACATCTTTTAAATCTGAACAGCAACCCGCTCTCTCTGATTTGGATACCAAGTGAGTTCCATTCAGTGATCGTTCTGATAGTGTAAGTTCTTCCTCCTTCAGTTTTCCTTTTATATTTGGGACATATGAAGTTTAGATTAAAATATCTTGTAACTCGATCATGTAGACTTGAGTTTTTTGGTAGCAGCTCATCCATGTATTCCGTAGTTTTATGCTCATCACTAATACGCTTATATGCAAGAGCATTTCGTTTATTATAAGATTGCTTTGAGAAAGGAAGCCAATTTAGTTTGTTGAATAGTTCTATCGATGGACTGTTTTTTTCTGCATCTAGGATGATTCTTGCTGCTCGCTTTTGTAATTTTAAAACACGGTTTAAGCATTCTTTAGAAAAATTATCCCATATCATGGTTCCATACATCATGACCGGTTTTATCACGCCATTAAAGTATGTTAGTCTTTGATATTGTTTAAGGTACGGACTGATATGTTTGAGGAGCGCAATCCGTTTGGACAATTTCTTGCAATTTCTGTAAGACCAAAACTCTTGATAATGGTCTGTAAATGCAAAAATAACTTGGAATAAACTGATAATCGGTATTGTAGAGATAAAAGCAGGCATAGTATAAATTCAATTAAGAAACCTTTCAATTTGGGACAGTTTTTTGATTGGTTACCCCCCAAAGACACAAGGCATTATGGGGATGTGAAAGTAGAGAATACAGATGCAGTTTTGTGACCGGAGAATACAGTGTTGCTTTACTGACGTTACTAAGTTTTAATAGGTTCCATCTAAAATTACTGACTTGACCTAAAGACTAGTGTTGTCTGACGAAATACATCATCTAATCATCTTTACTGAGTCAGTAAAGCGTAGTGTTATCACACCAACTATGAAATAAACTATATACAATAAGTGCTCGCACTAAACCCGTGAAACAAATACTAATTTTTAGTATTAAATAGTGATAATCAAACAATAGGAAACAGGATTCTGTATGAAGTACTACTACATTAGTACTAAATATGCGTGCACTCTAATAAAAACATGCTTATTCTAAAATAGCAAAAAGTAATTTTTCAGAACTCCTCAAAATTGGACAAAATAATTAACATAATGAATGATAAATTGGAATTAAATAATAATTGAAAGTTAATAGCAATAATAAATATCATGAGCTTAGTATAAAATAAATTAATATGATAACAGTAGTGGGAGGCACACGCAACACCTCCAAGGCAACTCCCAAAGCCAGGGCACCCGGGTCAACACAAAAGAAACGAATCATAACGCATTATTTTAATGCTTATCAAATCCAAAAACACACATTAACACTGGTGCATCAGTAGATATATTTATTCTGATATATTCTGGAAATTTATTAAATGAATTAAGATAAAATAATATGAAGACTAATAAAGAAATAAAAGTAGTTATGTGTCAGACATATGTATGGGATACAAAATGGTTAATATATTTAAGGAATTATTTTCAAGAATGACACGTTACAATTTAATAATTAATTTTTTAAATAAGAAAGGATTCCAACCTGGACAGATTAGTGATATGCAAGGTTACTAGACTAGCTAGGTTACTAGACTAGCAAGGTTACTAGACTAGCTAGGTTACTAGACTAGCTAGGTTACTTACTAGGTTACTTATATGACAAAACGAGAAAACGCTCTCGTAATGGACGTACAAATGCACTACATTTGGTAGTAAGTGATTAAGCTTTTTTCTTTATTACATTATTTGATGTGCTCTTTAAACCAAAGCTACTTCCTTTCTTAGAATCACTGACGTGTAGTAAGACCTTGACCATAAGATATCCTGCAGATAGAGTAACACATATTCCCAGGTTAGTACAAGTGAGTACTCCACCTGGGGGGGTGGGGGGGGGGGGGG
>NW_022259060.1:34905-61935 GCF_009602425.1 Actinia tenebrosa | reverse complement strand
CCCCCCCCCCCCCCCCCGGTTCATCACCTTTGTATAGACTTCTCTATTCCTTACCTAATATAACAACACCAAAAGCAATGAATAGCATCTTTATGTTTCCAGAGAGAAGGACTGATATAATGTAGGACACAAGTGGGAATAAAAGAAGCAAATGCCAGGCAAGTACAACAAAAATATTGTGGAGTTTACGTGGATAGATAACTCTTGGTGCTGGGAATTCCTTGTGCTCTAAAAAGTGCCCCAATGCTTTATCCTATAACAGAAAACACCAACTGTTATTCATTGTACCATACTGTAGTTAATGTGCGATGTACTGCACATTATGTGTATCACAGGTTATAGCATGTAATTGTACAATTCTAATCAGATTGCAGATATAACTACCTTCTCCTGGTAAAGCTGCCTACACCAGTCAGATGTTTCTTCAATAGAACCAGTTGGGATTGCACTGACTGGAATGCGCCTAAAATATTAAGTACATATTTAAGAGACTTGAACAAACTAAAACAAAATAGTGAGACCTTGCCAAAACTATCTAAATGTACAGACCATGACAACACATGCAAATGATAATGATAGTGATGATGATGATGGTGATGATGATGGTGGTGATGATGATGGTGATGGTGATGATGGTGATGCTGCTGCTTGTTAACGATGATGATGATGATGGTGGTGATGATGGTGTTGATGATGGTGATGCTGCTGCTGCTGCTGACGATGATAGGTGTTGGATGATTAATCTGAAGTAGAGATGATTAATCTGAAGCCCTTTAGGTCTGCTTCTGATGATATGTGATGTTGATGAGGAGGAGTGTAAAAAGACTAGTATGGTTACCGTATCAATAGATGGACTTCAAAACCCTCTCCCAATAGAAGTTTTCTCATAGTTGGTTCACTCCCAGGAGGAAACCCCATCTCCATGTCATACACAACAGGAACTAAAAGAACAAAGTTATCATAAATAAGTAAATGCATTTAAGGGTGTCAAGGGTGGCATAGTGGTAACACATTAACCTTTCACCACTGTAAGTCCTACTGGTCTGTTTGTTTGTTCAAGTCCATGCTGACTTCACATATGAATAGAGCTTGTTTGATGTTGTTCTCTTCCTTGCCATTAGGGTTTTTTTCCCCAGCTTCAAATCAACATTTGAGTTGAGAGTTGTGTGCTTAGGATATCAAATATAGTGGTAGTGAGTGTGTCGTATACTTAAACATTAGCCTCTGGCTAGGAAGACTCGGCAACGACTCCCTGTATCACAACCCTGTTTCTAATTTTATTTATTAAAACATTAAATAGTTTTTTGATGCATGGGCATGATGGTGTAGGTAGAGCTAAAGCAACCTACACTTACGTTTATCTTTTAGGTGATGAGCAGTGATTGCAAAGCCTCGTGGTCTAGGAAGTAGGTGGTGATGTAATATGGGTAAGCCAGAATTCTTTGCATATTCTATACTTGCTTCTAACTTTTCATCAGTTATCCGGGTACCTTCTGCAAATATGGCAATCTGAAGAATGATTGATATGCAACGAGGAGCAGATGAGCTTCATTATATTACATGGAATGTTAATTTAGTTCCAGAAATCATCCATACCCATCCTACAGAGGAATTTGGAATTTTCAAAGAGTAGGGGAGTCAGAAAAAGAACAAAAATTTCGAAGTTTGTATGGAAGAAAATTGGAATTTCCGGGGGGTAGGGGGGTGTCTTAAGAAAATTCCTCTGTGAGGGGGTATGGATAATTTTTGGAACTACACAATATACCCCTTTACATTGTGAATAATGTTTTCCCATTTTAGACCTTGGATCATTCTAAAGAGTATCATTTCTTTGTTTAACAGTTGCACATGAAAAGACACATGAATATGGACTCAAACAAACTTCTTCTCAAGAGAATGACACATGGTCTGAAATGGGTAATCATTATTCACTGGAAGACAGAGATCTATTGCTAGTGCTAGTGCTAAATTACTAAACATAAAACTAATAGTAAATCCTGACATCAAAACAAACAAATCATACTTACCCAAAATGGATAAGGAAAATCCTCTAAAGTCTGCAAGCTTCTTTCTAAAACTGTCTTGTCGTGTTTCCAGTTACGACTAACAAATGCATACTCAGTACTCCACCAGCTAATACCAAGAATTGGTAAAAATTTTAAATACCCTTTCATAAAACACTTTGTACCCTGAACAAAAGATAAATGTTTTAAACATTATTATTAATCATTTTGTAGAAATATGATTTTATTTTATCTTTTTATATAACTTTATTAACGATACTTTAATTGAAAGAAAATAAGATTGATATGGCCATGGATCTCAATAAAAGATGACTTCTTTTCAGGGTACAATAAGATTGTGATGTAAAGACTACAAGACTACCAGATTATTCTTACTCCTAAAATTCCTGCTCGATCAGCCATTATCCAGCCTATCAACCAGTCGACATCACTGCGATGGTTTGCAAGACAAATACCACTCTCAGAGCCAAGCTTGTCATAATCTTCTTTATTGCCATACAGTTTAATGTTAACACCTCCCCACCACTCTGCCAGAAATGTTAATTCTGTAGAAACAAAAAGGTTAAAATATCCAAATGAATTATATTAAATAAATCATAATCTAGTTTTTGGAACCTTGGAATTGCATGGACTGCAGAGAGCAAACCTGTAACATCAGTACAAATGTCAACGATGAAGATCAAGGTGTATAGATGGTAACACCACATTCACCTGAGTGATTTACTGTGCTGTACTAAACATTGTATGATCAATGTTTGATATATACACATATAAATATATGCAATCAATTGAAGAATCGTCGTTGGGTTCAGAAACATAGAACATAGAAGCTGAGGCCGAAATGGCACATGGGAAGAACGTTAATTAGATGCATGCTGTGACCAGCGACCCTTGGCATCATTCACTGTTTTTAATATGCGTTTGGCATTCTAAACCGACTGCATGGATGGCGCAAATGAATAAATTTTAATAAATGATATGTCATTTCCCATGTGTCATTTCGATCTAAGCTTCTATGTTCTATGTTTCTGAACCCGACAACGATACTTCAATCAAGTGTATACTTTGAATTTGTTAAATTTGTTAACATAGAGCATTTTTCCAAAGAGTGCTCGACCAGATAGGAACAGTATATAATATTTATAAATATATTATATACTGTACTAAATATATATGTAACACACTATTTTCTATACATAATTGGTTCACTAGTCAAACACAAATCGCTCAAGCGAGGCGCCAAGGTACTTTGAGAGGTATTCAAATTTGAACGTTGCAACCTTGACTGAATGCTATGTATTTGACCAGTGAACCGCTGTATGGAAAAAGGTGAATATATTGAAGTACTATATAGAAGTACACATTAAACTACTTACGACACCAGTGTAAGTAAACAATTCGTAGGTTGAGCCATCTATAAAGTGTTTTGTTGATGAACCACAAGGGAAGTAAACTAAGCTGTATTATATTTATTATTAGACCACTGACTAGAAACACAAGCACAAACCACAGCCAAGCGCCGGGCAGCATCTTGAGTACATATAAGATCTGATCTAGAACGTCCATGTTCGATCTGCAAGGGAGGAGGTTGTAATTTGATCAGTTCCAGCATGATTTGAGGGACGACTAATACAATGGCTGATCATGACCATTTCACTAATAAAAATACGTTAATGTGTTAAGAATGACTTTGAGATTTAGACTTTTAGATACCTGGATAATTTTTTGGTCGATACACGAATTGAAGAAACGTGTAACTGTAGTTGGCTCAATTTGTTCTTCTAATGGTTTTAGTCAGAAACCATTAATTCTTCAAGCAATCGCGACTTAATTCTGCCAACTTATGCCATCGATCGCATCGTACTACTAACAACTATCAATGAACAAGCAGAGGAGGCTATCTCGTTTGAGCTAGTTGTATTTATAACCGTAGAATGAAGGATCAAACAATGGTACACAATAACACTCACAGTATGAAAGAACGTTTGGTGGTCTGATTATTGAGCAACGCCGCTGAACGACCCCGTGTTGTATCCCCAGGGGGGTGGGATGCGGAAGCTGCAGTAAACGTCTTTCATTGTAACCTGTATGTCGTTTGAGCTATTCACATAACTAGTAGATAGTCAACCGCTCTTTACTTGAAATTGCTCGTTGAAGCTTTAGCGATGTAAATAACAACGATCAGTCGGAAGAGTTCACAGTTCAAGGTACATCGGCTAAAAATAAAAATAAACGCTTCAACGGTCTGCTTTCAGTGATTATTACCTTTTGTTATCTTTGTTATGACTCTGATTTTCTTTGGGTCATTTTGAACTCCCTGTGGTGAAGCTAATATAACGTCGTTACGTAACTGTTACAAGCTTTTTTGATTGAGCGTCTTTCTTATTCTTGCATTTCCTAGGCATATCATTTATTGCGCGTTTAACAATCAACATAATGAATCTGTGTAACACGTCGACATATATATAGTCAGTGTGTGAAGTGCAAAAATCACATGTTAACTGCTATGGCGCAACACTGCCTGGAGCGAAGTACTGTCCACCTTGCTCTCCCAGTAAGGGGCCGCACTAGACAACACCAGGTACTGCGCATTTACGATCTGCAAAGGTTATTGTCGATTCATCCGTGTCTGATTGGGAAATAGCATTGAATCTAAGTAATATTTCATGCGGAAGTGCGTTACATTACACAACCTAGCATACTGAGGGGCCCCCACTCGAACAAACAATATAACTGCGTGTTATATTTCGTTAGTAAGAATGTTTAATTGCGCGTTTAACAATCAACATAATGAATCTGCATAACACGTCGACATATATATAGTCAGTGTGTAAAATGCAAAAATTACATGTTAACGGCTATGGCGCAACACTGCCTGGAGCGAAGTACTGTCCATCTTGCTATCCCAGTAAGGGGCCGCACTCAGACAACACCAAGTACTGCACATTTACGACCTGCAAAGGTTATTGTCGATTCATCCGTGTCCGATTGGGAAATAGCATTGAATCTAAGTTAATATTTCATGCGGAAGTGCGTTATATTACGAAACCTAGTATACTTAGCCCGAGGGGCCCCCACACGAACAAACAATACACCTGCGTGTTAGAGTGAAGTCATTAAACCCGTGCAATAGATATTAGACTAATACACTTTAGTAGACCGTAATTTCATTGTTTTCTTTTGTGTCTATTTGACTATTACACGTTATTTGACTATGGATTTTTATTTAACGGGTTAAAAGCATCCACTCTATGCTTTGTTAGTAAAACTGTTTTATTGAAGCACAACGATTTTTTAATTAAATCCATTTTCAATTTAGCAGCTAAAACCATTCTTGCTTAACAAACTTACAAGCCTATTATAATATAAGACACTACAGTTCTATCATCTATCATCCTACAGAATAATCAAATAGAGAGTTGAACCCCCAATACGGTTTGTTCAAGTCTAATGGTGTTTCATCCCCAGGACTATTTCTTTTAGAACTAGCCTTAATCGATTCACTCAGTTTATGAATTGCTTTCTTAACCTCATCAATAGCAGATTTGCTGTTAATCTGTTTAGAAGAACAACATTTCTGGCAAGCATCATTAAACGGGAAAATAAGTACATAATCTCCAACTCTGTTACACAATTTCGTCTTCGACAAGACTTGAAATGAAGTTTCATATTTGTCTTTCCAATTCATCAATGACAGCTTTCTTGCACTTGTTCTCTTTGGTATTTCGTATGTTTTATTATTTGGGAGAAAGGAGTTTTTTCTAGGTAATCTCCTTAAAGATGGGTAGTTGCTCTTTACAAGTGCTTTATTTATTGATGGTGAAGATATTTGTCGTGATGAATCAATGCTTGCCGGCTTTCTTTGACCACAACAGCCAGAAAGATGTCTTTCTTCATTTTCATCCTCTCCATCGATGCTGCTTTCAGGATGTCCAAAAGTCTTATTTTCAAAATCAGTCAAAGCATATTCACTTTCACTTTGTTTGTTCTTCAAGTTGCATGCATCTGGTTGGTCGCAAACATTTTTGGCACTATGTAGAGCTGCATGGAATTCAAGAGATGCACTGCTTAACAAGGGTGAATGACTCACACTTGGTGCAGTGGTAGTGCTATCCATTAGGAGTTTACCTTCCCTAGTTACACTTGGTGTACTTTGTCTATTGACTTCATGGCATTTATCTGTAGTCATTCGACGCATACTATTCTTAAGATCTGTATGTACTTCAGTTGATGATACGTGATCTTTCCAATCATCATCATCATCCTCATCACCTTTAACATCCTGATTATCATTAGCGGTAATTTGTCTATCATTGGTAAATCTTGGATTTTTACCAGCACCAACTGCTGATAGACTACTTTCTGAAGCACTAGCAATTAGCTTTCTATGTTCAAAGCTTGAAGGTAATGGAGAAGGTCTAAACTTGGCACCCTGTAGATTCCTATTCCCACTACTGTCTGCAGTCTTTTGTCTTGAGGCTTGTGAATTGGTTCTGGGTTTGATGATTCTCTTCTTATCATTAGAATTGATTATGCAGTTACCATAGGTAGCTATGTCAGATTCTTTAAGATTAATGATCTCCAAAGTATCTTGTAGGAGAGGTTTTTTAATTGCTATGTCTAAAGCACAGTCCACACCAAGAGATGGTGAAAAGTTGACCTCCAACAGCCATGGTTTAAGGTTTGTATCGATTAAGACATCAAAGCCAAACAACTCAAAGCAGTTGGTACAACTTTCTTGCACCTCAGGGGCTTGGACAAGTAGGGTCAAAATAATGATGGCATTGATTTTATGCCACAATAGTCTATCGTCAATGTGATTTTGATGGAAATAAGTCCTTAGTTGTCCAATGCTCCACTTGCATCCACTTCCTATCCTTTCTTTATCTGTAGAATAACAAGGGCTTTCCTTATTGATGCTTGTGTTAGTAAGATGTGAGAATACATTGTCAAGGTAATTAAGGTCAAACTTCTCTGTTCCAAACCTCACCAACCCCTCATGGTATACATAAATGTTCAGTGGACGAAATGATGTTACTAAGACATAAATCCTTAAATCAAACTTATATCCAGCAATCAACAGTGGATTGGGTATGTATTTCTGCACAATAGTTGCACAATCATAAGTGAGATCACTTAGATTCCTGAAGATAAAGATTCCTTTACCCCTTGACTGGTCTGCTGGCTTGCATATCCAGGGTACAGTCTTTCCAGCTTCTTTCTGTTTAGTGTATTCCGACACAAACTTCTTGTAATCGTTAGGTAAATTGAACGATAATGGAACAAAGTTGTAGAGAAAATTGCCATAGATACCCTTCATTCGTCTTAAATTTCTAGCCAAACAGTCTTTTCTCGTTATGGCGATGGATTTAGGGAAATGATTAAGCCGTTGCCATGGACGACAAGCTTCAAAGTCACTCGTTCGAAACCCCGAAGTTTTCCACCAAAGATTCCAGTCATTTTCATCATCATCTTCATCGTATTCTTTCCAGCCAAGATCAAGGAATACATCTCGTAGAATCTCTGGGGCATTATCACAAAGTCGGAACACTAAACAAGCCATATTATAAGCTTAATCCTGTGTGGTCCAACTTCATATAATAAACTTCCACAAAGTTTTCTTACTTTGGTCTTGTTTTGATCTCAGGTCAGAAAGACCCTTGAAAACTGCTCGAGAAGTAAGTATATTCATCAATAAAAGTTCTTGTTGAGCGATTCTGTCATCGATCGATATAATGACCATGTTGTCGATCAATTAAGGTATCATGTTATACTTTACAAAGTGCATAAAAAGCCATGCAATAATTAATAATTGACTCTTTTGACGTCATAAATTTGCATAATTTATTCGTGCATAAATTAGCCAGCGGACATTCCACGTGCGGCACGTGGCTCGTCATTCAAGATGGCGGCCAAGGAAGCTCTAAAGTAAGTTGAAATAAAGTGTGATTTTTGTATTACTTGTTGACCTTATTCTTGATATTTTTACTTCTCACACCAAGTGATATCTAGCAAGGGTTATTAGTGATGTGTTGATTGCCTTTTTATAGACTCGTAGCTACAGTAAATGAAGATTCGGATGTGGAGGTGGACGATCAGCTGTTGAGTTCCAGTGATAATGTAAGTGCATACAGTCTTGATATTTGATTATATTTTCAATATTACTCGAAGGGTAATTGCCATTTAAGGTTCATGAAGCAGACATGTATGTTGTTGCAGTTGCGTTTGGCTGTGAGATATGATTACAGCAGGAATACTATGCGTAATGCCTACAGCAATCGTTGGCCTTCATCTGCAAATAATCCCATAAATAAATAACAAATACTTTTTATTTGTACGCAGTAGGCTTTCAAGCTATAAGCTTGTGGAGCCATGTATCCTCCATACACATCCCTTACATACACAGAGGGAGGAAAACCAGAGAACCTGGAGAAAAAACCCTTGTGACAAGGGAGAGAACAACGTGTTTACATCAAACAAACTCAATTCACTTATGGCATCTGCAGACCAGCAGACCAACCTGTTTGACTCACAGCAATGAAATACAATGCATTAGCAGCATATGTAACCCATTTTGTTATAATTCATCTTGTCGTTTATAAAGATTACTTTTATCTGGTGGTATTTCAACAGGAAAGTGATGGACAAGAAGAATCAAGGCACAGCAATGTGATTAAAATAATTAAAAATCTTGACAAAAAGTCATCTAAGAGGTAAATGTAACATTGGTTTGCACTATTCCCTGTCATGGATGGGGAAATGTCAGGGTTTAGATAACGAGAATGAACTTCTGACTTTTTGACTTCAAGTACCATGTGATCCTAATGTTCATTTATTAATAATGATAATAATAATAATAATAACTTTATTTTTATTGATTCATAAGGAAAAGAAATCAAAGATCTGAGCCAAACCTCAAAGTATCTGAATTTCATCTAAGCAGTGGTGGAGGTAATTATTTTAACTACTTACTTAATTTAGTATGGATCTCGATAAACATTTGATTAAGAAAATAAACACAACAATTGCTGGACGTTTCGATGACATGTTGTTGAAAATGATGACAGGATGTCATTGAAACGTTCAGCAATTCTTGCGTTTACTTTATTTTATTTTGTTTTATTATCATTACACCTTCTACGAACTTTGGTATTTATTTTAGATAATGAAAAAATTGACATCAAAGACTTGATTGGATCACTACAGAAGGAAGGCCAGTATGGAAAGCTCAAGAAGAAATTGGTAATTCAAATGGATATTAGATATTAAATAACGATTAAAGGTTAACCCTATTCACAGTTAATGCACTCATTTTACTTCTCAAACAACAGGCTAATTAGAGATAACTAGCTAAAAACTAGTGTGAGCTGCGTCGGTGTTTCTAATGAAACAGTAATGATAAAAGGGTAAATTTTACACTGTGAAAAGATGAAAAAACTTACTGATGTTTCGGACGCTAGTCCTTTGTCGGAGCAAAAGAGGCCAATTAGTAATCTTTACGTGACGGGGTGGCAGCCATTCTTGTAACAGTAGGTGTTATGTCTTTATTTCCTTTTGTTCACCAGGAAAGCATGGAAAAAAATGCTGCAACTCTTGATGTACCATTACCTCAACTAGAAACAAATAAAGTGAGTTAGTACTACCTTGAATGTTGTTAGTGTGTAGTTCCAGAAATTATCCATACCCACCCCACAGAGGAATTTTGAATTTCTGAAGGGTGGGGGGGTCAGAGAAAGAACAAAATTACAGACTTTTTATGGAAGAAAATTGGAATTTCCAGAGGTAGGGAGGGTCTTAGAAAAAAATTCCTCCGTGGGGGAGGTATGGATAATTTCTGGAACTACACAATGTAATATTATATAAATCACTCTTTTGTTCAAAATATAAGGTTCTGCTTTAACCATGAAATAGGTGTTAGTTCCCACTAATAGAATTTTTTGCAATTTGATTTAGAGTGACCACAAAATCAATGGTTCTGAGTGGCGGCTGGACTTGATAAAATACAAATGTATAACACATCAATTCCAACCCAGACTTGCAGCCATTTTTTTGTGGACACTCAAGTGAATTTTTTTTCGGTGAAAATCTATTCTATTGTTTTAATTTTCATTATGATTAGAGATAACTATGAAAAATGTAATCTTTCTATCTTACATTAGTAGTTATGTTCTCTTAGTATAATCTATTTACAACATAAACGTTTTTTAGATCCAAAGAACCATTGCCTTTGAAGAAACATCAAAAGAAGTTGGCAAATGGCAGCCCATTGTGAAGAAAAATAGAGAGGTAAAGACTGAAGGAGCTGCACAAATATAATGAGTATTATGCCATTGTATAACTGTTATGAATGTCGCGTTCTGATTGGTTTGGAGCATTTGCTTTATGAGAGCACATTGCACGCGCGCACTTTCTGTTACTTCATTCCTATCTATTATTGTAATTTGTATTTTATAACAGAAATAAAAAACTTGCTTGCTGTGCTGTGTGCATAAACCACTTGAGGATTGGCAGAACACTCAAGAAGTGTCCAAAAGCACTCCGCTACGCCTTGTGCTTCTCCTAACACTTTTCTCGTGTTCTGCCAACCCCCGCGCGCCTTATGACAGCACACAGTACGTGTGCTTTTTCTATTTCTTCAATTTTGTTCTACCTCTAACAAGATTAATATTTTATCTTTTCATTATATATTTTTCCAGGCTGAACATTTGTCATTCCCACTAAATCCTTACAAACCTCCTGAGATTACAACTAAATCTTTATCTGTTACATTCAAGGTGAGAGACTTTATTGTGAATAACATTGCTTTTGAACCACTGAAATCTAACATGAGTTATTGAAATTGTTTTTACAGCCAAGAACACCCCTAGAACAGGAGATTGCTGCTGTATTGAATGGAAGTTCTCACTTGATGGAAAGAAAAAATAATGAGCTTACAGAAGAAGAAGAACAAGCACTTCTTGCTATGGATCTTGAGGAGGTATTACATATTCATTATATAAGATGATAAGGTGCATTAGTTAGCTGTGTTCATATACACCTGGACCCATGTTGAACAAATGGCAGATAGCACTATCTGGATAAGGATTTGCTCATCCAAAAACACTATCCACTCTTTGGGCAACTGTTCACTGTTTCAAAAAATGTTGTCCGTAAGATATCTAAAATGGGTGATCTGAGGCTAAACAGAATATTTATGTTTAAATTTGTTCTTTCTAGCTAAAAAAATATGAAAAATCACATTTCTAACTAAAGGGTCATGCTTCATGTTTGAATCTAAAAGAAAACTATGCTGTGACTTTATGTAGTGACTTTATGCAGTGTGTTACCTAGTCTAATCTTTCAGATGTTTTTTGGAAAAGGTGTACATGTATGTTTGAGTTAGGCCCTGGCTAAACGAGGAAACATGTTTCCAGAAACATGTTTACCGCGCGCATGTTTTGTCAATGTTTCCCAGTTTAGCCACATGTGAAACATTGCTTCCAAGACGCAAAAAATGTTTTTACTGTGCGGCAGAAACATTACATGTTTCCAAGACGCATGGAAACATTGTTTCCCGATGTTTCCTGACAGTTTTGCCACCTTAGGAAACATTTAGGGAAATATGTTTCTGGAAACATATTTCCTCGTTTAGCCAGGGCCTTAGTGAATAACAACCTCTTGATGATCCCACATACAATACAATTACACACTTTTTATTGAATGGTTATACTATAACTAGTAGTTTATGTCATAAATCCATTTTAAAAGACTTGCTTTCATATTTCATTTCTTTAAAGGCAAAAGAAAGAAGAAGTGAACTACAGCGACTCAGAGCTCTACAGTCTTACTATGAAGAAAAATGCAGAAGAGCCAAAAAGATCAAAAGCAAAAAGTAAGTTTTGTATTTCATTTTTTCCGAACGACAGGATATCAAACCAATGATTGTTCTTGTGAGGTACTGTTTAACCACAAGATGAATGGTGATTCATTCAAAGATTGTATAGGTTAAATGGTTTTCCTGTTGAGTACTATGATGAAGCATGCCATATTATTTATTTCCACTGTTTTCATTGCTATGTGCTGATAGAGACAATAGTCACAACTGAAAAATTGGGCAACTCACTACTACCAATCAGAGTATGTAAAGATACCAAACAATATATTTGATTGAAAATATTCTATTGCCTGATTTCCCTGTTGTGGCTGTTGTCTTGATCAGTGTGCAGCAATCAAAATAGAGTATATAACATTACACATTAACTTACCTAATTAAGTGGAATAATATTTTGACAGATACCATAGAATCAAAAAGAAATCAGAACAGCGTGCTGCAAGCAAACTTTCCATTGAAGAACTCCAGTTAAAAGATCCACAAAAAGCTGCAGAAGAGTTAGAAAAGATGGATCGTATCAGAGCAGAGGTAAAATAAAAACAGCTGAAAGACCTTGAATTATTGTTCTTCAAATAAACTTTTTCTTTGATGTCTTCTTAGGAGAGACTTTCTCTAAAACACCGTTCCACTTCCAAATGGGCAAAGAATTTACTCATTAGGGGACACAAGAATCCAGAGGTAAGTCTTGAAACAGATCAAATGAAAATCAAGTTTTGTTTTCTTTCTTTAGCTCACCATCTTCCATCGGTGATTAAAATTATGAGACATGAGCTGGGATTCCCCTTTCTTGGGCTGGGAAAATGGAATGCTATGCACTGGGAATGGGATTCACGAGAAAAAACCGAATGGGATTAATATTTGAACAAAACATAGGCTTGGACTATGGGTTTCGGTCAAAATGGGGGCTGGCACTAAATATGATTAGTACCCCTTCCCCTTCAGGACCCTCATATAACAATGAAGTTTAACCTTATTAACTCAATAGCTTTGTTAGATATTTTCTCTAAATATGTCTCTTCTCTCTACTCAGGCTAAGAAAGCAATACAAGAACAACTTGAATTGAGTAGAAAACTTACAGAGAAACAGCAAGTACACACAGAAAGTGATGATGATGATGATGATGACACTAATGCTATTGACCCATCAAGTATGTTTGGGAATCTAAAGGCAGATAGTAACAACCCTTGGAGTTTGGATACTAATACTCGTCATGAGAAAACAACTGGTTCTGTACAAGACAATGGTAAGTTAGCATAGAATATGTTAGGAAAGGGAAGCAGCGGTGGCTTGCGCTGCTAATGCCTCGCCTCTCACCAATGCGGCCCGAGTTCGAGTCCTGCCGATCTCAATGTCGTATATGAGTAGAGTTGTTTGTTGGTTCTCTCCTTTGCTTCGAGGGTTTTGGTTCTCCCGTTTTCCTCCCTCCTCAAAAATCAACTTCTAAATTCTAATTCGATTTTTGGGCTTTCACTTAGTTTGGAACCTAGCTCTGTTGTGATTGTCCCACGCTGTGATACAACAGCGAAAGCTTTGTAGATTTTTGTTTAGATTTTTTAGAAAGGAATGCAGTAGTGAGACAATGATGAAAGTGCAGGGGTCCTGAAATCAGTCATGGTATGTGGGCTGTACTGACATGACAGCTGACAGCATTGCATATGCCTGCATGCGTAGATGAGGTCACGATTGTCAAGTCAGGATTCTGCTTTTCTGAGTCGTTCATCAACTGTCACTTGACGTTTAACATGTCATTTAACAATTCAGAGTGCTTTGCAATTAACATTACATTGCTTCTTCGCACAATGAAGTGTAATCAAAGTAGGTTTTCGTGGACATCAGTCAAGGCTTTTCCATGAAATTCCAGACACTTGCCCTTGGAAACTTCATTTTTTCCGACTTCGTTATGGAAGCAATTTGATCGATGTCCACCAAAACCTACTTTGTTATGACGGCAAATTGTGCGAATTCGCGCGTATAATTGAGAAGCGTTGTGATCAGCCTTTAGATAGCTCGGCTTGCTAGAGTAGTTTTACCTCAATAATCTTGAATGTGATAAGATAAGTAAGGCAAACTTAAAATGAATTCCATGTCTTGTGTTTAAGAAACGACGGCCGGTTTCAAGCGTATTCCAGCTATTAATGTACAAGAAACGACAGAGAAGGCGAACAATGAATCAGAAGATGACAGTGAATCTGCAGAAGACAATACTGAAGATGATTTTGAAATAAAAGTATCAAACAAACCCAAGAAAGGGAAAAAGAAATCGAAGAAGAGAAAAACCAAGGACCAAGACTGGATAGAAAAGGAAACACCGAAGAAAAAAGAAAGTTATAAAAGTAAAGTGAATAAGGTTAAAACTAAAGTAAAGGGAAAAAGTAAAGACGAAGAAGAAGATGATCTATTGGAGATTTTAATGCCGTCTGACGAGGAATCAAATAACGACAACGAGAAGCCGCCCACCTCAGTTGAAACATTCAACACATCACATGCAAAGGGGAAATCTGTCATCGTTGATCCAAATAAGATATTCCAAATGGAAGAATACAATTCCAACAAAGTTCTAACAGATAACACAGACAACAGCGATCATATCCTAAACATACAACAGGCTTTTGCTAACGATGACGTCATTGAAGAATTTGTTCGCGAGAAGGAAGAGGCGATGGAGTCTTCAAAAGGCAAGGACCTCGATCTGACATTACCTGGCTGGGGAGACTGGGGAGGACCTGGTGCGAAGGTTACCAGTAAAAAGAAGAAGTTTGTAAAGAAAGCCGAAGATCCACCGCCTCGTAAAGACAGAAACCTAGCACATGTTATCATCAATGAAGAAGATGACAAACGTTTGGCCAAGTTACAGGTAAGGTCTACATTTGACTCTATTAGGGCTGTGTTGTAATTATTCCTCTTACCTTGGTCAACAGCTCGCACATTTGTTGAACCAGGTAGAGTTCTGTTTTTTCAATGATTGACTCTCCCAAAACGACGTTCCGCACAACAAAATTGCTAGACCTTTTTCGAAACAACGGCTAGTGTAACTGCGACTGAAGCGACTGTAATCACAGTAAGTGTTTGTGATATGGAAAGACCAAATAGGATAAAATCTTAAAAAATGAAAATAAAATAAAAGTAAAAGTTGTTTTAAGGTAAAAGTGTTAGTGTAATAAAGAATAGGCTAAAAACTAGCAAACAGCATCAGTATACGATGCCATGACGAGGCTCAAAGATACTTTATCAATACGTTATACTTAGAGGATACGTTTTTAGCTTAGATTTAAACTAACATAGATTTACAGCAGATCTGTTGTCAAGGGGAATAGAATTCTACGATTTCGAGAGGCATAGTACGTAACCGTGTTTGAGTATGGAATTGATAGCAGCAGCTGGTTGGAGGAAGGTATTAAGACCAAGTAAGATCATGTCTTTCCAACATGACAAATATTTTAGACTTTCCGGCAATACACAGTAATGCAATCCTCCTGCATGTCAGTAAAGTACAGGTCATAAGGAAGAGAGGCAGACAGATTTGCCGCCTAGATTGGCAGAGAACAGTTCTGACGTTTATCATACCTTGATTGATAGGTGAAGAATATACCTCATCTTTACATGAGCTCAGAGCAGTTCGAGAAGAGTATACGTAATCCTGTTGGTAAAGACTGGAATACTGGATCAACAGTCAAGCAACTAATCAAACCTCGTGTTCAGACCTTGATGGGATCGATTATAGAACCTATTAAACCTACCAAGAACCTGAAAAGATCTAATGCACATAGCAGCGTTGACAAGAAAAGATTAAAAAAGAAAGACGAAGGATTAACCATTTATAATTGAGAATTAATGACTAGTAATAGGATTAAAAGGAAAACTGTTTTATTTGAATGAAATAAACTATAACGACGTATTCGAAGTTATTGTACTGAAAAATGAGATATATATCATCAAACCTGAGTAACGGTTTGAAAATCAATCGGTCTTTCTGTCAACCATCTTTAATATTGCAAACGTAAACTTGTACACTCAACTGCATTTTATTATGTTGTGTTTGGGAATCAAGGGTGTTGTAGGGTGCGGCACTCACGCCTCACCTTTGACCACGGGGTCTAGTGTTTGATTCCTGGACTCAACATCATACATTATAGAGAACCAGGGGGCGTAGCAGTAGTGCACTCACCTCTCACCTTTGACCACGTGGTCTACACTATAGAGCATCAAAGGTGGTGTAGAGTGCGGCACTCGCCTCTTACCTCTGGGGTATCGGGTTCTATTCCCAGACTCGGCATCAGATGTACCTGGATAGTTTTTCATGCGTCTCTCCCTCGATTCAAGGGTTTTTCTCCAGCCAGGTTCTCCGTTTTTTTTTCCCTCCGCAAGACCTAACAAGCTAAATTCCTATTTAATCTGTGAGTTGGCCGTGCCCAACCCATCAGAGGTTGTTTCAAGGTATTGATAAAAGGCGCCGCATCACCGTCCTGTGTACGGCCTAAGTATGTCGCGGAGTTGCCTGTTTTGCAATTTTTTCCAACTATTCATAGGTAAGATAAAGCGATAACTACAAAGCAGAGGTAGTTTGGTTGTTAAAAGTTTTTATTGTCGATCATGAAAGAAAAACTGATGGTTGGCAAACAGCGCCAACATTAGGTAAGATCTATAGCACCAACAAGGATAGCTAAAGTCTTGCTGGATGGGCTTTGCAGGGCATCAATTCATTATCGGCGTAGTGACACAGAAAGCAGATTGATAGCCTTTGATTAACACTGAGACATGCTATGCTGGGTTGCTCACCATTTACCCGGAAAAACCGGAAATTCCGGGTTGAAAAACAAATGGTATTCTCTACTTTCACATCCCCATAATACTTTGCGTCTTTGGGGATAACCAGAGGGTAAAAACCCACTTATTTTGCTGAAGGCTGATCAAACAATGTTGACAATACCTTGTTTGGTATCTAAAAATAAAATGAAGAAGTAAAAAAACAGAAAAAGATAGAAGCTTGAAGACGTTTAAGGTAAATTTTAAACATTTTTTCGTAAGTCAATACATTTTCTGTAAGACCAAAACTCTTGATGATCTGTACACGCAAAAATAAGTTGGAATAAACTGATAATCAGTATTGTACAGATAAAAGCAGGTATAGTATAAAATCAATTAAGAAACCTTTCAATTTGGGACACTTTTTTGATTGGTTACCCCCCAAAGACGCAAGGCATTATGGGATGTTAAAGTAGAGAATGTATCATTTCGATCGAAGAGTTCCGGAAAACTCGGTCTTCCTATTGAGGTAATCCACTTTTCCCGCTCTTTTCGATTCTTCCGGAAGACGCGTGTACAATTTTTCGAAAGTCAAAGTTTCCCGCTTTTTTTAACCATCAGCAATGAATAACCACCCGGATGGATTGGTTTAAATGGTAAGCACCCCCGCATCGCAGCAATAATGATCAGTAGTACTAATATATTAATTACTGATTAACAAGCTATAATTCCCTGGGTTATTAAGCTAAGTAACTGCCCCTGCGTGAGGTGGCGGCCAGGCTGATTGCATGAAATCTAGTAGATCTAGTTTTAGTACGAATGTCGTTCGTTTGTCTAATTAAAGGCTTATTTGATTTTTATTTTATCTTTAGCTTCTTCAACTAAACTCGCTTCATTGGTTAGGAGTCAAACACATCAGGTGGGGTTAATTCACAATGAGTTTTCTGCAACTCGCATTATGTTAAAGTCAACTCTCGTCTGCGGACAACCCCGGCCGATATTTACATACCCCTCGTTCTTGCGGACAGGAGCAAAATGTCCGGTAAAAGTACTTACAAAGAAATGGCTCTCCCTATTGGGGACGCTCGTTATTACTGGTAGACCAAGTCACAGTACCGAGGGTACCCGCTGTAACGAGAGATGACTGCACTTAATATTATTCTTAAAATCTATAAAACTTTAAAACTAGCTTATGTATGCTTCTATGCAAAATATATCTATGTATTGAATTTTTAACATCAAGCGAAGTACGCATGCGCAGGCGCAGATTTGTTTCACTATAGTAGAGGCGCATCTTATAATACAGAGCTGGTCATAATCGATATATGCTCTCCTTTTTATGCAGTATTAGACAAAGCTTTTGGTATGATGAATGTAATAGGAATAGGATGATGTTCTCACGCATTAGCTTTGAAAATCGTTATGAATAGTTGTTTTAGTAGTGGAGTTTGAATACTGTAGTCTTTTTTTCCTTTTCTGTGTGAATAAATTGACCGTCAGAGATGACTTGAACAATGACTGCAAGTCTACCGTAGTCCATACTAGTATTATGATCCAGGGTTTAGTCTGTAGTTAGATGGTTAGGTGTGTTCGTCTAGGTGCTTATCCAACGAATAAAGGTAAGCAAAGGTTTTTCCGCAATGAACACAGGAATACTTATTATCTCGCATGTGAATTCTCATGTGCCTCATGACGGTTGCGCTTTGCGTAAAAGATCTTCCACAGTATTTACATTCAAATGGCTTTTCTTTGGTATGTGACAGTTCGTGCTTGTTTCTCGTTGATGATTGGGCAAATGTTCTTTTGCAGAACCTGCAGCTAAATGGTTTCTGTCCAGTGTGAGTACGAACGTGATTGGCCAATGTAGTTGTCTGTGCAAATCTCTTTCCACACAGGACGCAATTAAAGGGTTTTTCTCCGGTGTGGGTTCGTAAATGTGCAGTCAGGACCCCAGATTGTGCAAAACGTTTACTACAGTAGCGACACCTGAATGGCTTCTGGCCGGTATGTGTTCTGATGTGGTTGTTTAGACTTGACAGATGAGTGAAGGCTCTCCCACAATGACTGCAGAAATAGGATTTTTTGCTTGTCTTGTCTGGTTCTTCAATTATATCGTACATGGCCTCCCAATTTCTCTCAAGGCTGTTTTTGGTGTCTGCTGCCAAGTTATCAGGTGGTGTTGTATTTGTTGAAGTATAATAACTATGAGATTGAGGATGACATGACGCCTCACCAGAATCACCCGGCGAAGATTCCTGTGTGTCAGCATCAAGCAATTCTGCTGCAGCATTTACCCGAGGCTCTTGCCTACGAAGTACCTTGAGGTTGGATTCATAGGCATTGCTTTTAGATTTCTTCTCATTAGGATTGCTAAATGCGCTGTTGACGACAGTTCTCGTGTCGTCTTTCATCACGATGTTCGCCTCTTGGCTGTCAGACTCTTCTTGCTTGAATCCAGTATATATGGGAGAACGTGGCATCTTTCCTTGGTCAGGTGACTTCTTTCTATGCACGTCTTCACTGTTAATGGTATCACGTGCTGTATTGTCCCAGTATGATTCCGATGACTCATCTTTAGTGTTTCCCGTCAAACAAGCTGTACAATGAGAATTTGCCTGGCTTGTTTGATAGCAGCATTTGTCACCTATAACAGATGTGGTGCATAACCGTGGATGCACTTCCCCCGTGGCTATTTGCTGACAAATCATACAGTCGTGCTGAAATTTGTTTTGGTTCACTTTTATTACTCGTGGAGGATCGATGGTGTCTTTGTGAAGCCTATCTTCTTCATTGTACCAGTGATATCTTGATACCGAAGTCTCCTGATTCACGCCTGCTCCAGGGATTTTTTCATTGTTTCCATCGATAGCTAAACTAAAGCAATCAATGATAATGGGATTTTTGGGCGAAGATCGCTGTGCCGTTATTTCATTTTGCGTTTCAAAGCTATAATTGGGCAGCTGTGCAGTAGGGTAACAGATGTCCCGCTCAAGGTGTGGGCTTGTCACTTGTTCTTGGATCACGAGGGGATAACAAGGCAAGAAATAAGGTTCACTGTACTTTTGAAGGTTACCTTGACAACAAGACCTATAGCACCGGCCACGTGCTGGGGTAAAAGCAGAACCTATTTTCTCTTGTGTGGGGTAGCCCAGCGAGTGTCTTGGCTCACTCAGGGGCATATCCACGAGACGGCTGGCATGTTTTCTAGAACCCTCTATTGGCTCTAAATGCCGTGCTATTTCATGTTGTTCAGCGGCTGTCTTTGATCTTGAGGAATAATCATTTCCTTGGATCAAAGTGTTTTCTCTCAGATCTTGACGATGGTCGTTTCCTGGTCGTGTTGCTAAAGCAAGTGATGGTAGTTGGTCATCATGTGTTGAATGGTACGTGCTTTGTATTGGTTCCCTATATTCTGGCCAATACTTCCTAGGGCGACCCCTCTTTATTATGACTTGCTTGGGAGACAAATTAGTACGATATGGATTTAGTGTTGAATCTTTTTCCCTGGTGTTATGACTTTGGTAGTAATCAATATAATTCCCGTGAATATCGCTACCAACGATTAGTTCTCTTCGCTCATCACCCTCATCGAAACACCTTGTCCTTGAAGCACAATCGGAATCCATATTGAATCCTAAAGAATAAAAGTCTAAAAATTAAAATACGCACACATACATATCATGATGATAAATATATATTATTAGAGTATTATTTGGGATGATGCAACATATTACTAACAAGTTTCATTGGGTCGTGTTATGAGGCTTGGTTATGGCCAAAACAAGACGTGATCTGTTGTAACAACAGACTGCATCAGGCAACTAGCATTGGGTTAGGTAATAAACTAGTCATTCCTCAGCAAAAGGGGGGGAAATGTTTCCTTCATGCAAATCTAACCGGATAAGATACATTACTGTTAGAAAAAAGCCTGACTGGCACGGCACACTGACTATATCAGAAAACCTCGTTGCATCCATTTGAATATCACGAACAACTAACTAATGCATTTTTCTTACGGAACATATATACGCAGCAAAAGAGTCGTTTGAATAACAAACATCGTCATCGTCAGCTAAATGAACGTGTGTGGATCACATAGTCAGTTTAGACCAAATCATTTTCAGTTTTTCTGGTCTGCAAGTGAGGTATTAATATGGTATTACTAAGGTTAAGTATTGCTATGGTTCAGAACTTGTATGACTGACCGCGTTTTCTTGTCATGGTAGAAAGCAAAATTAAGATGTACGAGGAAGGAATACCGTTGATGAGAAAGATGCCTTTAACTTTGTTGACTTTCAGTTTGTCCTCAGTACGGAAGGCTGAAGCAGTGTCCGAAACGCACAGGAGTGTTTAAAATATATTCCAGTCTCACCATCACAGTCTACACTGAAGTTATACTTGCTAGCTTAGTTGATAAAAAATTCTTGTAGTTGCAACGACAGCTGATCATGAATTGGAAAATAGGATTTTTTTCGTGTCTACGAATGGGAGCGCAAAATAATAAAAAATTGTACCTGTTATTCAGTTTACTCCGTATGTCGGACTAGGAATGACCAATATTGTTTTTTTCTTAGATAAATCAAAGATTATTCTTGACTCTTGACTTTAGATCTTTCTCATGCTATAATACGGAGTGTAGTTATGATGCGAAGGCACGTATAGCATGTCAGGGCCTGTTTTGAGATAATCTAGACTGATTAGGTAAAAACCCTTACCTCCTGAAGATACAGAAATGTTCTTTAGATGAGGCAATCTGATTATTTCTTTTTACACCACATTGTGGTGTAATCGTCATCATCCTTAAATTTTCTACGAGTTTCTTTCATCCAGCCATAGAAATATCCATTTTGTTGGTATATTGTCTAATTATTTATTTCAAGCTAGTTTTCTTATATTTTCAACTAATAGATTTTTGTGAGTCAGGTTCAGTGAGAAAACAGGCAGTATTGATGAATGCCGGTTTCAAGTTCAAGCTCCATGCTGCTTTGCGCTCAATGATTCTATGGAAACTAATTGTACTCTCTATCTTGACAATGATGGTGTGAATAATATGTGGACGTGACAACGTTTTTAACTGAGAAACTAATTTTACTTCACGACTCAAGAGCAAAGTGTATTTTATCAGGGTTGCTAGAAAAAAGGTTTATTCGAAACACTAAAATAGTGACACCGTAGAGTCAAAAAAAGCTGGAATGTTCTTCACTCGGGTTGTTTTGTATGACGTGTTGAACCCCCTGGGCCAGAAATATAAAAACACAGTTGAAAGACGAGACTTTCTTATTACTTTGCTTTTTTATGACAACTATAACGTTACGACGTCGCCTGTCGGTATAATTAAAAGCTGCAATTTATTATTGGGATCGCTGGATCAACAAATATGCCAAATACTGATACTAGAATATTTAGGGATAGCTTTGTTATTTACAGGGCTTTAACGGCTGTTCAGACCATTGCTAAAATTGATGTAGCGGCAAAACTCAAAATTAAACTCCGCAACACTAAATTCTTGATAAATTGTGTATGAAGGTGAGGAGAAATTCAAATTGAATGAAGCATAAGAGAAAAAAAATATATAATCAAAACAGACTATAGCCCCAGCTAAGAACAGATTACTCATGAGAGACCCGATATTGTCTTATCGGTATAGGAGGGCGGGCGAATATTTTTTAGAAATGAAGACGACGTGAATGACATTTCAAATATCTTTTTCTGCCATCAAAAACTAATTCTAAAGCAAGTTGTTTGTCGAACTGGTCTTAATGAGGGCTCCAAGACTCCATAATAGGGCCGGTCCACTTTCAGTGTGTGGACGTTGGTAAACTTGAGTTATTTGATTTTGGGCCATAACATTACTTGCAGCATTTGCGGATTGTTGGAGCGTCAAACAACTCCAAAAACAAGATTATATAAATATTTTTTTCTAACACAAAATGAAAGTCGCCTTCATATCATCTTTTTGAGCAGTTGTGGTGCTGTTGATTGGCAAAAGAAAGAAATGACGACTAACTAGTAAATATCTAAGTCGCTGAAGTCTGCCTAAATCCTAAACTGAATAAATAAGTTCCTTATCTTGAATCTAATTTTCGAAGTTAATAGAACTTTGATTTTGATTGAATGGGTTAGGGATAGGTACATACACGGATTCGCGGGATTTTGTCTGGATTAGAAAGTTCGTCTTTTAAAATAACTGACTAAGAAAAATTTTTGAACAGTATTTTTGTCGTACTGACGTACTGACGGAATTCGCCTAGGACAAAAAGAATTAATCAAATAAATAAAGGAAATAAATAATATATAGATCGTTGTCAGAGAAAAGAATGTTTCTGCAAGTTTTGATTAAGACATGACCCTGAAGTGAGTTTTCATTATCTTGATATTATTTAGACAAAAGTTATATAGCATTATTCGTGGTATTGGGTTGATGTCGCGCAATAAGTTGAACTTGCAAGGGGTCCCTTCACCTTGCATTGTGATTGGTCAAGACGCCGAGACTCCCCTCAAGCAAAAACAACATTGAATAAAGCAACTATGACCACTACGAGTTGAATTGATTACGTAGTCTGTTACACATGCAAATGTTTGGCACCAGATGTAGTCCTTAGTATTAAGACAGCTTTACTGAGACAGTGATGGATTATTGCTGGATAATCATTCATTAATATCTCAGTACAGACCTTCAATCTGTTTGTTAGCCTTTACTGAATCAATGATAAACAAATCGGGTTTGCTTTACTTTGAAGTTTATTAAAGAAATATTTCGTATGGCAAAAAGTGCAATATCGCAGGGCTTGAAGTTCAATCGAAGGATTAAGAGAACAAATTTCAGTGACAATGTACCTAATGTACGCTGTCAGCACTTTATTTTTTCTAACTTTTTCATGTTGCTTTGCAATGATAGTTAGCGCACAGGGTGAAGTATTTTCCCTGTATAGCTAACATTTGTTTTGCTTCACTAAACTCGTTTCTTGATCAACAGACAGTAGTAGTCTGGCTGCATGCCGGCTATATATATTTTTCAATATTTCCCATTTATATGCTTTTTTATCCCTTTTTCACACTTAACTCAACTTGTTTGTTTTTTCAACTTGTTTGTTTTTCACTCAAGTATTCTCATTTTATTTGTGTCTGTTAAGAGTTGTGGCATAAAAATACAGTAGTGGCAAAGATACGTCAACCATGTCTTTTGGGAAGACAACATCATAATGTTTGAACAGTTTCGAGTGCACCAAATGATTGAAAGTTTTGACATTTAAGTAGATGTTTGAAAGTTTTTCTATTTCGCACCACGAACAAAGAGGTTCTCATTTTGCGATGTCAGTGTAGAGTACGGCTAGAAGTGGATGGCTTAACAAACTACACATGGTCACTGCAACTCATAGGTCGCGGTCATACGTAAATCAAGAATGTTAGAAAACATTATATGTACTGTTGTAATTATCGAAAACATGCAACACTGTACCTTACCGCATACACTTGTGTAGAAAGGTGACTCACAAGCAGTTTGTGGATGAAGTAGCTGTATGACGGATGATGACTATAAAGAGCTGTCTGTATGTGCCAGTATACCTCGTTTCACACCCAGACTTATATTGGAATTTATTAAAAATTAGATCATCCATGTCAAAAGAAACAAATACATAGTTGCCTCTATTTTGTTTTTCAACTCGCAGCGAATGATAGTGTAGCAGACAAGGTAATTATAGTTTGACAATAGAATGTTTATTCATCGTGTGGGATCGATATTATCCACCATGGGCTTTCTGACACTGCAACAACAACAACGAACACCAACCAGATGACGAATAAAATTGAACAACAAAAACGATATTTTACGTCAACAAGATGGAATATTCTAGTGTGACAACCTGAGGTATTAGATCATAGCCTTAAGGACCCCTGTCAAAATGATTGAAAAACAAGAGAGAACAATAAAGAGTCAGACAGCTTAACCATCATGATATATTTAAAGAATCATGCGTGCGGCGTAGGGGATTGGTTAAAGTGCTTTGATTGGCATGGTTATGATTGCATATCGCGTTGGTAACATACTTTAGCAAGAGACTTCTATTTATGATCTTAAGTGAAGCACTTAATCAGCCCCTCGATCCAAAAGATCCTTTTAATTTGTAGTGATTATGAAATCGATAAATTCTAAGATAGACAGATAAGAAATAAAACAAAATCACTGTTACAACTCTACGTAACACTGTTGAAATATTCTTTCTATCACTGGAGAACATCAACTCAAAACCATTCGCTTGGTAGACGATTCTTGATCATAAGCTTTAACGTTACTAATTAATCAACGTATAGTCGCCTTATAAGCTATTTTATCAGTTCCGCATTCGAATTCCAAGTATAGCTAGCTTAACTCTGGCGATAGAATGAGTTTGAAAGATGCGGACTTCTTGTATTGTTGCCCTTACTGCATGGCACTAGCTTATCGCACTGATAAAATGTTTTGGGCAAGAAGACGACCAAATAACTGTTAAAAAATGCCGGCAGCGTTAGCACTACTGTAGCCTGTTGCCACGTATATATATATTTCATCAGCATCAACTGGTTCACATCGTTTCAAATCTTTTCGGGTGATGAGCCATAGTCTAATGGCCGTAATATAGGTTTTTAGTTATGGTTGGCACTGAAGCAGCAAAGATCACGATCTTTACTAAACCTTTTTGTTTGCCGCACCAGAAGTTAGTGTAGCACCCTTCAGGGCAAAGTGAAGTAGCACAAGTTAGTGTAGCACCCTTCAGCTTTAGCTCACCATTCACTAACTCTTAACCAAGGTTAAAGAATATTGGCGCCGTTGTGCTATGGTTTTACTAACATATTAATTTTGTGCGAGTCTCTGCTAGTAAATCTTTTGATTTGTATGACTGATTTTCAAATCATGATTATCTTTGCTGTATAGTATGTATTTTGTTCTCTACAAATCTGGGAAAAAGTTTCATATTGACACTTCTTTCTCTAAACCACACCTGTAACTAGATCACTAGATCCTTCAGACAACAAGAGGTTCTCAGGTTTCTAGACGATAGCTATTTTTCTTTCTTATTTTAATGAGCAAAACAAAAGATACTAATTACAATAAGTGTGGAATTAATAAGCAGTGAAACCAAGCTGCGCGTAGTGACTGCTGCTGGCAGACGTAATAATTACACACTTTGAAACGCCTTGGAAATATTGAAAACAATAAGATTATATAAATATTTGCATTTCATTTACACTTAAGTCTGAAAAAGAACTACTTGGTTTCAGAGATTTATCTTCTTCCTCTGAATCCAAAGGGGAAACGTTGCTCATGATACAAATTACGTTGACTTGGAAATAAATAGTTTTATAAAATAGTTAAAAGAAAACAAGTCTTGTTATGTTTAAGGCGCGATATTAAACACGGAACAGTTTTCTTTGCCATTTGTCTCCCAACGGCGCTGCAACACCAGTTGCTTGGAGCATTGCGTTGTAACCTAAAGCGAAAAAATGTTACGAGACTCGTTGCTGCAATCGTTACGAAAAGTATAAATCGTTTCTACTTTTGGCAACGATTGAGTCTGCGCTGCACCGTGATATCGCTCTTTTGTCGCAACGCTGTTGCGAGACAAGTTGCAGAAAAAATTGCACCGTGTAATGGCGCCTTAAACTGTCGTATCAACTGTGCGCGTGCGCAGACCGTGAGCAATCCGTCCAGTTGATGGGATAAAGTAACATGCAAGGATTAGACAAAAGTGCTGCTGTAATAGCATTGCATGGAAGAGTTTCAATAATCACCCTATTTTACCATCTTTATTGTATCTTGTGTCCTGCTGATTTCCTTTATAACACGTACCAATTTGTCAGTTTAACTATTTATTTTTCATACTCTTAGTTTTTAGTCTTCTTTTTGTCGAGGAACTATTCAATATTTAGTTGTTTCAGCCGAGTCTGGAATTATTACTAGTTAGAGTGAAGTACAACCCGTGAAATAGATATTAGACTAATACACGTTACACTAATATTGAATACACTAGAAGGAAATGCACCGTGCCTTCTAAAGAATCTTTTAAAGAAAACCAACGAGGTGCATAATTATGGCTTACGCAGTTCTGATTCAAACTTAAATTCCCTCTACCCCTTTCTGAGTCCTTGAAGCGAAGTACTTAAACCGCGGAGAGTAATGAGCAGTGCTATAGAAGTACTAATAGCTTTTAATTCTGTTTTTTTTAATAGGTAGGCTAATATGCTGAATTATAGCTTTAATATTACTCACATGTTGTAATTTTCTTTTTATTGTTGCCGTTGTTTCTCTTTTATTCTTTGTCTCAAAGGAAAAAGAGAGTGGCACGCGACTGAACCGGTAATATTAGAGAGTTTTAGATTTACGTTCACGGCAAACGTGAAACGTCAGTTGA
>NW_022259060.1:21043-34060 GCF_009602425.1 Actinia tenebrosa | reverse complement strand
CCACCCCCACCCCAAGGGAATAAATATCGACAAAACAAATAGTACCGAAGTGGGTTTCCTGTGTATTTCTGCCCGTGAAGAATGATGGGTATAGTAACCGGCTTTCCCTTCGATTGAGTCAATCTTCTCGTTCATTAAGAAAAACGATAAAAATATTCAAAAAACCATGTCAAACGAGAAATTATTACGATGCTACAATAGAGGATGCGGTAAAGAATTTAGAGAAGGCGATGATAGTGAAGGTAGGTGGTAAATCACACTGATATATAATGAGATTAAAGAAAGACTCAACATCACGTAGTACCAGCATGTTTTGTCGCGGTAAACGATAATCACAAGCTTATTAATGTATTACTAACCTTCTTGTTTAGATTGTTCACATCATCCTGGTGCCCCAGTCTTCCATGATGCATTAAAGGTAATGTCTTCCAACTCTATAATACAGTGATCATCTATTGAAGGTTTCTTACCATGGTTTCTAGTACATATATAGATTGGATCTAACTTCGAATCCCTGCAATATAATGTGTAGTTGATATATATTTACCCTAACCTGCGTACTCCTTAATACTTCCAGGGATGGTCCTGTTGCAAAAAAAGAGTCACAGATTTTACAGAATTTCTAAATATTATGGTAAGTTTCAAAATAACTAGATCAATTATGATCCATTCCTGCCAGCAATGTTTGATACACTAATGTGTTGCTGGCTGGCAATATGCAGCAGAGGTAGAATCATGACATCCAGGGTATGATGTAATATGATTCTCTTGATTGTATCACTGCAGAGAATCCTGTTTAGTAGAGAGTTTTAGATTGACTTTTTTTTCTCCCCGCAAACGGCAAACGTGACCACGTTTTCATAGTTTTCCTTTATTTTCCTTTACCATTTACAAACCTTCTCACCAAGCGCAAATACTCTTTTGTTTTTCTACTACTTGAACTTTTTTGCGATTCTTTTTCAGTAATTTAAAAGAATTTTTTACTGGTCAACTGACGTTTCACGTTTGCCGTGAACCTAAATCTAAAACTCTCTAGTATCTGCTTTTTGTTGCAGGAAATTACCCTTGAAAACTCTTTCGTAAGCAACTCATAATAAAAAGTTGCCCCAAGATTTAAAGCCTTTAGATCCATAGAGTCCAAGCAATGATAACAAATAGCCTTTGGTTTGCCTTTTGGCGTGATGAGTAAAGATTATGGTGCCATATGTAGTCACAAATTACATTTGTCTATTGGTAATGTTGACAATGATGAAAGTGCAGGGGTCCTGAAATCAGTCATGGCATGTGGACTGTACTGACATGACAGCTGACAGCGTTGCACATGCCTGCATGTGTAGATGAGGTCAGGATTGTCATGTCAGGATTCTGCTTTTCTGAGTCGTTCATCCAATGATATTTGTAATCAGTTACTGTGGACTGACTATACAATGTAAAGTCTTGTATATCGAGTAAACATTAGTGTTGTAACCTTTTCTCTGTTCCTGTCCAATAAGGGCTGTACTAGGTCTAAACACAGCAATGTAAAGCCGCCAGAACCTGAACCAACCAACAAGGATGAAAAACCACTAGAAAAAGATGAGGCAAGTACATGCTAGGCTTGTTAATGTTGTGTGTAATGAAAATATGCAGCTGTCTCACCTTTACCATCATAGAGTTATTAATCAATCAAACACTACATCAGGTCCAAAATCAAATGTAGTTATATAAAGATTTTTCCTTACTTTTCTCCATAACAGGATTTGCTGTCCAAAGCTTTAATTGTTTCAGGATTGAGTTTAAGTTTAAAAGTTTAAGTTTAAATTTAAGTTTAAGTTTGGGTTTAAGTTTAATTTGGGTTTAAGTTGAAGTTGAAGTTGAAGTTGAAGTTGAAGTTGAAGTTGAAGTTGAAGTTGAAGTTGAAGTTGAAGTTGAAGTTGAAGTTTAAGTTTAAGTTTAAGTTTAAGTTTAAGTTTAAGTTTAAGTTTAAGTTTAATACCCCATTCACACCTAAACGTGTTTAGTTAAACTATGTTTTCATTAGGAAAAAAATTGAGAAACTAGAAACCTGCAATATAATGAAACTTTCTAAAATATTGTCAGAGCAAGACAAAGGATAGTTTACATACATTATTTTACCAAATATTGTGCAGTGTTTGTAGATAGTTTTCCAAACCTGTTTAGTTAAACCACTTTAAAACATGTTTAAGCCTTGGTGTGAATGAGGCATAAGTTTAAGTTTAAGTTTATGTTTATTGAGAACAGTTTTCATTTTTGTGGTGATTTTTATAAGCAGTTGGACCTGAAAATATGTCACAACTTAAAAGCTCTATAGTCATGGGTTTATGCAGTCATCAAAGTTACCAACCATCACACTAGATTAGACTTGTTGTTCTAGTACAAGTTATGGTGCTTTCAAGGTTTTACTCTTCGTTCTCCAGTCTTCCAGTCTACCACGTTTGTTAACCACAGGTTAACTGTTTGAGATTTTCATTATCAAAAAAAAAATTAATTCATTACAGTATTTAAAAATTTTGTGTCTTTTGCTTATTGAATGTGCTTGATATATTGTCATGTAATAGTTATAACAGTACTGCTTGTCATCTCAGGTTATTGAAGTAAGAAAACCAATGAAGAAAAAAGAAGATATGTTACCACGACCGAGGTTTGTTTTAAATAACCACATATTCTGACAGTTATATGCACTTGTAGCAAGCTTGCAAGGCTGCTTTTTAATTCTTTATACACAATAATCAAGAATGCTTTGGCTGTCAAAGGGTTTTAAGTGATTATTTTGATGTTTTGAATATTAATTTTACAGTGATGATATTCCAAAAACCAAGCTTAAAATGACAGTGACTGATTCATTAAGAAAAGCCCTTGAAAAACAGAAACAGCAAGATAAGCAGGAAGACAATGAAGGTAAAGCAAGGTCATCTGTGTCAAGATGTTATTAGATACATAATCTTGAATCATGCATATTCTTTTTGTTTAGTTGCTGATAATGAAACTGATGAAGTTAAGCCTGGTACTGTATGTAAAAATAGTTCTTGTAATCAGGTAATACCATTTAACAAATAAACCCACTTTTTCCGTGCTCTGTACAGTAATATATCATGCAGGAGGTCATGTAACTACAAATGAAGTTTAAGTCATATGAAGTGCTTTGGGTGCTTCCTAAGTGCTATCTTATTATAAACAGAGCATGAAAAAAAATGTGTTTTTGTTTTGTTATAAAGAAAATATCCATTGCCAGTAGTTGTTAATGCTGTTTTCTTACACATCTTTACAACATTTCCTGCAATGGCAAAAACCACAGCAACCATGCTCTGTTTACCGCCATTTGCATTGCTACGTGGCCACCCCAGACAAAAATTGCGATGTGCACTTTGCAATAGACTGCCGTAAATCAAACATGTTGACGTCATACATGCGTTTGGATTGGCCCGGATAGGCCCAGTGAGTGTGGCTCATAATACTAACTTATAAACAATCAACAAGTTTTGGCGCCTTTTGAATCACACACTATGATTGTCCTTGAGTGGTAATCATATAGCTTTTAATATTTTTTGGTATTGAATTTATTTACACAAAAGGAAAAACAGTTGCAGGATCTAGCAGCACTTCATGTGTGCGGATGGCATCTGCAATGTTCTCCGTTCACTAATTAAGTACAGCTTTCCGTCAGTCAAAATGCTCATACTATCCTAACTATATAATAAACCTCTATATAATGATTTGATTAAATTCATAGACTTACGAAAATGAGAGTTCCAATGATGAGAAGTGTTGGTTTCATCCTGGAGCACCGATCTTCCATGAAGGGTAGGTGTCTTTGATGTTTGTGTTCTTAACAGGACACCGGTTATTCAATCAGTTATAAATTTATATGGTTCATTTCAGGTTTAAATTCTGGACTTGCTGTCAAAAAAGAACCTCAGATTTTAGTGAATTTTTGAATCAAGAAGGGTGTACTCCAGGCAGTCATCGCTGGAAACTCACAGATGAGGTACCCAATAGTATTCTCTTTATTTATGGAAATTTCTCTTACTATGACCCTTTTTTTTATCAAACTTGACTTGGGACAAGGGCTCTATACAATATTGACATAATGCTGAACAAGGACATAGTAGCATAATATTTTTGGAGGGGCTAAGATGAAAAGTAGGCTTTTAAAAAAATAAAAAGTGAGCTGGTATGCATTGTGCTTCTCTAATGTAATAAGAATTTAGAAAAGCATTATTGATGGGTTGCAAGCATTCCCAAGAAAGTCAAAAGACAAAAGCATGGTGGCCATTGTGGTGCCATTACAGTAGATTGGATGCTAATGAAAAATCTTTGTTAAATGGCACCAACATGATGCAACATGCAATTAAAGAACCATAAAATTAATGGTAAATTTCAAAAACTAATTTCTCAGTGGGTGGGGGATATAGCTATACAGCTTCCCTGGCTCCTACCTTCCTGTTGAAAGAGAAAGAATATCCATCCAACAGAAAATAGAAAAATGTTATTAACTTTTCTTCTTTCATTACAGGAGAAAAGCAAAATGGTTGTGTGCAGGTAAGTTAGAGCCATTATTATTAACAATGCAGGATTCAGTAATAGATAAATATTAATCAGTTATTAGACTAAGCTGGGCCAAATGCCATGGTTGCCAAGCTCAACAGCTTTGTTTGTACATGTAGAATATTGTTCAAACATGTGTTTACATCATTTTACAGTTGAGTCAATCTTGAATCAATATTGGTTATAGAAAGATGTGATTCTAAAATATATTATTAAGATTTGATGATTTATTATTTATGTTTTGATCATTTATCATTTATAATAGTTTTTTTAATCAACCATAAATTTAATAAATTTTATGAATATCTATTAGTGCCCTTGCCCTTGCCCTTATACATGGATATAATCAAAGGTGCTTTACATTGAGTTGTGAATGACAGATTGCTTTTTCTTCTTTTTTTCTAAATAATACAGAAATGCTGATTAATGACTATTTGTACAATGACCAACCACGCTGGTAACGCAGCCAGAATATGAAATGTAGGGTATTCGTGAGGATCCCAGAGCGATATTTTTTCTCTATAGATAAGTTGAACTTTGATTTCGTTCAACTTATCTATAGAGAAAAAATATCGCTCTGGGATCCTCACGAATACCCTACATTTCATATTCTGGCTGCGTTACCAGCGTGGTTGGTCCTTGTAGTGTAGTGGTTAACACATCGGACTAGAATACCGAAGACGTGGGTTCGAATCCTGCCAAGGGCATTTGATATTTTTCTCTTATCCTCTCTACTTCATTATATACACACCGAACGCACAATTTATTACTACTATTTGTACAATGGTTTAGATTCTTAATTAACTCCTTTTTTTCAGATATGATTGGTACCAAATGGGTAATTCTGTTGTCCTGTCCATTTATGCTAAACTACCAGACCCTGAGCAATCAGTAATAGAGGCAAACAACACTCTGGTAAGTAATAAATGTTCTCATGTGCTTAAGGGTGGGCATGTAGTGGGTGTGCACTTGCCTCTCACTCTGAGGTCTTACGTTTTATATCTGTACTCAGAATCACATGTGAATAGAGCTTGTTGGGTCTCTTGGTTCTCTGGTTTTTCACTCTCCACAAAACCTGCTGTAACCAATGCTACAGTAAATCCCAATTCGATCCGTGAATAAGCCATACCCTGACTTAGATCAGGCGAAAGGTTGTTTCAGTATCAATGAAATTTGAAGGTTTCCTTTGATTTTGCTACAGTCATAACTATTTGTGTCCTTTTGCCTTCAGCTGAGTGTGAAACTAATCTTTGGTGGAGCTAATTCATTCAAACTGAACTTGAATCTTAATGGAGTAAGTAATCCTCTAACTGTACCATCCATTATATGGACCCGTCGTAGTTCATAAACATATTTTAATCTTTTTTTCCTTTTGTGGAATGTTTTCCAGGTAATTGAGCCTTCTAAAAGTTCTGTTCTTCTTTCCCCTACAAAAGTTGAAGTTAAATTGAGAAAAGCAGAACTAGGAGCATGGAATAGTCTTGAACTGAAAACAGAAACTAAGGGATAAAAATGTACAAAAATAAAACGGTCACATAAAGTTGTTGGAAAAAGATGCTACCACTTAATATTTTTATAAAGTAAAAAGTCTTGTTTTATCTATATCTGTTGTATGATAGGATATAGTGTGCTAGAGCTGACCTATGATTGGTATGACTGTATCATATAATAAGATATTTAGATTAGCCCTCAACCCTGAATGGGCCATGAGTCAACAGCCCATGCAGCTGAAGGCCGAATGTCGTATTGAGTCATAGGCTATAAGGGCAAGAGGACTAATTGTCTTAGTCAAATCCAACTAGTCGGTTAAATATCTAGATGCAAACAGTTGAATTAAAGTTAAATTTAATGTTTTGGTTTTCCAAGCTGGCACTTTTTGCTACTGGTAGGCTATAACTTGTAGCCTAGTAGTAGTTCATCCAATCGGAACCCAGCATTGATTATGAAACACTTGTTGGATTTGACTAAACTCAGTCATGATATCAAACAGATGTCAGATTAAGACTGTGCGATCCTATGTAATGTGATATGTTGCAGTCATAATAGTCATGCTATAAACAAAAATACAATACAAAAGATACTGAAGATCACAATTTGATAATCTAATCTATATGGAAATAACCCTTTTTTCTGCACATTTTCATTGTCCTTTTTTTTTTTCTAGTTGCAATATCCTTCTTGGCTTAACATGTGTCGAAATAGATTCAAGTTGTTCCAGAATTGGTTATTTTTTATTATGGAGGATATTTTTAATGTAGGAATTTCTTTATCTGTTTCGTATTTAAACGACCGGTAATTAATCAGATCAGTTAAGCCTTTGATGTTATTCTTGAGCTTTTCCATGATTCGGGTAAAATCATTTCCGCGAATGTTTTTACTGTTTCTTGGCATGGCACTTTGCGATAAGTAAGAGCACATGAAAAACACTGTCTAACATGAAACCTTTCTTTTTGCCTTTTTTATCAGCCCTTTTTTTGAAATATTTTGCTTATCATTATTTCATTGTAAATAACAACTTTATTATTGATGTTTTTCATGCACTGGTGAGACAATGGAACACCGGGTCTTTCACCTGAACATTCTAGAATACGAAAAGGAATTAGATCGCGACGACTGGTTTTCTCGTAGTTATTATCAATAGGATTGACCCCGAATGATAGCACATGGTCTGGTAAGCTTGGGGCATTTAATGTACGATTACTTATAACGTTCATTGCATCCAGCATTCTCCATAAATACTTGCTCATTTTTTTCATGCATTCTTCAAGAATCTTATTTTTGCAGTTATTGTATTCCTTGATAGCTTCTCCCCAGTTCTCTATCATAGATACCAACAGATCGTTGTTGCGCAGGTTGATAGTCTTGTATTGTAAGATCCCCATTTGTTGACCTCCTACGATATGGCGTATTGCCCCACGCGTGTGATAAGCTTGGGCGGCATAAAATAGTGCTCTAGCTAGATTATCTGTTGAGAGTGATAAAGAACACCATATTCAAGTACAACTCTTTACCTAGGGCGCGATGTTGAATTGACCATTTCAGACAACATGCATGTTATTTCCTTGGTAATAAAATGTGTCTTCTCATGCACAACCATTAAATAACAAAATGATACTCTAGGGAATGACACGTCTGAAATGGGAAAACATGACCATGAGAAGAGGTACTTTGATCAAATGGTAATTTACGACCAGGGACGTCGGAGCGTTGTTTAAAACGTGACGTGCAAGGAGATGCGCAAGTTTAGTGTAGAAAAGTTGGGGGGAGGATACGATACAACTGTTATACCAACCTAAGTTTCTCTTTGTATGGTAATAACCTCCAAGATCAGACATTGCTTTTACGAGTTCTTCATACTTGCTATTATGTAATCTTTGTAAGTCTTGGATATCTCTCATATCTGTCTCGGTGTTAAGCAGTTCAAACTCATTCATCCACTTTTCCAAATCACTTGGGTCTTCAAGATTTTCCTTGGTGGTTTCCACTAGTTGTTTGGCAAACTCTTCGTTATATTTGAAGACTTTGTAATAAGAACTTGCTAGTTCCTGCATCTTGTAGCTCGTACTATTTTCTTCACGTACAACGTCACGTACAAATTCATTTGGCAGTCCTGAAAACATTAGTGGCATCGCGTACTCCAAGGTAAAAGCATAGACGTTAGTGTCGAACACAGTTTGTGAAGGTTTTCTAAAGACATCTTGGATGTACCTGTTAAACTGATTGGTTACTGTCCCTGAATCTTTTCCTATGAGTGCAACATCATAGTCGGATGTACATTTACTAGACCCATAAGGTGCAGGATAACAAACTGAACGAGGGATAACATACGAGCCTCCTATTTTTCTACACGGTACCAACTTTTTATCACTAGTTAACCACAAAATGTGTGTCACCAAAACGTATCTTGCAGCGGTGACATACAATAGTTCAGTACAATCACCCTTAGTTCTCCTGTATTTCAGATTGGTTCTGGTCGTCTCCCAGTTATCATTTCTCTTGAAGAATTCTTTGATCCTCTCAGCATCAGCTCCAAATGACGGATCTGCAAGAATCTCACTCGTAAACACAGGCATATCTTCGTTTTTCCATTCATCTTTGTTGTCTGTCTTTTTAAAGCCGTATTTGTCAGCAATATTTGTTTTAAACCATCGTAGATCCTGAGCGTCTTGTTCTATATCTTTGCTAGACCTTAATGCATTAATATTTATTAGTTTAATAGCTTGTACGAATTATTGCTTCAACAGATAGTGGCCATGATTATGTACTGTACGTTGGTTGATAGAATATATAACTAGATTAAACACTTATACTTACATGAAACCTTGTTTGTCATAGAACATTAAGCCATCACGAAAACGTTGCTTTTCGTTGAAACTAAGATGTCTGTCATCAGGATGTTTTTTTATCGGCACCTGTAATAACCCCTACATTAGATAATGGTTACTAATGCTCCATGCAATGTCAAGAACACTAAAAACTGAGTGTATGGTGAAAACTAGTACGAAGAAGCCTACTGAATTTGGAGCACCGAAAGGACTTGAATTCTTTTAATTGATATTTACTTAATTATAAGAGCCGCTTCTTTCTTATCCCGCCCGCGCCTTGACATATGCTAGTACATTCGTTCTTGTCTATTAGTGACCAAGATAACTAATGTCTGAAATAATATATAACGATTACAGTTGTTTCTTACCACAGATGTGATGGTCATAATAGTTGCCAATAAACCAATGATGATCTTCATCTTGACTGACTGGAAAATCAAATGACATCCGTTATACCTTCACCAGCCAGTCCTTAGTCTCAGCGTAGAAAAGCGATGTCATATCTAATACATATAAAATTTTAAACATATATTTTGTTTCCAAAGCATTCGTTCTTCTCATTATCTATTTATTTAAGCATACTTTTTATCAATACTATTTTTCAAACATCAACAGTCATTCTATTTTCCAGCTTTACGTTTCGGAAACCTGGAGCTTCAAAAGGACGCAAAAATGTTGATGAACATTTATAATTTATTATCAATAGCATTTTAGTTCAATCAAAGCGGTTTGTAAACGTGTTGAGATCATATCAAATAGTTTCTTGTATTTGCGTCAATTAAAGATGCATGACGGTTGTACGTTCCTTGATCTCACGCGA
This sequence comes from Actinia tenebrosa, assembly GCF_009602425.1. The sequence goes on along the minus strand of NW_022259060.1, from coordinate 24,370 downwards.
AAAGAGGTTGTCATACGACTAGTTAGTCTGGGTTCAATATATTTTTTGTTACTGTTTGTTGGTATTGTTGTTGGCTTTAGAAGATTCGGTCTTTTTACTGTGAGGGACAAAAACGCAGCTTCAAGATTCACAATCATCTTGTGGTTTTATGAATAGGTGGACAGGCTATAGCCTATCTTTCCTCGTGGTTTCATGATTTGATGGCAGTTTGTTACTGAACACTGAATGAGTAAATGATAACTAGAGGCATACTTACCGTGTGCTGTTGAAGCAAGAACTCCCTTTTCAGTCCTCTAAGCTAACCGTGTCCATCTTCCGGTCACGCCGACCGCCGTTCAGTAATAAGTGTGTGTATAAGTGTGCACTTTAGACAAACTCGATTAGCTTCCTGTCTGACCAATATCTACAGGTATCTCAAGCATCCCGGCCTCAACTACCGACAAAACAACTGACGAAGTCTCTTAAAAGTCAATGATTTATGCTAAATTAAAGTATGCAAGTAATTCTGATATCGCTGCCTCAACATATTGGAAATTAATGGGGTGTATTATCCTTTATTGTATCTTTATGGATGTACAACCGTGTTTGTTTATTAGTACAGTTACTTCAAAACATCAAAGAGACGTCAACAGGTGGTATTTACAAGACAATAGACACGTGCGTATGTAAGTGCTTTCCTCCCCCACCCCCCCCNCCCCCGCCAGGTTTTTTCGTGTTACAAGTTACGCTTTAGTGACTTTGATACGCAGGGGTTTGGCTAGTTACTGCAGCTACAAAAGAATACAACGTACTTTATACGATGAATCTATTGCAAACATCACTTAGCGACTACACTTGAGCGCGCGACTTGTGGTCTCATACCCTTTGTGTTTTCGTAAGTGTGTATACATATACTGATATATGCTTTTGATATACTTGTATATTTATATGAACGTTTCAAAGTTTTTGTATATGGCCGTATATATATACATATCAAGTGTACAAATAGACTCGTTTCCAAAAATTTTGAGAATTATTGGATATATATATATATACATATATACTGATATATATGTATCTTCCTTTTACGGAACTGTTCTTTTGTTCCCATGATCCTCAACGGAACACCCACTTAACAATATCTGGATTTACATGTGTGTATAAGGCAAGAAGGACTGGTTTGTTGCTAAGTCGCGCATGGCTACCATGCACCAGCCCGTTGGGTTCCTAAACCAATCAGATGGAAATTGCATTCATTTTCCTTATGAATCAATACGGGGTGAACAGGTGAAATTCAGGAACTGGGAAAATAATGTTTGAGTTCTATGCATGGGCTCAATTCTTTTTTCAGATAATGATAGCGGGGAAACGACCAGCTATGGTTATGGTGTCAGCGCTGCCCAATATTCTTCTACCATGATGGGCTTCCTTTGGTAAAAAAGATGCGAGCGAGAAGACTGGTTCGATTTAAAACAAACATGGCGGACGAGCTGTGTTCAAATTTTTGGCTTGAAAAATGTCTTTCTCTGTGAGGATTGTGAACGCAGATCTATACACTGCAGCACCATTACCAGGTTTTGATAGTATCTATTCTAGTTTTCGTGAAAGCAAGGTGATCAAAGTCCCTGTGATTCGTGTGTTTGGCTCAACACCAAATGGTCAAAAGACATGTCTTCATGTGCATGGAGTCTTCCCATATATCTACATCCCTTATGATGGCTCTCAGCCAACTGATTATTACCTCAAACAATTTGCTACAAGTGTGGACTTTGCAGTTCATGTTTCTTTGGGCAAAGCTTCATCATCAACTCGTCACATACATGACATAGTCATAGTGAAAGCAAGGTAAGCTACACGTCTAGCTTCGGAGTGGCTATTCGTACGTGAAAGATGTTGGTAAATATTCGCTGAACCAACTCCCGTACGAATAACAATCGCGAATAATTCGTACGGGAGTGACTCAGACTACATTGTCGCAAAAGTGAGTTGCTCGCTACTGAGTACAGACTCGTCAAATAAGTTTGAATCAAAATAACATCACTGACATGAATCGTCTAACTGGTCTAAACAAAAATATAGTTATTACGTTGGAAAAGAGAAAATCGACTCCCGTACGAATAGCAAATACAAGTCGCCGTACGGGCCGTACTGGTGACGTACGAATAGCCACTCCGAAACTCATTTTTTAAGCTAAACTGTTGAATTATGAATATTACACATGCTCAATGACAAAATTGCTTTACACAGACCGTTTTATGGTTATCATGAAGAGGAGAGAGAGTTCATGAAAATTTCTTTTTACAATCCTTTCATTGTTCCAAGGTAAGAATTATAATGGAACTGATATTCAACACGATAATGTTTATGTGCTTCATGGTGTCAATCAGCTGATCGTATCCCATTACCAGTCTACAATGACAGGCACTGCCCCTCATGTGATATCAACCAGAGGGAATTTAATTGCTTGATCTTGTCAATCAGCTGAATGAATCCGATTACCAGGCTATGATGACAGGTGAACAATGCACTTTATATCCTATCAACTAGAATTATGTTTAAATCATGTTGGCTCAGCTGGAATCTTATTTTTTTCAATAAAAGGGCCTCCAGCTAATCTTAAGTTCAGACATGCAGTGTCAAATGTTTTAATATGCAGTACTAATGATGAAAATGCATTAAAATCAAATGAAAAGCCAGTCTCGTATTATTAATTTTGGTATCTTATTTTTGGTATGTTTGTAATGCATATTCAGAGTAGTGAGTTTGCTTCAAAATGGTGCTATTATGAATAAAGTGTTCCAGCCTCATGAGTCTCACATTCCCTACATTCAGCAGGTCAGTTGATTATTTTATTCATAAAGTTTAATAGTTTTGAGTTTCTCGGCACATGGTTTTTTCACATTCTTATTAATTCTTGTTATTGACTTGTAGATGTTTATTGATTACAATCTTTATGGAATGAATTTACTCAATGCATCTTCAGTTAAGTTTAGACAACCACTCACACTAAAACCAGGTAATTCATAATTGTATGTTGAGAATGTTGAAATAAAAAAGAACAAAGGATGAATTTAAAAAAAGGGATAATCTAGGGGTGAAGCATAGGGATGAGGTGGAAGAACTGAGTCAATTTGATAGATAGAGAACTACTACGGAGGAAGGTGGAGCACAGAGATGAAGTGAATGAAGGTTGGTGCATAGGGATGAGATGGAAGAACCTAGACCATTTGATAGATAGAGAAGGTGGAGGAAGGTGGAGCACAGAGATGAAGTGAATGAAGGTTGGTGCATAGGGATGAGATGGAAGAACTTAGACAGTTTGATAGATAGAGAAGGTGGAGGAATGTG
>NW_022259059.1:541965-555751 GCF_009602425.1 Actinia tenebrosa | reverse complement strand
AATCAATCAATCAATCGATCAATCAATCGATCACATTAAACAATAAAACAACTAAGCAATGCATCAACCTAAAAACCATACAAACAAACATACAATCAAACAACAGTCAATCAATCAACCATTTATTCATTCAAACTTTCAAATGAATAAATTTTAATTAAAATCTATAATCTGATCATATCGTGGTTTTTTTTTTTTTGTTTGCAGAGCATGTCAAAAGGAAGACTAGAAGGAACACAAAAAAAATTGTACTTCAAAAAACAAAAAAGTCATTCAATAGTCATTCAAGTAATATAGTCAATCAGTCTAACATTCAAATCATTTCTCCTCTTTTGAGAGCAAAAAAAAAGATGAAAACAATATAATACAGAAAATTAGGTAACTGTAATAGCTAGAAGCTAGACAAGACAGCAATCGAAATTTTAATTTTCCTTCTTAACTTTTTTCTTAATTGAATATTTTGAATGCACAAGAGCCAATAGCGACTTTGAAAAGAACCGCTTGTATTTAGTGCGGCACGTGCACCAACATATGCTTGCATATAACTCATTTTAGTCAAATTCAGCTAGCAGTCGTTCATCAATGCTGTGTTCTGATTGGATGAGCTACTACTAGGCTATAAGTAATAGCCTACTAGTAGTGAAAAATTCCGGCTTTGAAAGCAAAAAGTTGAATTGAACTTTAATACAAGACTCGTTTGCATATAAATATTTGACCGTCTAGTTAGATTTCATTAAAACAATAAGTCCTCTCGCCCTCATGGCCTATGAGTCAATAGCCCATTCGGCCTTTAGCCCCACGGGCTATTGACTCATAAACCATTCGTGCTCGAGAACTAATTGCAAATTATTCCGTGGTTTTCAAACTTGAATAGTTCGTTTTAGAAGAATAGTTCGTTTGTGTCACTTGATTACTTCAGAGCTTTCGAATTCATAATTATTTGGAATGGTGTGTTATCGCTTAGTATTTTCTTCTTATGCAAGAATGTCAGTTGTTTCGTCATCAGTTTACGCGTACAAATAGTTCGAGCCCAGTTTCTTCCCGGTACTCAAAATGGCGGTACAAAAAAAAAATCAAAATGTTATTGTTTTAATAGTTTATTGATCTTTGTACGTAATTTTATTTGTATTTGCATTACCTAAGAAGAAAGGGGGTTTAAATATTAGAATTAAAAGGTTCAAAATGAAGGATAAAGATAGCTCAAACGGGGATATTCTCATTACTGGGAATTAATTCCATGCTGTGGGAGGGATTTGCCGCTCATGCGTCGTAATCACCGGAAGAAAATGATAATAGTTGTTAGGACGATCACACTGCAAAATATAAAGACGACACGAAACTCTACTGCAATGGCGTAGCTGGTCAAGAAATAATACGAGCTATTGCTACTGGAATACTGTGAATGAAGATGGTTGTTGAATTTCCCTGCAGAAATATTAACATGAGAACGACAAAAAATTAGTGTTCTTTTATGCTAAGAAACTGTATAAGCAGTAATCTGACGTATAACAAATAAAACATTTGGGGGGGGGGGGGGCAATTAGAGTGATTTTACATGACTCCTGAAACTAAGTCATATTGACGTGACTAACGACAGCCAAAGGGAAAGGAAAGCAAAAGAAAACAATGGAATGTACTATGCTTATACTATTTTTCACAAGCCAAGTAAAACCAAATCTTAATTGTATCGATAATTTACGACCACCGTACCATGACTGACTGTCAGTCAAGTGTTCCATCGGTACGCAGTAAACCGCGTCAAAGCCTTTATGTACCGAAAAAGATAGATAGAAGATAGATAGAAGAAGATAGGTGAAGGTGATAGTAAATTGTAACGTAAAATCGTAGATGAAATGATGTTAAAAAAAATAAGAAAAAAAAGAAATAGGAGACGTCCATTTATTTACGCTTACCCAGTAGATAAACATAGAATCGCCAAGGTTCCTTGTCAATAGTCCCCTTCACAGTTCCCTGTGCCATCTTGAAAGGTAGCGGTGCCTTTGCATCGAAGCGAGACGAACGGTGACCTGGCAGTAATAGAGACCTTTTTTAACACCTTGGACAATTATTCACATGTCTCTATCATTGCAAGCTCACCGTTCGTCATCTTTTGTGCTGTGATTGGTTAAGCTGACTGTCGTCAATTTTGCTTGATTTCCACACGAAAACGCACGAAACACACGAAATGTGTTATTTGCATGCTCGTATGCTGAGATAATGTGGTATGCGACCCGAGAGAAAAACGTCTACGCATGCTCGTAGTCTGCATGCAAATCAGGCGAAAACGTCTTCGCAATATTTCAAAAACTGTGCAATTAATATTTCAAACTTGCATTGCAAGTTACTTAAAATGTCAAAACCTTCCATGATTCTTTTTATACGATATCCTGGTCGTACAAAGTATTATTTCATTTGATGAAATAATAACATGCAATTGTTTGTAAGTCAAAACTACTGGCAAAAATCGGCGATAATGTTTGGTTGTTAACCCACGTGATATGTGAAGTCACGTCATATCACGTGGTCAGATCACTCACATTACAAGGTTCACCCAATTTAACAAGTTTCGTTACCATAGCATTTATTGTATTAACTATTGGCGAAATTGTCAACCAACATTTGGTCAAACATCGCTTTAAATACGAGGATTGGAAAACTGCTATAACGTATTTTAAAAAAGGGAGTTGCATGACTTAAAAAGTAGTTACCACCACATAGAGATTTTTCCGTTTCATGGACATGTACGATTGCTCGAATATTAAAATATTTTGTCTTTATTGTACTTCCTTTTGGATTAGCCACGGCGCCTTTTATATTTACCAAAACTCTCAAACCCCTATTGAAACACTGGAGATACCAGGTTATTCGTACAGCATTATACCTAGACGATGGTGGGGTACAGAAAACGGCTATCAAGTAAGCTGTAGAATTGCAAACCCAGTTAAGGAAGGTCTTTCAAGGGCGGGACTCATAGTCAATAACGAGAAATCCGTGTGGACCCCTTGTCAAGAACTAGTATGGTTAGGCTTGAATTGGAACAGTCAGTCGGGCATTCTCAGCGTGACAAGTCGAATAGTGAATAAGATCAAACAGTCTATACAAACTATTCAGAATAGTTGCGTCACAGCGAGAACCATAGCCTCATTTACTGGCCAGATCATTTCTACGGGTCCGGTCACGGGTCAAATTTGTCAAGAATCATGACGAGACATTGTGTTATAGCCACTGTTTGCACGGATCATTGGGACTCGGAACCTTGCCTAGATGTTTATTGTATTTGCGAATTGCACTTTTGGTACAAAAATTTGTACAGCACGAACCAAAAGAACTGTTTTTTTTTTAGAAAGCAAGCCCAGTTACTTTGTTTACTCTGATGCCAGCGTCACAGGCTGTGGAGCCTTTATTGAGTTTAATCAAGAATTTGTCTGTCATAAATTATGGGATTCTTACAAAAGTCACGAAAGCTCTACCTGGAAGGAATTAGAAACGATCCTATTGTCTGTGAAGCCTTTCAAGTCTTAATTACAATTTTTGCACGTGAAGTGGCATACCGATAATCAATCGGCTGCCCGTATCGTCCAGGTCGGCAGTATGCATAGTATTGCATAGACTTGCTATCGAAATTTATCAGTGCTGTGTTCAAAACAACATCCACTTGGACATCCAATGGATTCCAAGGACCCAGAATGAAAAAGCGGACTCTATAAAGCAAGCTCTATGACTATGATGATTGGCAGTTAACAGAGAATTTTTCACGACCTCGAGCATCTATGGGATTCCCATACGGTGGATTGTTTTGTCGTGTATTACTTCGCTAAATTACTGCGATTTTATTCTCAATTTTGGAATCCAGGTTCCACAGGCATTGATTTCTTTGTTCAGAATTTGCATTGACGCCCGAGAATTGTTTGGTCGTACCGCCAGTTTGTATGATTGCACGAGCCGTTCGACATATGTCCCTGCATAGAGCGATGGGAACAGTCGTAGTGCCGGTTTGGCCCTCCTCCGCATTTTGGCCAGTGTTAACGAGAACGTTTGGCAAATTTATCACAGGTTGCCTTGTCCAAGACGGTGACACGGTGTTAAAGTTGGGAAAAAACCCTAATTTACTTTTGGGCTCGAACCGATTTCAAGGTCGGTTTGCTGCCTACGATATCAATTTTCGTAGCCATGTAAGTAAGAGCTATTGAGTTGATACGCATGGACCACTGGGTCCAAGGTGAAAGAAAGTCAGGCCCCGTCCACACGTATCCGGAAATTTTTGTATCCGCAAACGGGTTGCGTCCACACGTGTCCGCAAATTTTTGTGTCCGTATCCGCAAATTTTACGAAAACGGATACGTGTGGACGGTGAAAACGATTCGAATACGCTGCGTGTGGACGTAAACATTTTCGTCTCCGCAAAAAATAATTTGCGGACACAAAAATTTCCGGATACGTGTGGACGGGGCCTCAAAGAAAGTATATGGAGATGATCCCACTGGAGAATATGAAACTTGATTGCTTTATGTGTTGGTATGTTGTATAGTATTTTGCTGGTGAAACAATTGTGTTTCCTTACATTCCAGGAGATGCCAGAGCACGCATTTCACTCGTCTGGAAGTGATTAGCATGTGCGATTTTGTCGTTTTTATTGTCTATTTTTTCTTTTTGCTTTTAAGATCCTGAAGTCCAGTACATTCTGGCCACTTCCTCAGGTTTTGATCCCCAATGCTAAGGATGTTATTCAGGCCTCCTAAAATCTAGAGCGCCTTCCACAGTGCGTGATTATATGAGAGCAGTCAAACAGTTTTTTAGTTTGTGCAAACTAAAGTCTATCGCTGTGAATTTACCCTTTTCTATTCCAGTGGTGGCGGTGTTCCTTTACGAAATCCAGAAAAAGAACAAGTTTCCATCTACAGTGATTGTGACCCACGCCGCGCTTAAGTCGCTCCATTCGTTAATCCCGGGACTCCCTGGCAAACCTTTAGATGATGGTGTTTGTAAGAATATTGTGGAATTGGCGAAAACATCTAGGAATAATGTAATTCATATGAGGGCGCCTATTACGACAGATATCATTAAGGAGCTCAAATAGACAAATTTGCCGCCGCTGATGCCGATGGAAAAAACCTACGCTTAGCTACGTTTTGCATTCTAGGATTTGCAGGCTTTTTTCGCACTGAAGAATTATGCGATATACTCATTRATCATGTTTCAATAGAAACTGATTGTGTTAAGATTTTTGTTCCACAGTAAGAACGACCAATATAGAGGAAAAAAATAGGTTTTTGTAGCTAGAACCAATACTGCGTATTGTCCATTCACCCTGTTGGAAAGGAATATATGCATAAGTTTGATATGAATAAAAACATAGAATTACGCCTTTTTAGGTCATTAATAAAAACAGGCTCTGGCTTCAAACTTAGGAATACAAAGTTATCATATACGAGAGCTATAGAAATTTTCATTGAAGCCTTAAAACAATTAGGTTATGAATCTAAAAGCTTTGGTTAGCACATATTTAATAGAGGGGAATGGTTATGAAACCTATTGTTATAGGTCTTTGTTCGCTTTTGATGTTGAATCGGTCTTGACCATGCACAAGGTTTGATTTTTGCTCATCCAAAATTGCAAAATAAGTAAATATAAACTCTATGGGATTATTGTAAGGAATATTCAAATATCTTTATTTTGGTCTGTTTGGCTCAGCCATTGCCAACAATGGTAAAACAAAGGATTGTGCAGGGTCACGCTTGAAAAAAGTGAACAAAGACTTATAACAATAGGTTTCATAACCATTCCCCCTATTAACTATGGTTTGAACAGCCTGCGTTCAGGTGAAAATACCAGTGTGTTCAAGAACAATCTGAGGAATGTTTATGAAAGATTCCTCAAACTACACGGAAGATGGAAAACTGACAAAGCCAAAGATATGTATGTGTTGCAAACAGTTGATAATCGTTTGAGTGTGTCTAAGAGTTTGGGACTATAGATTTATACCTTTATTAATGAAGTTGTATTAAATATTAATCCTATACCCCCTAGCAAAATGCATTCAAAAAAAAATTATTTGGCCAATTCCATTCTCACGTAAAATTCTGAAATCGCATTCCCATCCACGCAAAAATCGAAGTGATCACGTTTCACATAAAATTATTTTTTCGAATCACGAAAAATACACCAAAATATTTGTTACATTCTAAGTTCATGGAAAAACGTTTCACGCATTATAATAACAGATTTATCTAGGAATATCAAGTATAATAATGGAATTATTTTAAATGATGTTTGCAATCCTTTTTCGAATCAGTCCAGACTACTCATCTACTTTCGTGCTATCACTTAATTAAAGTTGTCAAATGGCCTCTTCAAAAGCCAATCAGGTCATGTGTGCGGGAAAGCATCACAAAAGAACGGAAATAGTGAATAGTGACCGTAACTTAAGTGACAGCCAGAGTACAATAAGAATAGTATTGAATTGTTATCGCCAAAATCAGCAAACGGACGTCGCGCAAAGTAAAGACATTCCCGAATCACGCATAAATGGAAAGAAGGATTCGCGCGGACACAAAAAGATTGAATCCCGAATCACGCATAAAAAAAAGCTCAATTCCCGTTTCCCGTAAAAAAGATTAGGCCAATCCCGAATCCCGCAAAAGGTATAGGGGAATCGGTTTGAATAAACAGTCATTATCAGTTCGATCGTGTAACCAACCTTAGTTTGGTTTCTGTCGTTAATACAATAATTTAGAACGTAAATGATTTACATTCGTTTGAACGAAGTGAATTAAAATGTAGTTGCAAGATTTACACGGGAGCAGAGCTGAACATTATATTTAATTAAGGCTATAACGACAAGATTGTAAACAAAAACAGTGGAACACTCCGGCAACTCTACTTTTCTCTTAATTATTAAATGACGGTCATTGAATTCGGACTCTTTTCCCAATTTTAACATTTCTGGCAAATGATGCAATATAGAAAAAAAACTACCTTTTTCATTTTGCGACTCTATTTACCGCGATTGTCTGAAAAAAGGTACCCTTTTTCCAATGTTCCACTGATTAAAATCACTCTAACCGGTACAAAATAGAATAAACAATTAAAAAAATAGACATTGCATTAGTTGTCATAGAGATCCATGGATSAAAGGGAAAACACAAGCATTTACCGATAAATTATTTCAATAATGAAATCACTCTACTGGAATAAGTATTTCATGAATTCATTTTCGCCAAGACCCCGAGTTGGAAAGAACGTAACAATAAAACAGAATCTCCACAAGGTGAGGTATTTCGATTTTATTTTCTTGCAATTGTAGATAGAGTGAAGGCATTTAAACGGTTAAGATAAAATAAAAAAACGCTAGTCAACGTACAATAGTCTAATACTAGAAAAATAGAATTAGGGTTTCAACTGTTTACTAGTCTACTAATATGTTATTCACGGATTTAAGGATTTCACTCTAGTTGAATTAAGTTTAATATATCCCATTTTGACCAAAATACATTAATGTAATTTTTGTTGCAYTGGTTTAGTAGAGTAAAATGCTGTGTTGCTAGTTACTCGCTTTAGACTACTTGTATAAATGGAACTATCACAAGCCATTTTCGCCATTCGTACGTGACCAACCAATAACTCAGACCTTAAGAAATTCGATTCACGCAAACAAGGTATTTGAATTATTTCATTGTGTGTTTGACACGCGAAGAGGAGCTGGAAATGGCTATATAGAGCCATACAAATAGAGTGAAGGCATTTACCCGTGAAATAAAAATTATTAGTCAACGTGTAATAGCATTTATGAAATAAACTTAGACAATAATGTGCTAGCGTGCAAACAATATAATATAGCCGTGAAACTAGAGTAGAGTACAAATACTAAAAGTGTGCAACACTTTGCACTATTTAGTAGTAAATAATGCTAATTAAACAATAGAAAACGATAGGATTAGCATTATTTAGCAGTATTTAGTGGTATTTATGTTGCACACTTATAGTGTTTGTACTCTAATACTAAATAGCACAATTTCATGCAAATTCCATTGCTTTCTATTGTTTAGCTAGCACTATTTTGTACTATTTAGTTATTTGTGTTTCAAGGATTAATTGTTTGCACTCTATTAAAATCTAGCTAAAATAGTAGCCCTAAAATACTGAATGTATTTGACGCTAAAGTTYATACCAGAGTAGAAACAATATAACCGCGAAACTTTAATGATATTAAGGCCCCGTCCACACGCATCCGGAAATTTTTGTATCCGCAAATTATTTTTTGCGGATACGGGTTGCGTCCACACGCAGCGTATTCGAATCGTTTTCATCGTCCACACGTATCCGTTTTCGTAAAATTTGCGGATACGGACACAAAAATTTGCGAACACGTGTGGACGCAACCCGTATCCGCAAAAAAAAATTATTTTAATTGTTTAATTATCACCATTTAGTGCTAAAAATTAGTATTTGTTTCATGGATTTAGTGTGAGCACTCTAATTGTTTGCACTCTACCAGGCAACACGACAAAAATAAGAAAGTAAAAAAGGAATAAACTGAAAATAAAATAAACTGAAAAGTACATAAAAACAAGAGCCGAGGCCAGGTGATTAGGATCGAGACCGTTTTATGTTTGCTTATTAGCATAAATCGATATTCAAGCTACGAAAAAAGCAAGGACAATGCGTTAAGATTCAAAAACAATCTCATATCCACTAATATCTTAGATATTTTCAAAATAATATCAGAATAGTTTCAGACATGAGTCGAAAACAAACAGTGAACATTGAATAATCACAAATGCATGAGTAATACGCGGTTGGATGCCGAAAGTTGCCACGTCCAAAGGTACCCACGTCCAAAGGTACCCAAGGCGGCATTCCTTGCACTGGAACTTTGCAGACTTGAAAAAAAACACTCAAAAAAGTATCGACGTAAATGTTCTCAAATTTTCAGTAGTTTTGAAACCCAATATTCGCTTCGATTCATGCAATTAATGCAGCTTATGCTTGATTACACATCATAATGAACACGTCTAGATCATTCATGAACTTGATGCCATATTACATTAATTTATGTCTAAATCAAGCCAGCCACCTGTGGAGTGATCTTATTTTATAAGCCGTGAAAACATAGTAAGCACAATATTTATTAGTAGACTCTAAACCCATTGTTTTCTTTTGGGGTTTTTTTTTTTTTTTTCATAATCAACTAGTACACCTTTTGCTGTTCATTAACCGCAAAGGAATATTCATTAAAGCGAAGAAGCATTGTCATTAGAGCAAACAGGCATACAATAAGGCGAACGGACTCTCAAGAGTGCGATGGAACGTTCATTTTTCTATCACGGGTTGAAAAAATCATCCTAAAGCTGACAGTACATCGAAGGAAAGCGATCGTAAACCACTCTAGCGTGATTCTCATTCGCCCATGTCCATRAAAAAATAGTCTGCGCAATCTGCGTAATACATAGTACATGGTTGGTACAAATTCCTTTGTTTTCTTTTGTCTAACTTCGACTGTTAGTCAAGTACGAAACTTTCTTGTTTACAAACCAGAAAAACTYACTCTAATATATTGACTTGAGACTCGCAATCACTTGAGTCGTTTGGATATAAAACTACTTTCAAATGTCTAGTAAAATTTAGATGTTACATCAAATCATGTAATTAGATTACCGGCTATTCGTGCTTATCCACTTTCATGTGAAAGCAAGCGAGAGTTTGATAATGATATAGATGTTTTCTAGAATAAAACCAGTTGAGCATATTAGGCCTTTATCACGTTAGCGAGCGGATATTTGAAATATTCGCTCCACCTCAATAAAGAGTTCCGAATCGAATTTATCATATCGCTATAAGCCATTAATTTGTTCGATGAATAAAATAAATATGAAATATAAATAAATTATATTTATATATTGAACAATGTAGACGCATGTACACGCAATGTAGACGCATTTTACATGCAAACTTTATTGCTTACGCCTGCAGGTCACGTATTATGCAGCGCCCTTCTCTCCAACCCTCATCTCGCTAATGACAGACAAACAAACAGGCAGACATTTAGAGTAATGCACTTAAGGACGTTAGCGGACAAATACGAATGTCAATTTTCTGAAACTTTGTAAAAGCAACATAAAATAAACACACAAAATAAGTTCAAAAACCAGATGGTCACCATGCAATCGTGCAAGTAAAATGACTTAAAAGTCGATCACTTAAAAAAAAAAAACATAGTTCCGGTGAAAAAATATGTAAATTATAGAGAAAAAATGTATTAGAATATATTTGTAGCTTATAATCTGTTTTCAAAACGGTCCTTTTTTAGGAGGAATTAAAACAATAAGGCCTATTTTCAAGAACTGTCTCTACCTTTTGCTGAAAAAAACCGTAAAGTTTGATGAATGTCATGTCCCTTTCAGCCGACATTCAAGGTTACTCTACAATAGATTACTCTTCCTAGTCCTCACGTAAATAACTGAAGATCAAAATTGGAGCGTAGACTTAAATCTTTTAGTGTGTAAAAATTCCGAGCTATCATTCTCTCTTTACCGTAACGACTATCCCCAGTCAGGAGGTACTTAGTTTTGTTTTTATTGTCAACAGATTTGCCCTAGTCCCCAGCATCAGGCAAGAAAGAAGCGTGACCAACAATCCCTCCAATCACGATGACGACAAATACACAGCAACCAGCTAAACCCTCTAAACTTATCAAGCCCAATTCCTTTGAGCCGAACAACCACTGGGTACATAAAGGATATGAGAAACCGATAGACCCAGTTGCCAAGTACTTTTTGGAACTTGACGGGTCTTCTATTGTGAGACGTTATTGCATGCTACATCCTATGGTTAGTAAAGAAAAGTTGGAAACATTGTTGGCATACCAGCCCAGGTATTTCCTGTGGGCCGGGGCAGATCTGATGAAAGTCGCGTCAAAAGATGGAGAAAAGAAAATGGTGCTTATTGAAAATAATTCTTGTCCATCCGGTCAGAAATACATGCCTCTTGTGGATAAAGAACAAAAACATGGAGGCTACCGTACCTTCTTGGAGCGTACTTTCAAGACAACTTTGAATAGCAGACGGTTAGTCCAAGGAGAACTGGCTGTTCTTTACGATAAGAACCCCATCGAAACAACTGGTTATGCTCATGCCATGGCTGATTTATTCAATGAAGAGGTCCATTTTGTTTCAGCATACATTGATGAGACAAACCCAGCTTTTGAATTCCGTGATGGCGTCTTGCATGTTTTTGGAGAGGATCAAACATGGCACCCCATCCGAGCTGCCTTCCGTTACGTCACTCAACGCCCATGGAATCGTCTTCCAATCTCTTCGAAGACTTTGATTGTGAATCCTTCCATTGTGTGTTTAGCTGGTGGAAGGAACAAGTTACTTGCGTCCAAGGCCTATACCAGTTTCAACAAAGAGCTGCTGGATACTGGATTAGCTATTAACACCCCACTTACCATATGTGACGTACAAAGGCGTGACATCCCGAATTGGGTGGCAAAATTTGGTGGCCAGGCTGTAATCAAGATCCCTTATAGCAACGCAGGTCAGGGAGTCTATATCATTAAGAATGAGGAACAACTACAAGACTTTCTTAATGAGAACCATCCATATGAACTGTATATTGTCCAGGAACTAATTGGGTTAAGAGAGGAAGGTCACGAAGGTGTCCAACGGTATACCCACATAGGGACCTTGCCCTCAGAAAAGGGATGTGTCTACGTATCTGATGTTCGTATGATGGTTAGTTCTAGCCCTACAGGTCTCAGGCCCGTTGGAATGTACTCAAGAAGAGCAGGTCGACCTATCGTAGATGGATTCGGTGAAGTAAGTGACCACGCTGAGGCATTCATGACCAACCTCTCTTTCAAGAATCCAGACGGAACGTGGAATTCAGACGTCGACAGGATGATTCGACATGATTGTCATAATTTCCTCCAGCTTGGCTTGGGATTGGATGACCTGATCGAGGCATACGTGCAGACAGTGTTATCAACAATTGCTATTGACAAGATGGCACAAGCTTTGTGCGATGAAAATGGTCAGTTTAGTAAAGAAGTCTTTCAGAGTCTGAATGATGATTCGCTTTTGCTTTCTGAAATTATGAATGTATAGTAAGGAACATTATTCAGTATCTATTTCACTAGGTATTTTATTATATGATTGATCTCGGCTGGGAACTGAGGGCAGCTAGTTAAGAGAAGGACAGCAAGGGCAAGCAAAGCAGTGACAAGAGGACTAGAGCAGAGAGATAAGATAAAGGCCCTCTCTTCGGGGAAAGGACCAAAACACTTTGAAAGGGAGGCCAAGTTTAAGAACACTTCAAGTTTTGTCATATAAGTATAACCTAATTTAGCAATTTTTACAAGAATTTTTACATGTGAACAGTTTTTTTGATCGAGAATTTTCAAACTAACCTTCGATCGCCCTCATGTGCCGACAACGGCTGTCGTGCGTATTCAAGAACTTAGGAGTTATATACCTCTATTTCAAAAAACGTTGTCACCGCCATCATTCCGAAACGAAAATGGTTTCATCGACAACAAACAACATTTAATTAGTCCCAACACTAAGGTCCATATTCTTGASGGGAATAAGAAGCAGAAACAGTATTCTTGGATCCTGGAAGGACCTCTCTCTATAGAGCTGTTCAGTGTGACGTAATTCGATCGAACGTAAAACAACTTCCTGGTCCAACTTAATAATTGCATCTACAGACATTTTTCTGTGTTTTTTCTTTATAGCAGGATTTTCTAGTCTGTTCATATATCTAATCGTTGAAGGTAGAGATTAAATCCTGGGAATAAATGTGGCAAGATATTAGCGATCTTTCGTGTGATTTGACCCGGAAATACGTCACAACTTAAAAGCCCTATATTGCTTATCTCTCATCTCCTATTGCCGGCTATTCCCTTTGGCGATGACATATTTTATTGAAATAGTTGTATATGGCTTACAGATTCAGCAACACGCGTACGTAATGTACGGCTTAGGTCTTGAAGAAAAGGGACGCATGTACTATATCTGAGACTCAAGTATTATATAGGTATTTGATTAGTTTAGTCTATTGTTTTTCAAAGTATAGTAGTAATAAATTGTGCAAGGGCATTTGATATTTTTCTCTTATTCTCTCTACTTTATTGTTTTTCAAACATGCTTTTAGCCATTCCGAGGTTGAGGGAAGAACGTAACTGGGTTGATTTGCACTTGTGTGAATTGTGGGCTGTTTTAGGGAACGAAATTAGACGCCATCTTGGAAATATGTCCCCTAAAACAGTCCACAATACAGTGCAATTCCACCTAAACACAGTTTTTTCCTCAACTTCGGAATGGCTTAGRCATAAGCCCTTGCATAACAAGCTGTGTAAATGTACTGTACACCTCAAAGTTCGTTGAGAGAAAAAGTAATTTAATAATAGTTCGTACCGAATTGAAAACAGATAAAGTGAGTTATCCAAAGTCGATAAAAGAAAAAAAGATCGAGAATCTCATTTCCCACTTAGTAAAACTGATTTCTGAGGCCAGAATGGTCATGTCAACTGAGCAACACAGTCACGTTTGGTAAGCATCATCTTAGAAATCTAGGTCCCATACTGTGGAGCAAATTAGACAAAAAAGAAACATTAAGCAAATCTTTAGGTGATTTTAAAAATCGCATCCGTAAAAAAACCTGACATCTTTAATTGACAATGGATGTAGAGGGTGTTTTTTATGTAATAGTTGAAAGGATGATTAGGATTTTTATTACATTATTATCGAAACATTAGAACTATATTTATATTTTATATTTTATACTT
>NW_022259059.1:520517-536375 GCF_009602425.1 Actinia tenebrosa | reverse complement strand
GTTTCAGTATCGTTATCGACTTGGAATGTTCACACAATTGGTATAGGAGCCAAAAGCCAATCAACAAGATACAACTTTCTTAGTTTCCAGAGCCTTAATTTCGTCGAAGCATTTCGAAATGTCGAAGTATTAGGGTGAATTTTACTTGGCCCGTAAAAAAAGGTTGTATAAGTGACTAACAGTCTAAAAAAACCCAAAACAAAACATTGGATTTAGAGTGATTTGACTTGGCCCGTAAAATAAAGTTGTATAATCAGTGACTAACAGTCCAAGTAAAACAAAAGAAAACAATGGATTTAGAATGAATTTTGCTTGCCCCGTGAAATCTATCTTTGACAACTATATTACTTATTGTAATAACAAATCACGCCGTAATAGACTGACCACAGTATATCCGTGAAACTTTAGTAATACTAAATAGCACAATTTCATGCAAATTCCATTGTTTTCTATTGTTTAACTAGCACTATTTTGTACTATTTAGTAATTAGTGTTTCACGGATTTACTGTGGTCACTTTAGTTCAGGTCTTTATCTTAGTGTTCAGCGTTTCAGAATCAGTCTCTATCGGTTTTTTTCATGACTCTTTTTTATTCTTATTCACAACCTTTGGAACGCTATACCAGACAATATTAAAGCTCATAAAATATTTGAAATATAATGAGCGCGCTGATTGGCCCTACCATGTTTAGGACAGATACATGTTCGCGCAAATCGTTCAAACTTATTTTATAAAAGCAATATAAAATGGCTGCTTATGTCTCTGTATTGTGATATAAACAACTATGGGAGGTGTAAGGGCACTGGAAATGCAAGAGACAACCCTGGGCTACGCTAGAAAAACTCCGATTTTAACCAAGCTAGAATTTTTGTCATTAACTTTTGTGTGTGTGTAGTAAGTCTTCGAAAAATCATGTCCAATTTAAGTCTGTAGCGGGAGTTATAGCCGTTTCAAGCGAGGGAGCACATTAAAATTTTGTTTGTGTAAGGAAAGGTATTGTTCTTGGTTGATCTATCTAGCGCACGCAATACATCATGTGACAGGCGTTCCTCGTAGTGTTTTGGTTTCGGCCGATCCGAATGGCCTACGATCGTGTAAGGAAGGTAATGCTGAGTGGAATAGCAAGTTATTCGTCGGTTTTCGGAGTAAATTCGCTAGCCCGACTAAAGCAAAGAACGCCTGCCATAAAGTGTAGCGCAAACATCGTTCCCAGGGCCGCCATTTTGTTTTGGAGTCGGGCCGAAAGGACCCTGGGAACGATGTTGAAACAAGCACTACAAGGAACGACTGTCATATCTTAGATTACCTGCGATAAAATCCAACACAAACAAAATTTTTAACGTGCACCGGCTTGTTTCAATACAAGTACCAGCGCACTCTGAGCCGAGGGTCGAGCCACCTTAAGAAACGTAAAACCGCCTAAGCATAGCTAAATGCGGGTCAAGATTTWTGCATGTAATTTATGTTATTCAAAAATTGTAATAAAATGTATGTATAATAAATGTATGTAAACCACGATCGCATGTTTAAAACTGTAATATAAACACGTTGGGTGCTGTAGAGCAAAGAGTAGAGCAACGAACTTTTTAAATTTATTCTGAGTAAAATCAATGTTCCGTTTCTATTCAAAGATGGCCTTTCTTCTTTCAAAAATATAATAAGCTCATGGTGATTTTTTTTTTTTTTTTTTGTTCATCAGAGAATTAAAACCAACCCTGAACAGAACGTCCAATCAGACTCAGTGAAAGCAAAACGTTTTGTTTGAATATGTACGTATATTTACTTTGTCACACAGTAATTCACGCTTGAAAAATGATGACAGGATGTCATCGAAACGTCAAGCAATTCTTGCGTTTATTTTCTTATTCAAATTCTTTCCCCAGACTGACTCATTCATTATTTGATTAATCCCAAATGTCATCATAAATCAGTATGTCTATAATTGTACAACTCGTGAATAAAAATCGTTCGTGGCACTTTACGTGGAGTAATCTCTGCATATTTGCTATACGGGTATGTGCCGCCTATGGTTTTCGGCTTTTGGGTCTGGGGTAGGGTATCATTTTTTGAAATTTATAGTCTGGGATAGAGTTAACGATTTGGTCGTTTTTTGTTTTGTTTTGTTTTGTTTTGTTTTTTTTGTTTTTTTGTTTTTTAATCGTCTGGCGAATAGGCTACGCTTTTTGCCGGCTAATTGGATCCTTTCGATTTTGACCCGTGTTATTCGCTAATTTGATCCATTCGATTTTGACCCGTGTTATTCACTAATGGGATCCATTCGATTTTGACCCGTATTATTCGCTAATGGGATCCATTCGAATTTGGCCCGTGTTATTCGCCAATTGTTATTCGCTATACTCAACCAYTAGACCTTTTTGCTTTATCGGTATTTTCGAAATCCGTGCACCATTTCGAAATCTGTTCGGCACTGCCGACCATCAATATTGTGAAGAACAAAATATGCTCTATGCCTATGCCTTGACTCTGAGGTCTTGCCGTGTACGAGCAGAAGAAATATTGGACTTCAGTTTATTATCCACGATGCTTCTTGTTTGTGGAGATGTTGGAGAGGAGCTAGACGTTTTAGAAAGACTATTTCCAGATTTCAGAGGGCACAGGCGAAGAGGAAATGACGTATGGTCCGAGCTACTCAATATACCACCTTTATTTTGGCATCTGACTGGTGAGACGCCAGAGACGTTTGAAGGACTATATCAGACATCATATCCTTGGATTATCCAACCAAGCGGACCCCAGGTTGCAGCATGTAGGTCTACCAAGGCGTATTCGACCAACCTTGCTTAATCCAAGAAATCGTCTTTTGGCTGCATTAATACGTGGTTTAGACAGTATTGTAGAGAAGAGCTGGTTTGTGCATTTTTTCAGATAAGCGTAGCAACAGTTAGTGACGAAGTTCATCACATCATTCCCATAGTATGGTACATCTTAAGAGATCAAATTCGATGGCCAAATGCTGCCGAGTGGGCAACATTTAGGAATAGCTGGGATACTTTTCCTAGAGTGATTTTCATATGATCGTGAAAGAATAGGCAAACTAATAGTTAGTAGTAGACTCTAAACCAATGATTTTCTTTTGTTCTTTATCAACTATTACAAACTAAATGGTCTATTTTCTTTCACGGTCATGTGAAAATCATTCTAATGCAGTGGGTGCTATAGACTGTACCATACATCGAATATGGAGACCATCTGTGAGGCAAGCGACCTATTATCGTGGCGATAAGAAAACACATTTCTTGGCTACCATCGTCATCGTTAACACAGACGGGCTTCCTGTTTACGTAAGGGCAGGGCACRTATTATCAATGCGTAACGGACGTACATGAAAAATGAACAAAAGTCTACAAGGTCTACAAACCTCGCCTAAAATATCMTTTTTCAATAGTGCATATTTAACGACATATACGCTAGATGCCCGCGCAATTTCTTCGCATCGATTTTCGATTAGTTTTGTGTGCGTACACTGTACGCTAATGACGTCATTCCATGCACTTGTCCCTCATTTTTACCGAAGTATATCTTTTTTGTAATTGAGGGAATAAAGATTATTCGTAGAAACCGTCCATTATAAAGCTTTCTTTCGTCCAAACACCGTACAAGTGCTCGTTCACCAGGGTTTACGCATATCAATTATATCTTAAACAAAGAAAACCACATTCCACGGGCAAATAATTATCACCCTTTGTTCTAGGGTGCACGGATTTTGAAAATACCGATAAAGCAAAAAGGTCTATTCCATTTTGACCCCTGTTATTCGCTATAGAGCGTTTTCACGTGACGTCACAGCGGCCATTATGGGGTACCAAAACAATACATTTTCTATTCTCCGGGAATTGAACTCTATTTTTATGCAAATACTGTGCAGAAAGTTTCTATTGTTTATGGCTGCCTTCTCACGTGAGTGTGAACGCTCTATACTCAACCATTCGATTTTGACCCGTGTTATTCGCTATTGTTGTTGTCGTTTTCAGAAGGGCTATTCCTGTGCAATGAATACAAGGCCCAAAGCCACCAGCGCATCGTAAAAGAGCATAACGCTATAAAGGCCGTTTAGAATGATGGATGGAACTACGAAACAGAAACAGCTCTGCATGCACTTGGAGTCCAGCACGCACAAAAATTCATGGTCTAATCAATTATATTTTTTCTTTTTGCCAGAATTTCAAAATTTGATTGGTTTGAATTGTCACAGTAAAAACACAAGTTCTGAGCTCGAAAAGGCAATCACAGTGTTAATTATCTGAGCGATGATGGTATATATTTATTGATACCATAGTTAAACCGCTTATGAATGCGGGAGCATGAACTTGCGTATATTAAGTTCTGGGAAATGACGGTTGAGATCACATGTGATATTGATTTCGTGACACACATGGGGATTTTGGTTTCGGATTCAAAAAATTACGTATGATCAGATTTCCCGAAGAAAAAAGATATCTGTATCCCATCATATGAACCATAATTGATTTTATTTAGTCACCCTGGTTAATATTTTTCATTCCTTATTCCGGTATTTCTGATAATTCTCATATCCATTGCCCGTGCCTCCCCTCCCTGCAAAATATTAGTCCCTTGATTTGACCACAACAGCGAGTTTCCGCTGACTACACAAACTTCCTGCTTGCAGGCCTGGAATTTATTTTAGCAGCCATTTTGTCTGCACAAGAAAGAATTTCCTYGTATAAATGGCTTTCAAAATACCCAAAAATATGTGCAAAACCTTTCAAATTGATAGGACGTGGTAATATTATATGTTTGGAAGGTAATCGTGATGCCAGAGGAAGCGTGTCACATGGAACTTGAATGATGTGTGGAATTAATTTACTTTAGTTTTAATATTTGACTGATTACATCTCATGACTGTCATCGGATACACATGGAACCAAAGCAGGAAGAAGCGTCAAATTTCATATTCTGTATATATTGCTATAGTTGATCCTAAAGGCAGCCGAGTGTAGTCTCGTGATTCAAACAAGTCGTCTTGCTTGACTTGGTTTCATTATTCTTTACGTAGACTTCGAGTTTTCTAGATCTAGACTAAGCTTATTTATCATGAATTACTTGCCCAAGCGTTTACTGTTTAGCCAGAACTCAAGACAACACATCAGCAGGCTTAAACATGGATCTGCTCTATTCTGATTACTGCTTTCGTCGGTATTTTAATCTTATCCACAAGAAAAGAGCGTTTAAGTTTTTAGATATGCAGGGTCCCRTGCAAGATAAAGCAGAGAAGTTGTTCCAAGTGCTCGATTCTCTCAAGGCCAACTCCAACGAGGTCCAAATAAGTTGTTGTATAACCGAGCTAGCGCACACTTTGGGTGACGTTTCTACAGAAGAAATACATCGGTTGCAAGATGAAGATTCCTATCTAATTGTACAAGAAGTAATGGAGAATCACTTCACGAATCGTGATATACAATACTATGGGATCTTTGCTTTGTACCGATTGATGGAAGAGAGTGTAAAAATAAGAAAGGAATTCATCCGCTCAAAGATTCATGACTTTGTGATGAAAATAATGAAAAATTACAAAAGTGAAGCAGTAATCCAGCAGATTGGTTGCAGAATTCTTAATATTTTGGTGGAAGAAGATGCAAGTGTAAGGAAGGGCGTAGAGAGCACTATTCAAGTCATAATGCAGGCAATGAACAACTTTGTACAAGACGAGGAGCTGCAGTTGGCTGCAATACAAGCCCTGACAAAATTAATGCAGTATCATGTTGTAACCAACAGTTCCAACAGTTGTCTAGAAAGTTTTGTGGAGCAGAAGTTTCATTTATTGGTGCTAGATATCCTTGAGGAGCACATAGCGTCAGGTATTGCRTCCTCTTACTGTAGCTACGTAAATGATTCAAGTATATTGTTTATTCGGTGTTATAAGGCTGCTGTCAAGCAGTGCATTAACACTTAAACATGGTATTTGGTTGAATAARCATTTTTTTATGCAGTGTTATAAGGCTCAGTAATTCAGATGAAGAATCTAGATAATCTGCCATCAGCCTGTGCGTCAACACTTATTCATAGTTGGATAACTTAAATGATGAGCAAATTACAGTGTACCTTTATACATAAGATATACTCAAATCCCAAGAGTTTGACCACTTGTATTGCATAGTCTGTGTTAATTTCAATAGACATGATGATGTCATCATTTATGCCATTACGCTATTGACAAGGTTCATTTCTTCCAGCGATATTAAATGTAGTAGTGTTYTGTTAATTCACAACAAATTTACAAGTTTTATATCCAAAGTTATTGGAAAATAAATGGATCTACCTTGTAAAGTAAAAGTGCTAACACATAGTCTGATTACATATGCACTAATTGCCCTATTTCACTATGACGTCACTGCTTGTTTATGTGGGGGATAGAATCGCCAAATCCAATAGAAAATTCAACAAAATTTGCTCCTAGCAAAACAGTTTAATCTAAAATGGCCTGGTTTTCAGATATAATATGTGTTAATATGTACTAAAAAATACTCTGAGAGTTTGCTGGATATTCTACTTCCCTTCGTGGATTGATATGGGTTTTAGAACAATTTTCAGTGAATTTGCGTTGATTTGACCCCCTTCGACGACCATGATCCCTTGTGTTTAAACAATAGATTGTTTTGATGTAACGTCATAGTGAAATAGGGCAATTACATGAGAGAAAGAAACACATCAATTTTTACTGCATGGCGTTACATTACTCAAATACCACACTACGAGTCCTTAGGTTTAGTCTTTCAATCAAAAGATTGCAAGTTTATTTCTGTAAAATGCATAAATTATTTTCTTTGAGCCTTTAACAAGGAATGTTTTGTTATACTGAGGCAAAAGAAAAAAATACTTTGTCTTCTTCGACAGGTATCTTAGATCAACGTCATAATGTTGCGGTAACATGGGGGTAATACCAATATATTTAAAAATGTTCATCGATGCATGGATAAAAACTAYATGGATATAACAATCTCTTTGGTAGAAAAATTAATGATAAATACCTTTCAATAATGCTTTCTAAGGTATTTAATATATTAATGATATATTCTTTACATTTCAGGTGAAGTTGTGGAGGAAATTTTCCAGCTATTCACTGTTCTAGGCACATTGTCATGCATTTGTGAACAATTGTTAAAGTGTGAAATTGCTTCCGTGGTACTGAACGGAATGGAATATCACATTAATGCAAATGGCGTGCAGTGTGCGGGACTAGAGTTGTTAAAATCATTAGCAGGCAACACTGAATATTTTCAAGACATTTTGGTACAGAAAAACATTAGTAACATACTCTTGAAGATCATGCAACTCGAAAATCACATGAAAAGTAATGTTGTACAGAAGAATGGTTTGAAAGTTTTTACCTTAATATGCAAGAAGTTACTCCAGCTCTCAGAAAACAGTAAGTATCAATAGTATTATTTATTATATAATTACCAATGAAATATCTATTTTTCTCTATTTCAAAAAATTGATATCTTCACATGTGAAAATAACATGTTATTTTCACGTGTGAAAATAACACCATTGCGATGGCTATTCCAAAATACACGGAAAGAATTGCCTGAAAAAACCAAAACATACTTCATTGATAATTATATAATAAACAGAATATTACATGGCCAATGAAATATCTATTTTTCTCTATTTCGAAAAATTGATATCTTCACACGTGAAAATAACATGTTATTTTCACACGTGAAAATAACACCATTGCGATGGATATTCCAAAATACACGGAAAGAATTGCCTGAAAAAACCAAAACATACTTCATTGATAATTATATAATAAACAGAATATTACATGGCCACTTGGAGATAGGAATTTTATCTTCTCGTGTTGAAAATCTCTCACTCATTCGCTAGGCTCACTCATGAGAGATCTTTTCAACACTTGAAGATAAAATTCGTATCTCCGCGTGCCCATGTAATATCCTCTATTTATTCTCCTTTCCAAAGCTAAAATAAATAACAGATTATATGGTGTAGTTGCAGTAAATCAATCRATCATCAATTTATCCATCCATCCATCAATCAATCAATCAGTCAATCAATTTTGTTTAACAGAGGACTACACTGTACAGTACATGTAATTCAACTGATAAACTCGTGGTTCTCTTTTAAYGTCTCTAGTTGATTAGGGATGGGATGGCCATTAACGTGGGCATCCCAGCCATCCCATCTATCCATTTGCAGATATAATTCACAAAGGTAGCACCTTCTCCTCAGTTATTTTAAGACCCTAAGTGTTGGTCCGGCTGCATGGCTTGAACCACGACCTTCAGCACAATGGAYTGACACTCTAACCAACTGACCTAGTTCGGTGGCAGGTGACTCAAATCAAGTTTTTCTGAGTTTGAAAACCAGAATATACAGTTGGCTGTTAATTCATAAAACAGCCTCCGCGTAGTCCAAGCAACCTTGTAACAGCTATTCCTTTGCTATTTCTTTAGAAAGAGAAGTCACCCACTCCTGGCTACAACATCTTTTAGTCACCATGGCAACTCATTGTGATGATACAGATACCTTAATTATTGCATGCAAGGCTATTTCTAARCTTGGAGAACATCATCCAACTATGTTAATGTTAGTGGACGATGATCATGGTGGCGTTCCTTTACACAATGCTATAATGGCTGCTCTTGCTCTATATATAGACAATGCTGAGATATGTCAGGTTACCTGCAAGGCTATATTGTGTATTGCAGAAAATTCCATTGCCRTCCAACAGGTAATGATTGTTTCATCTTTGAAAAAATTGATTCATAGGCAATGAAGTCTGGAGTATATTTCATTTGATATACAAAAAAATGGCAGGCTTAAGTCACAAAGCAATTATTTCAATTTGTAAATCAAAATGCTGTATTTTTTGTTTTAGAATATTTTGATGGAAATTTTGCTTGTTCACAATTCAGGATTTTTTTTWAAAAAATTAAGAGCATTCTTTGTACCTAAAATATGTCACAACTTAGATGTTCTATTAATCATTTCGGAAGGGAAGCAAGAGTGGCCTTGTGGGGCGAGTGCTCATCTCTTACCAATATGACCTGGGTTTGATCCCCACTGGGTTTGGTGTGGTATGTGAGTAGATATCAAGGGTTTTTCTCAAGATTCTCCAGTGTTCCTTCGTAAAAATCAACTAATACAAATATTTTCAGTGGGATTTCAGTTGATGAAGGGCCAATTATTTTTTTTCTGTGGAAAGCCACTGTAAATCCATTTATTTATTTWTAATTATTATGATTTGAATTTTTTTTCAAACAGTCCTTGTTTGACAAAGGGGTCTATATGTACATAATACAAGCAATGCAACAACACCCTGTTGCCGGTGTTCAACAGTATGGTTGCCGGTCTTTAAGAATGTTATGTATGTCCGAAGTGAAGAATATGGAAACCATTATGGAGTGTGGTGCATGGGATGTTATAACTAAATGTCTTGCTAAGTAAGTAAAACTGACAAAGCTATTTCAATAAATGAATTTTTGTGCTTTTATGTTTTCTGACTAAAACATGAAAAATCACATTTCATCACAACACAATCACAACTCAAAGTTCATGCTTCATATTCCAATCAAAAAGGAAACTACATTGTTCGGCTGGGAATGTATTACAATTTACTGTGTGCTACTCGGTCTCAGATTTCATCATCTTTTTCTTTCAGCTTTAAAGAAAATGCTGGTGTACAGCAAGAGGCGATAGCAATTATGGCTTTATTGCTGACAGACATCGAGTTCTTACGTGTCCAGTGTGTAGTAGAACGCTTGTATTTATCGGTACTAGAGGCCATGAGGAAATTTGCTGACAACCCAGAAATAATAGAGATTTCATTGGAAGCCATTGGTAAGTCCTTTTTCTAGTTCCCATCCTTTTTGGGATGAATCGTGAAAGTGCATTTTTTAATCTTATGTTGTGTAACAATTCTTGACCTAAAGTAATAAAACTTAACCAAGTGAGGTATAGGAATAGTGCACTAATCTTATTTCTCACTTCTTGGGTCTCAGGTTTGATTTCTGATTTCCTGAGCATTACGATCGATATGTCAGTTAGATCAGCCCAGAGGTTGTTTTAGGGTTTTATCTGTGATTTTGCCATACCCTGACCTAGATCAGCCCAGAAGTTGTTTTAGGGTTTTATCCGTGATTTGGCCATGCCCTGACCTAGATCAGCCCAGAAGTTGTTTTAGGGTTTTATCTGTGAGTTGGCCATGCCCTGACCTAGATCAGCCCAGAGGTTGTTTCAGGGTTCGATCTGTGAGTTAACCATGCCCTGACTTTGATCAGCCCTGAGGTTGTCCTTTCAGGGTTTTATACAATACAAAAGATTTGCTTTTAATTGAAATCTAAACTTCAATGCCAACAGGTGTTTTTACAGCTTGTGAGGACCTTGCTGACTTCATGGTTGAGGCTGGGGTTGTGCGGACATTCTTGAATGCAATGGACACTCATTCACATGTTATAACGATTCAACAGAAAGGATGCATTCTAATCCAAGTGTTATCAGGGTAAAAATGATACAATACTATTGTTTTATAAGGCATACCGAGATTGAGCAAAAACCTGGGTCGAGTTGGCATTGCAGTGCATTGTGGGACTGATTTATTTTCAAAATGGCGTCAGTTTTGTCCCCTAACGATCCCACAATGCACTGCTAGTTTTTATGGATAGTGGAGCATGGAGGGCAGTCTTTGCACTTTAAAAAACTACTATTAAGATTGATCAGAACAGACCTGAGTTTAAAATAACTGAGCAATTTCATACTGATTTCAGTTTTTTTTTTGTAGTTATATCAAAGGAGAGGAATGTGTTGCTTCAGTGTCGTCGATCATCAAAGCAATGCAACGTTTCGCCGACGACGAGTGCGTCCAAAAAGAATCTTGCGTGGCTCTCAGACTCATCGCGCAAGTCGACGCCAGCAACAGTGTAACCCTCGTGAACCAGTGCGTCCATGAGAGGCTTTTTGCTATTCTCGATCAATTCAGTGATGACAGGAAGGTGATTGAACTCGCGAGTGACGTCCTTTGGTTACTGGGATGTCAGCGTAATTATAGTTCACTAATGTTGCTGTCAGCCTGCGCGGGTGGGCTGATCAAAGGCGCTCACTGTTTGCTCCAAGTAGGAGCCGATGTCAATGCTGGTGAAGGCACAAACACTCCGCTTTGCGCGGCGTGTAAAAATAACAAAGAAGAAATGGTCCGCTACCTGTTGACTCAAGGAATAAGTGACGTCCACACAGCACTTAACCTCTGCTTAGAGATGGAGCACCACAACATTATTGGTATTTTGCTGCAGAAAATAGGGCACGATAGAGAAGCAGGGGTGATATCCTGGAATGGCTTGAACCTTGGTAGCTTGTATCCTGATTGGCTGTTACCTGCTCTTTCGGGTAGCGCCTTCGGGTTGGCCGTCGAGACGCAGCGATGGTGCAACTACCTACGAAGTGCGGAGAATGCGTTTATTCAGCGCTTCAAGGTCTTGGAAAAGTTGCTGGATGTAGCGGTCATTAATAATATTTTGGATCGCAATTATATCATAAGTACTGTCGTCGCTCATGCGTCAGATGACAGCGACGACGACGAAGAACAAACGTTCTGGTCGAGCAGTGATGAGGGTCCTTCCGAGTCGAAAATCCTTACCGAGGAAGCCCCTTTGCGAGTTCGTAGTGTTTCCGGTGCTTCACTCCCGTACAGCTCCTACGACCCACGCGTTGTGGTGGCTTTGAATGTGGGTGATCCTATCCTACTTCCTCGTAGAAGAACATTTCGATCCATTGAAACAAAGATTAGCAGGAAAAACAGCCCTCCCTCGCGGCAAAGTCCCGAGTTTTCGATGATTTCTCAAGGTAGAAGATCTAAAAGCATGTCAAACATGAACTCTGTTTTGAAAACAGCGAGTAAACCTGCGTGTGTCGATGAAGACTTGTCAAGATTAAGGCCAGGATCGCTTAGGAGAACGGTCTCGGATGTTGACAAGAATGACTTGGTCACGACGACCCCATCCTTCGAACTACCAGGCATTGCATTCATGTATGATGGCACGCCAAGGCGACGGAGTGGGACCAAGAGTACAGACTCTAGCGCGTACGATGAGCAAGAAGAAAACGCACATCGAGAGAGGAAGACCTCTTCTAGAATGCAGAACCGCAGAGGTACCGTATATACTGACTTCCCAAGCGTAAATGGTGCGTCAGTTCGTGTCATTGATGTCTCTGGCAACAGAATAAGAGACTTGAGTCGCTTGGAACAAGCTGGGGATTACTTCTTCATACGACTGGCAAAGGTCCAGAGGTTAGAACTAAGTAATAACGAGTTATCATCTCTTCCTAGTGCTTTATGCCAAGCCATGCCTCTGCTGGAGCAGATTAACTTGAGTCGCAACGAGTTTGAGGAGTTTCCGTTTTGTCTTCAGCTCTGCAAACGACTTAAAAGCCTCGATTTATCGCACAATAAGTTACAGTTAACCCCTCCCAGTTCGCCATGTAGTTCGGTCTTACTTGGATATTTATCAATAGCGAATAACTCGTTGAAAGAGTTTCCAGAGTGGCTTGCGGAGTCCTTTCCCGGAATCACCAAACTATCTTTATCTGGTAATGAAATTGAAAAGTTACCTTCAACAAGTCTGAAGATGCGTGGATTGAAGATATTAGATTTGTCTCGTAATAAGATCGATCAAATACCAGATTCTTTCCTGGTGGAGTGCAAGARCTTGGAGAATCTCAATGCTTCTTGGAACGAGCTCTCAACGCTTCCTGAAATCTCCACCAATTCTTGTACCAATCTGAGGACACTTCGACTTGCACACAATAACCTTGCTCAGAAGGAACCTTTCTTCATACCACGTTTTATTTTGATGCTTCCTAACTTAAAAGCGTTGGATTTATCACACAACAAGTTGACCCACCTTCCACCTCCAACCAAGTGGATGACCAAACAGCTCAAAGAACTTGTATTGGACCATAACAATATCAAAAGAATTCAACTCGATTCCGACGTCACTAACTGGAAGAACCTTGAGAGGTTGATTGTCAGTCATAACGCTCTCAGGAATATCCCGAAAGAGATTGGTCAGCTGGCGTCCCTGATGTCACTAGACCTGAGTCATAACCCAGGGATAAGCAGCCTACCAGACGAAATGGGTCGACTGTCCAATCTATGGGACCTGCAGCTGACGGGTGTCAAGCTCGACCTTGAAGAATCTTTGCTGGGCAATACCAAGAATATTATAGCGTTTCTACACTCCAAGCTGATGAATTCCGTTCCTTATTACCGCATGAAGCTTGTGACGGTTGGTCTTGCAGGACGTGGTAAGACAACTCTCCTCAACCAGCTTCTGAAGTCCAAGGCGCCTCCGTCACAGAATGAGTTAGTTATACGTGACTGGGTAGTGCGTGACACTAAGGCAACGTGTCGACACTGTCAACACAAATCTGTGATCTATACTATTAGCACGTGGGATTTTAAAGGCAAGGAAGAGCTCTACAATGTGTATCAGGGACTGATGTCGTCACGTACTCTCTACTTGGTTGTCTATGATGTAGTGAAAGGTGGCCAGGAGTTAGAAGAACTACGCCCTTGGCTCCAGAATATTCATGCTTGTGCGCCAGATGTACCAGTGATGTTGGTAGGGACTCACCTGGATAAAATACCCAAGGAGCGCTACGAACAGGTAAGTTACCGTACCGTACCGTGCCGTGCCGTGCCGTGCCGTATGTTTCTCTAATGTGGACTTTGTCAACTAAGAGCAGGGTGAACCATCGACGGATCACCCTGTTGAAATGAGTTTTGGACTGCGTCAGTCTCTTCGCTTAGTCCACTGACGTTCCAAGTAGCTCTCCAATCTTTAGCCACGGGTATCTGTAGTATTTCTTACTCAGCTTCACAAACAGAACCTTAGTGATACCAGTATTGTCAACAACATAATTTCCCCTAAAGAGGGTCAAAGGTTTGATCAAAACGTCGGGAAAAATGGTTTTTATATTATTTCTATCCAGAGAAACATTTTATTCAACTTTATCTATGACACCTGGATCCAAAAAAAAAGTATTTCCAGAAATAATATAGAGTACTTTTTTATTCATCAGGTTCTTGACCAGATGAAAGAGCGTGCTCGTTCGCTATTCATGAGCCCTGGTTTACCAGAGATCAAAGCTCACGTCGTCCTCAACTGCACACAAGAAACTCCAGGCATTCAAACCCTCAGGAATAAGATCGTTGAATTGGTTAACAAGTGTAAGTGCAAAGGACACTCGATACTTGGATCCTGTGTGCCACAGAAATTTGTTCGTCTTCAGAGATTAATCTTAAAGGAGGTGGAGGGATTGGGCAACAGAATTCCAGTGCTGAGATTGAACGACATCAAGAAGCTTTGGAAGATGGAGAGTGAGGAGGTTATCAACGAAGGAGAGCTGGGCCAGGCTGTGAAATTCCTGCACGAAGCTGGTAAGTCGTGGAATCATGTAAGGTTGTAAGRTGCTGTGTTTTGGACACTTCTAGATAAATTGAAAACGCAACTCTTTGTAAAAGAAATCCGCTTTGGGCTTTAGCTTCACCGTTTCCCCTCCCCCCATACATACACAAACGTAAACAAAAATACGAAGTAGTTACCCTTTCCACTCACCCACCATTGTGTCTGTAATCAACAAAGCAAAATACCCCTCCCATTAGACGCGGGCTTATATGCGATAATAGCTTACCATTTGTGATGGTATTTAACTGGTATCTTGGCGCGAACTCTAGTCCCAAATGTTGGTCTTCTGTTGTTTTCCTTTCTCGATGCTATAGAGGTGCTTCAAAGTTTGTTAAATAGTACTCCGTTCTTTTGTTTCCTTCACCAGGAATAATTGTACATTACGACGACCCTGTGGCTCATTTGAACGATTTATTCTTCGTGCAACCCGAGTGGCTGTGCCACGTGATTTCCAGTGTCGTCTTGGTGCGCAGTCCGAATGGCCAGAAAACTAATGGAATAATAAGAATAAATGAGCTAATCAATTGGATAAAGGATGAAAAATCCACCGTTAAACTGATTTTCGATATACTGCCACAGTTTTTAAGGTATGGAGATGGCAAAAGAGTTCTTTGTCTTGAACGTGATGTTTTGCTCATTTCAGACCACGTGTCATTCCCTTGAGTATCATTTCTTTGTTTAACGGTTGCGCATGAAGACACATGAATAAGAATACTACTGCAACCCTCAAAACAAACCCTCGAAGCACAGGAGAACACTAACAATAAGCTCTACTTACGTACGACACTGAGCCCGCTGGACTYGAACCCGGGTTGCATTGGTGAGAAGCGAGCGCTCTCACCTCTACGTCGCCCTTGCTTCTCAGCTAGCCTAATATATCCCAAGGGGAGGGGTGTGGTGATTGAAGGACCAAAGAAAAATACTATACTTAGAAACTAATCTCTCACATTTCTATTAATAGGCTTCTGGAACGCTTTGGAGTGTTACTCCCAATAAGCGACTCAGAATTCTTGATGCCATCCAGACTACAGCCCAAGCCTGCGTCAGTTGATCTACCAGACCTGACTCAAATAGACACGTATTACAGACGGCTCTACCAATTGGCGTTCGTACCGTTAGGCTTCTGGTCCAGGCTTATCACTAGACTGCTGCTGTTTTTTCCAGAGATAACACCAAAAGAGGGGAAAGCAGAGACAAGTTACGAGGTGAGACAAAATGAAACCTGAGGGGGTGGGGACAGAGACATGTCACGGGGAAATCGTCACGAGGCTAGGCAAAATGAAACCTGAGGGGGTGGGGACAAAGACATGTCACGGGGAAATCGTCACGAGGCTAGGCAAAATGAAACCTGAGGGGGTGGGGACAGAGACATGTCACGGGGAAATCGTCACGA
>NW_022259059.1:489004-504820 GCF_009602425.1 Actinia tenebrosa | reverse complement strand
CATGATGATGATACATCATGATGATACATCATGATGATGATATATAATGATACATGATGACGATGACACGTGATGACGCATGATGATACATAATGATGTATGATTAAGTTATTTTTTCTAAATACTTTCTTCAATGATTATTTCATTTTTCTAGGAGGCAGCTTTAAAAGCATTACAAAGTATTGTTTGTAATTTATATTCCTCATCACAAGTAAGCAATGCATATACCCATTGATTGACAAACAAGCCCCTTTCAATATATATACCCTATCTTATATAATCCTCTTTTTTTGTTTATTCTCTTGCTGTTCTCAGGCAGATGATGTAGAAACCAGAGAACAATTCATGGGAATAGTTTTACAAGGTATGAGATCAATTAAATTGTAGAGATCCACATGTCAATGCTTGCAAGTATTAACTGGTTATATTTTTCTCTGACTGCAGAATGTAATGAATATCTGAGTTCCTTGGATTTAAGGATGATGAAACCAAATGGAAGAATCCTACAGTCAACAGCATTAGCTGCAGGTTTGAATTACTTGTTACTCTGCTTCCTGATCCAAAGACGGTCCATGTCTGTACCTCAATAGTTGGGGGTATCAAGGGGTGTCAGTACTTAAGGTGACTGTAGGTTAATAGCAGGGTGTCAGCAGGTTCTCTTTAGGGTGTTGGCAGACTGTTAGTAGGAGGCTCGTAGGTTGTTGGTAGTCCAGGATTTGGTAAGAGTGTCAGAAGGGTGTTGGTAGGGTGTCCGTGTGATGTTGGTAGGTCACCATTGGAGTGTTGGTATATGGTGTTAATGGGTATAGTAGGTATTAGATGTCATGTGAAAAAAACCTCTTTTTCCAAAACCATTTCAGAACCAGCTTATCAGCAAGTCTTACAATCCTCTCTTCCTTTGCTTGTGGACAAATACAACTCACAGCCAATGGTATGTTCATTGCGAGAATTTATTTTCTCCATCATGCACTTCTGTATATTACAGTCATTTTCAATAAAGGGTGTGGAATTGCAGTCATGACAAAGTAGGTTTTGATGGAAGTCAATCAAGGTTTTTATAAAGCTCCATGGGCACATAGTCTTGAAAGCTTTGTATTTTCTGACAACATAACAGAGACCCTATTTTAACATCCACCAAAACCCTATTTTGTAGCAATTATGGCAAATTGTACAATTCCAATAGAGAAGGACTGCAAGTTGTTTATACCTTTTCATTGAACCTATTTTTTATGTGTTTGAAATATCTAGGGAATTGCAAAGAAAATAACACTAGATGTGATTCTTGAACTATTAAAGGTTGCAAAGACTTTTTATCACATGACTCAAGGTAAAACTCATGGGTAAAGTATTATGTACTTATTTTCTGAGTGGAAGGGCCGTTCGGGAAAATATTTGGCTCGAGGTGATGCCCTACGGAGCGAGCCCAGCGAGATCCATACAAATGACAGAGAGCCAAATATTTTCCCGTACGGCCCGACGTAACTCAGTCAATAAGCATTTTATCATTTTCAGCATTTTCCGGAAGGTTTTTTTTTAGGAGCGCGCGCCTGGGCAGATACGGGTCATATGATTAATTGAAATCTTTCCTGCGAAACCTACCTTACTCAAGTTATTTACTGATATATTTCTCTTGGTTACCAGATAGTGCTCTTGTTACCCATAAGGATGCTCTGGTGACTCTGCTCTTTGAAGCACTTACTAGTGAAAGTCATGCTTTGTGCTGTGCTGGAATAACTGGTCTGGTTGTCTTGGTTACACTGAAAGGAATGATAACAGACAACCAGGTGATTTTCACTTCAGATACCTTAATCAATTTAGTCTGTGGAAGGAAGTTCTGTATAGCATTTAAAATTAATTGAGAAGAAGAATGAATTGATTTAGAAGTAATTGAAATATTTTTTAAAAAATATTTCCTTTTTAGGTGATTATTTTAGTTGAGCATTTAACTAAACAAGCTCTGAATTCTAAAGATATGATAGTCAGGTGAGTAATTTAAGACCCAAAGAAGTTGATACAAGTGCATATGACTTGATTCACCCCTCCTCCCACAGTAATTTGACTCTGTGCTTTGTTCATTTAAGGCAAGAAAGTACTACTGCCCTGGCATATCTGTCATCCAAATTTCCTGCTGTCATTAAAGCCAAGTTACTTCCGGCTGTACAAAGCTATCTTAAGACAGGTAGCAGTTTTAGCAAATAATATCTTTTCAATTCATTGTGAAAACTTTTGTGTTCCCTTTATCAGATGTGTGGTTGTGACCTCTTTTCAATAGCATTCTTCTGATCCATCCAAACATCCATTGTTCATTCATTCATCTATCCCTACATCCAACAACCCATCCATCCGTGCATCCATCCATCCATTAGAAATTAAAGCAAACAAATTGAATACAACCAAACTAAAATACAACATCTATTTTATCAAACCCTGAACAACCTCTGGGCTGATGGAAGTCAGGCATGACTAACTCTCAAAATGGAACTTCATTCATTTTCCCAGAAGAATGTGTAGCAATGGAACAAGAAAAGGATGGTAACACAGAATATTCATCTGGTTGTCATGGATATGCCATGGAGACCCTGTCAACAGTGTGTACTGAAGAATCTGTTGTCCGAGACATTATTCCTGTTATCCTCCAACACGGGAAGAACCTGGCAGAAAGTAAGTACACTGTATATGCTTTCTTCAACAGAGGCTTGCCACCAATACATGGCAGGGACATTTGAATCTGGTCTTATCCGATTTACATGAAAAAGAACTTGGTTTCCCAGGGGGAAACGACTTTTTCTTGTTGTGCCTTCTGTCATGGCTGCCATCACGTGATGGTGCAAAGCCTCTATATTTTGATGCTATTAATGAATGCCTTCCTGAATGAACCCCTTAACTGACATCTGAAAAATCATGACTTGATAAATTTGTCTTTTTCTAGTTAATGATGTGAGTGATGCTATGAAATCCAAAGGTTTAAGAACATACAAGTGTTTGTTATCTGTGGTACAAGGTAAGATCTGTGGTGGTAGCAAATCGAAGCCATCATGCATAAATCATTTTCTATTATTGTTAGAGTTTACAGTTTTCAATAGACCTGATGATGTTGTCAAGATGGCAGCGAAGCATTGTCTTTTACAACTAGTTTTCTTACAATAGTTTTTTTAGCTTTCTAGTTTTTTCCTCAGGATATTATATATATAGACATTAAAATTTGTTTTACTTTTAAATTATTATTGTAATTTCCATGCAAATATATTATCACATAGATATATTTTTATAATATTTTTCTTTGTTACGTTTTATTAGAATTTTTTAAGATGTCACGTTATGTAAAGTTTTCTTACTAAATTATTATTATCATTATTATTATTATTATCATCATCATCATCATAACTTTTATTGCTATTATAATATTCTTTAAAGGTACCATAAAACATAATGTTGTTCAACCAGAGTACTATTCTGAACTCGTTATACCGGATCTGTTACACTTGTCGATAAAGCCTGTCTTACAAGGTATTAATTTTACTTTATTTTAAAATTCCCTTTGATCATCTAGTTTTTACTTTTCACTTTTGTGTGATATTTAATTTTATCATTGATTTTGTTTTGCATTTCTTCAGGTCGTGAAACCAATTTGATGTTGGAGTCGGACATCTTGGAGATTTTTAGCTCAATTTTTAGAACCATAGTATGTCAAATGCAGTCAGAGTAAGTGGCAAGAAGAAAAATCAATTGCAATAGCAATGCATGAATATATTTCCTACTCTATGGATCTATTCTATAGAGTCGGTACCAATGGAACAAGTTTTTGTACAGTGTTGGGTCCAGACTTATTTCATGGGGGTGACTATAACCTAGAAAGGAATCTCAAAGCTTCCTTTTTTAGGTTTGCTTTATCCTTTATTCTTATTGATTTTGACTCCAAAGGAGGGTGACTAGCCACCCAATCCAACTCCCCTGGATCCACCCTTGCAAGAAGTAGGGAAAGGAGTCTCTTTCCTATTAAGTCTCCATCCCTTCCTTCCTTCCAACTACCTCCCACTGGTATGATTTTCCTTTCTATCGTAAATGATTAAGAGGTATTTGTATTGCTTCTTCGATCAACAGAGAAGTGCCTGCAGTCTATTGTAGAACTGGGAAAGGGGTCTCTTTCCTATTATGTCTCAATCCCATCTCCTTCCTTCTAACTACCTCCCTCTGGTATGATTTTCCTTTCTATTGTATAATATATTTAAGAGGCAAATCATTTCTTTTGCTTCTTAGATCAACAGAGAAGTGCCTGCAGTCAATTGTAGAACTGTTCTTGGATGGTAAACTACCAAACTCTCTAAATAATTACAAAGTCGACTCCTTCTTACCCTTGGAGGTAAGTGGATTGTATCCATTTTATATTAATAAGTTACTAAATACTAATAGTAAAAAAAAGAAAATCATAAAGGACATGGCTACAGACAGGTTGATATGCAAAAGAGACAAATAATTTATCCAATGAAATGGTGGCTATAAAAACCAGCATAAAATTTGCCCATATTAATGTTGCTGTTGGTGACATCTCTCATACAAGCTTTTGGTTGACAGCCTTCAACCCTCCTTCCCTAAATCCGGTTCTGATTCTTCATTCAATGTCTGCTTTTTGTTTTTTTGTTTTTGTTTTTGAACCTTTGAACCGCTGTTAATCAGTTGCCTTGCAAAACTCTCTTTAAAATGGAAAATTGAAAAAATCTGAGCCTCATCCACTGCTTTTTATCTCTCTATAGGTTGAATCTCCATGGCAACAAACTCAGCTGGTTTCTCTGTTGATGCCTTGTCTGTGTGCCGTCAAAAGAGATGTAAGCTTGTTGGCTTATTTTTCTTCTTATCTACACTTATTGATATGAAAACTGCTTCATTCAACTTGAAAATCTAATCCAATATGCTTTCTAATCATTGTCAGTGTTTGTATTTGAGAATACTTTTAACAGCAATACAAACTTTTATAACTAACTTCTCCTTTTCTACCTGTAGGTGTGTATTTCACAGTTCTCAATATTGATGCAAAAGTTACAAACTTTAGCCTGTAGGTCAAATCACAAGAGAACTAATATTGCTGCAGCGAAATGCCTAGCAGGGCTCATCAACAAGATGAAGGAAGGTGTGTGTTGGTAGACCTAAGTATTGTGCTTTCTCCTCCTCACCCTCCCCTCCCCTAGCACTTGAGCTTGGAGTAGGATGTATGGGAGAAGGTTTGAGTGGATTGGAAGGATTGGTGTGAGTTGGGTGCAATAGAGAACAAAACTGGGCATGAGTGAGATGGAACGAGGGATCGAAAAATGAGCACTGTAGCTCTATCAGAGGGTTAGAAAATCAAAAAAAAAAAAARAAAAGAAAAAGAAAAGGAAAGAGAGTGAGAAAGAAGAGTACCAGTGATACATGCCTGCCTTTCATCTATTTGCAAGATTTAATATTGTATCTTCTACTTCTAGGAGAAGAGTTGGATTTATTAATGCAAAACTTGATGTCGACAATATGGTCTTGTATTTCTAATGAAGAATGTCAGGAAAACCATTGGAGTTCCCTCATCACCTGGATCTGGGTACGTTTATTTGAAACTAATTTAATCCAAGTGGCATTTGGGGATGATTTAAGATTGAGAGTTGGTTTGTTTGTGTCCCGTGCCAAAGATCTGTTCTTTATGCATTCCTTTTTTCCTTCTGTATTCCAGGTAACCAGAGCTCTTGTTTTGCGCTCACTTCCAGTATCTCAAGAGTTTGTTAAGAAGGTAAGGCTATTTTCTCGATGATACAATCAGTGAGATTTCTCGATGAGCGCTCACTTTAACGATACCCTAAAACAACCTTTGTGCTTATCAAAGTCAGGGCACGGCTGACAAATCGAATTGAACCTTAGCTTGTTAAATTTTGCGAAGGGAAACTCTACTCACATGTGATGCCGAGTCACGGAATTGAACTCGTGACTCCAGAGGTGAGGGGCGAGTTCACTACCGCTACAATATTAAAGAGTGTGAATTTAAAGGAGATGACTGTGGTGTAAAAATGTTAGAATGTTGATCATCACAGTGAATAAGCGATATTAAAGAGAATTATTAAAAACGTTATAATTATTCTATTTTGTTTGACAGATAATAAGTATATTTAGTAACGACAGCGTGGGTAAGGTGGCAGCGGATGGTTTCTATATACTGATAGCAGACAGTGATGATGTGATGACGTCACAGATGCATGCTGATATTAAAGTAAGTGTCATCAACGTCGATAAGGTGGATACAGTTTGAATGTGAAACACTCATCAGTAGCAGCATGCATGTGCCTTACCTTGACCGTGACCCTGACGGCTGCCCGCATTTCACTTACTGTACTTCACCCTCGTGTCCTACGATTGGCTCGATATATTTTGCTAATTCAATTCATTTTAAAAACTTGCAGATCAAGAATTGAGATTGAAGCGCATTTGTGTATATTATTTTTTCATTCACATTTCATCCTTCATAGTTGATGTACAAGCAACGGTTCTTCCTACAAACTCTTCCTCAGCTACTCAATGGCTTCCAGTCTTCTCTACCGGGTTAGTAAAGGGCTCCTCATGGTTTTTGATTATATTCTTCGGCGGAGACGATGTTTTAACTGCATGTGGCTCGCCTATGTAGATTGGCGAAGCAAGCCGTCATTTTTGATTCTGTTCGTGTTTATTTTTTAGGACACAAACACCACTACCTCAGTGCATTGTCACATCTACTTCAGTGGATCCCTAAACAAGTCCTCATGTCAGAAGTACCTAATGTATGTAGTCCTTAATCTAATACTAGTGCGCACCGTCCATACGCGTTCGAAAACTGCCGTGGTAATATCGGCATAAAGTTTCTTACAAGTTTCAAAACGTTTTGACCGTTTTGGCCTGATCAGTATTGCATGAAACCCCCCCCCCCCCCCCCCCCCGCAAAAAAGAAAAGAAAAGAAAAGAAAAGAAATTAGTAATAACACTAAATAAGCTTAAGTGTATTTCACGGGTTTATGAAAACCACTCTATTGGAATTTGTTGGTATTCTAGTTGATG
Source organism: Actinia tenebrosa (assembly GCF_009602425.1). The sequence continues at coordinate 497,776 of NW_022259059.1, read as the reverse complement.
CCGCTTCTGATCCAGTCCCTATCCCAAGACCAAGCAAGTCTTCTCCTGTCTACCTTACAAACCCTTTATTCACTCATCTTCGACGCTTCTGAGGCGATTATAAGACAAGTGACGTCATTAGTACCCAATTTCTTGAGACTGGTCAAGTTTGAATCTTCGATGGTGAGTAGGGACATTTGCGCACAACTATACACCGGGAGTAAGTGCGGGAAGAAACTGCTATTCAGCGCTGGTCCTTTGCGGAGGCAAAGAAATGGGAATAGTGAATGAAGGGGGGAGGGGTGGGGAGCTTCCTTGTGTTTTTTTTTTAACGTTCCTTATAGCTAAAGCTCAGGACTAAAGACTGAACGCGCACTGTTTTTYTTCTTCTTTGTGAACGTCTCGTCCTTGTCTTTATCGATGACATTTGCGCGTACGTCTTTTAGAAAAAGGTGACAGCGTAACATCCCAATTCCGCCAGCACGAATGCAGGATTAGACCCCTTTCTCTTCTGTTCCCCTCCTTCMACCTCTTGGGCGTCGTAAAACTTTTTAAGCTTAAATAATGATGGTGTTTTTGTTTGAGTAGAAGGTTCGAATAGAAGCTATTAAATGTCTTGGTGCCATGACGACCCTACCCCATCATGTTGTAAGTACTCTCCATATCTCATCCAGTGTAGTAAATATTACTGCATATTGTACGACAACCGTGGTTTTTTGGTTGTGGTATTGCGCTCTATGATTGGCTGAGCTTGCRCCGTAGTTTTTAATGCGCCACCAGCTCTAGAGGGTAAAAAGACAGGGTGAAATTACAAAAATGAATCGCACAGCGCGCAATCTATATTTAGCCAAGCTAACAATCTGATGGAACCAAAATATGAATCTAGATGGATTTCCCTAGCAATATTCCTCTGTTAAAGTAAACAGAAAACAAAGAAGAAATCCTTATAATGATTCTTATTTTTCGTGTTGGTTACTGTGTTTTGTTATTTTCGCTAAGGTATACGTGTACAAATCAAAAGTAATCAAGAGTCTTTCTTCATCGTTGGATGATCACAAGAGGTTTGTCAGGGCAGCTGCCGTCACCTGTAGGAACGAATGGTTAGTAGACAGGAGCTGTAAGGGTTCAAAACACCCTTAGCATGTTCACACGACCCTATAGCCTTTTCAAGAAAAAAAAACACGGACTTGCTTGAACTCTCCTATGCGATGGTCCAGTTGGACCTTTGCTTTTGGACCCCATTACATCCCTCAAAATGTTGGTTTTCCCTGGATATATACGGTCCTGCAGGAAGGCAACTACGTTGTATTTTGAGTGGAAGGGTTAATCCCAGAACTAACGTGTGAAAGCACACAGTATGTACAGTATTCTGGGATTGCACTAGGTACTTGTACAAGAAAAAAAAAAACGGATTCCCAAATTGGGAATTTGTTGGGAATTTCCTTGAATTCCCAACGAATTCTCATCCAATTCCCAGAGAGAACGAAATTGGGGACGTGACACTGATTCCCAATGTTAGTTTGTTGGGAGTTTTGTTTTTCTATTGGGTATAGAAGGAAGTTCCCAACAATAAATCCCAACGTTGGTGTTGGAATTGGGAATTCAAGGAAGGTCTTAACAAATTCACAATTTGGGAAACCGGTTTTTTTCCTTGTACAAGTAACTAGTGTAGTCCCAGAATACTGTACATACTATATATTTCACATTCCCTCCGCATTTTTCTGTTTTCATTTCATCCAGCGAACCTCCCCATTGAACCTCCACTGAAACGACTATTATCAAAGAAAGCTAACATGCTCGTATCCTTGCCGTATTTTTGTCAGCCAGTTGTCTATCGTAAAATAATAATGAAGTTTATTTTCTTTACAGGTTTTTGTTAGGAGCAAGTTGATCGCGCGGTTTATCGTAGCACTCCAAGATGGCTGTCAAGAAACTGAATATTTAACCATTGGATTTATAAATACGTAGTCATTATATGCCGAAATTATTTTGATAACTGAATAAAGATTAAATATTCTTGTTTGTGGTCTAATTTTGATGGATATAAGATCCGCTCCTGTTTCCCCGGCATTTATTACTGGACCCGTTGAGAAATAGTTTCCGTAAACTTGGTTGTTTTCGCTGATTCGGAAGAGTATTAGTAATCACAGAGTCGAGCCGGTAGGGCCACAGAATAGACCCTTTTCGAGTTCCAAATTACCGCTGTGTTTCTTGATTACGCTCATTTACTCAGGCTTAGCCTCGAATCAGTGTCTAAATATTCAGAAATACCAACGATAAAGTAAAGAATGCACAACTTCATCGATACAAACACTTTGAAATTCCACAGATCTTCACTGGAAAACAAATAATTACCTAACCCTGAGGAACAGAGAACTCGAAACTAAAGCGTCATTATCGATCCTTTTTTCTAAACCAGTAGAAAGGAATCAATCCTTATTCAGCGACTTTCCGGGCCAGTGCCGCACAAAATTTGAATTAACGTTGACAATTAATCTCTAGGAAGCACGGCAGCTTTGAAAACAATCCTGTTGGTCCACCTAACTTAACCGCGTAAAAAGCAGTGTTTGAGAGGGTGTGATAAGTTTAATTTATACCGTTATCTGTGGGGTTCAGGCAGTCCCACTGCGCACTACGAATCGATATCAGCACGAAAGTGGAAATAAAGAAAAGATAAAAGTCTTAACAAACTTGTTTCTCAAAAAAAAATCTGGAAGAAAACCAACAAAGCAAGTAAATTGAAAGGGCAAAGAAGAAAGAGAGAGAGAGAGGAAAAAATGTTTGTGTGAGCGTCATGCCTTTTATAGTTTTTTACTTCTTCTCCATGAATAATGAATCCGAAGTATAATAAATAACCTGTGCCGATTCAGACAGCATGCATTATCAAAATGTTTTTTGTGGAAATTCTTATTTTTCGATCATGTTTTGGAAATTATAATTTGGGTTGAGGCGAGTTGTGAGGCTTCAGTTGCTAAGTTACAAAACTGTCCAAAAGTTTCAACCGCGATTACACGCTTTTGAAATACACTGCGGAYGACATGCTTGTCATTGAATCTTAAAAATCTTCCTTGAGATTTTTTGTATGACTTTAGAGCCAAACTAAGACATAATTTACACTTCTCGAATTGCCTCGCGTCACTTGATTCGTTTGAATGAAAAAAGGCCATAATGTTTCTGATTGGTTAAAAACACAGCTGATTGATTTGAATATTTATGTCTCTTCGAGTGATTGACTATCGATCGTAGAGTGAACTCAATACCAAATTGTGGCTCAAAAAACTGATTAGAAATGTTTTAAAAGTTCGTAGTAGTTTTATATCGAGTCAGTCTTGCCAAAAGGATTGTCAAAATGGCAAATATTTTTAAGAGAAAAGGCTGTGGAATCATCGCAGCCGTGTTTTCGATCGGTGCTTTGGTAATGATAATAATGGCGCTGGTTACTGAGCATTGGGTCTATGCAGCTCTTCTGAGGAAGGGGGAAAATACAACAGCTCCGGGCGGAACTAAGGACTTTGGTTTATTTGATGGACATGTCACTGTCAACTTTGGTCTGGGCCAGCGAGGCAGAGATTTTAAGGGTATGGACTGACAAACTACTGAACATTACTATGATTTTATACTACCGCTACTCCCGGGATTTACTGCTACGAAAAAAATGAATCCAGCTCTCGATTTGTTGGTAAACTACGATCCTAAATGTTAGATACCTTAGCTATTGAAAATTCAAGTGTTAAAAAGAAGATGTYCGAGATTTATATCCATCTAAACGCCAATTTTCTACAGACACAATTCCTATATTCCGTAACAATTTTCACATAACTTTTTATCGTAACATCAAAGTCACTTTTCTTCGATCAAATATCACAAGAATACATATTTCTTTCCTCGATTTTCTTGTGATTTTAGTATGGATAAAGTAATATGTTATATTGTTAGCATATGTTTTGATATTTGCGGTTTGTTAGCCGACATTTTCTATGAAACTTCACAAAAACAGCTGGATCGTTTCTTTTAGTATGCAAACCTCAGTATTCTCGAAGACAAATGCCTCGAAAAAACTATTTCAAATTTGATCGCTTTTCTAGTTTTATGTTAAATCCAAGCTAGTAAAAGCAACTAGAATGACTCAGATGGTATTCTTTAATATTCTTATTTTTATTCTGATGAATTGTTTACACTTATGAATATTTAATTCTGAATGCATATATTGTATTAATTGATTCGTTTTTAGAACGGATGAATCAACAATTATGTTATTCATAAAACTAAGTATTCATTGTAAGTGAAGTTTAGAATGCTAAGTATCAATGACCAATCCCATAGTATGTAATAGCGCATGTTGTGCAAAAGGTCGGAACTTTTCGCCTGACTGCATAAGAAACGTCCAGATCTTTCAGTATGACTTGAATATTCCTATTTTAAGCCTACTCTGCAGGTTTAGTTAGACACCCATGTGAGATAGCCAGCTTCTTTCACTCGACATCATGAGTGTCTAAGGGAATTTTTAATGATTTAAGATTCTAATTCGAATGCTTTTACAGCTTTGTGTTTACTCAGTCAGTTAGAGTGCACGCACTAAGACTGTGAACATTAAATAGTACTAATTAGTACTATTTCATAAAGAAGCCTTTGTTTTCTATTGTTTAATTATCACTATTTAGTGCTAAAAATTAGTATTTGTTTCACGGATTTAGTGTGAGCACTCTAGTATATAGCCACAAGCAACTATTTTGGTTTTCCCTGGAATTATACTGGCTTGTAGAATCTTGGAGGTTGTTTTGATCTCTTGTTTTCTGGTTTGATGTCGTGAAAATAGTCAAATACAATAGTTTGAGGACTTATTTTGACATGTTTTGACTTTATAACATCCGCTAGTTGCCCCTCAGTCAACCGCTTGTTTGCCCCCCAGTCAACTCCAAAAAGTCACGTGATTGATAGTAAGCAATAGACCATTTCACGGATCCCGTTACTCAACCTCAGCCTCGTCAGCGTGTAATTATTCTTTAGATATTTGCCTACAGTCCGCAGTAATGAAAGGAATTTACACATCAACGAACAATTGAAACACTTAAAAATTTCACAGGTTGTAGGCAATTTCTAAAGAATATATTACACGCTGACGAGGCTGAGGTTGAGTAACGGGATCCGTGAAATGGCCTATTAAAGATATTTCCAAACACTAAAAAGGTTTCATTCTTATATTGCTAGTTTTCAATCATCCCCAATGGAGTGAAACATATAACAAAAGACACGGCGGCCATGTTGGTTGATATGACAAAACTAGAATTGCCCTATTTCACTATGACGTCACATCAAAACAATCTATTGTTTAAACGCAAAGGATCGTGATCGTCGGAGGGGGTCAAATCAGCGCAAATTCACCGAAAATTGTTCTAAAACCCGTATCAATTCCCGAACAGAAGTAGAATAGCCAGCAAATGCTCAGAATATTTTTAGTACATATTAACACATGTTATATCTGAAAACCAAGCCATTTTAGATTAACCTGTTTCGCTAGGGGCAAATTTTGTTGAATTTTCTATTGGATTTGGTGATTCTATCCCCCACATAAACAAGCAGTGACGTCATAGTGAAATAGGGCAATTCATTAAAAAGTCTTTTGTTAACGACCAAGATGGCGGCTATGACGTCATGTGAAAACGAAGAATAGGACCAGGAGAGTTCAAGTGCAAGTTCAAGTTCAGTGCACTCTCTTTTGCATGGAGTATTGCTAACTCTGATTTACAGTTATTTACAACATAAGGAGCTGCACGCTCAATTATCGATACACTGAAACAACCTCAAAATGATCGAACCCAACTAACCATGTATAATCTAAAATCTAATCTACTTTGTATTTTCAGTTAAAGACGAGTTTGAGGGCGTGGCTAATGATAATGCTATGTGGGCGACTCTCGGGTTTGCTCTGCTCAGTATTCCTTTCATCTGTATTGGAATTGGTATGCTCTGCTACAATGAGTTCTCCAAGACTAATCTAACCATCTGTGGGACTCTTGGTATCTTTATTGCACACAGTATAGCATGTAAGTAAACGCTTACTTGCGCGCTTGTCATCGCGGTTTCCAGCCAACAACAACAACAACATTTCATCATCATCATCATCATCATCATCATGATAAGAATAATAATAATGATAATAATGATAATGATAATGATAATGATAATGATAATGATAATAATAATGATGATAATATTAATAATAATTATAATAATAATAATAATAAAAATAATATATTATTATTGTTACTATTATTATTATTATAGTTATAAAAAAAACAGCATTCCGTTAAGCGCTTATTTCATCTCTGCGCTAAGCTCTTTACAATCAATGAATCATAATTTAAAAATTACTGCTAAAAATACTTTAAAAACTGGTAATAAAAGCTAGCTAATAAATAAATTAAATATAAAGTTAGATATAAAACTATCGATCTTACCGTATATATAATATTTAAAATATCATAGGCATGTTGGAAATAGCACCTTGCAAAAAAAAATACACGCCTGAAAAGCGTATAAATACARTTTTTAAAATCCTAATTAGAATAACAACAGAGTTTACCAAGGTAATTGCCCTATTTCACTATGACGTCACTGCTTGTTTATGTGGGGGATAGAATCGCCAAATCCAATAGAAAATTCAACAAAATTTGCTCCTAGCGAAATAGTTTAATCTAAAATGGCCTGGTTTTCAGATATAATATGTATTTAAAAACATTTTGAGCGTTTGCTGGCTATTCCACTTCTCTTCGTAGATTGATACGGGTTTTAGAACAATTTTCGGTGAATTTGTGTTGAATTGACACCCTCTCCGACGACCATGATCCTTTGCGTTTAAACAATAGATTGTTTTGATGTGACGTCATAGTGAAATAGGGCAATTAGCTGATTTAAAGGGGGACTAGCAAGTAAATCTTCTGAAATTTAATTCGGCTGAAACTTAAATGTAATAATCTTTAAGGGTCTAATAATCACTAGTTAAAGTTTTTTCTTTATATTCCAATGGAAAGTATTATATTTTTACAAATTTTTATAGGTGTCTGTGATGTCATACACTCAACACTAAGCATCGCTTCATACATTTCTTTGTAATAAATAACTTCATGTTTTACTTTATTTCTTATAAGCCCCAAGGTCCACTGTCGAGGGACTTAAAGTACATAAACTTGTGGTTAAAATCATCTTATGGTATCGATCTTTTCTTCAATACTGAGTATAAAACTAGCGGATATTTTGATTACCAAATACAAAGAAATGTATGGAGCAATGTTTAGTGCTGAGTGTATGACGTCACCAAACTTCTACAAAAATTCGCAAAAATATAATACTTCCCATCCGAATATCAGAAAAAACTTTAACCAGTAATTATTAGACCTTTAAGGATTATTCCAGTAAAAGTTTCAGCTGAATTAAAATTCGGAAGATTTACGTGCTAGTCCCCCTTTAAGTGCATTAAATGACTTGACGTCTGGGTTTTGTTATCGATATCAAAATAAACTTTCTCCAACGGTTGAAATTTTGAAGGATAGTAACTAAAACACGAGAATATAAAAAAGTGCTGTAATTGGCGTTTAATCTTTAAAACTAGTTCTTGAATTTCCCTAACCCTATTCCATATCTAGAAAAGCCTAAATCAGTTCAATGCGAAATGTGAACCGGGGAATCGCTTCCATGCAATCTCGTACCCAGAGCTCGAGACTGCGGCGAAGAACGAGGGCTCTGGCTCGGACTTGTAAAAATGAAAACATATGTTCCCGATTTCTAATTTTCATTTTGATCGGAGTAAAACCAGAACTCTGTTTTAAAGTATGATATTCATTGATTATATTTGACTTTAGAAAAATTGCGCATGCGCCAAAAAAATGGATTGTGCCAATCTCGTGCTCAGAGCCTGCGTTTCTTCTGGCCTGCGGCGAAGAACGAGGACTCTGGCATAATCCATTTTTTGAGACTAGGATTTCTTGGACTTCCGGTATAAGAGCGCATGCGTTAAAAGACTTGCCAAAAATTWAAAAAAATGCTCCCGATTTCTAATTCCTATTTTGATCGGAAGTAAACGCAGAACTCTGTTTGAAAGCAGGTTTGAAAGCATGATTTTCATTGATGATGTTTCACTTCCGGAAAATTGCGCAAGCGCAAAAAATGGATTATGCCAGAGCCCTCGTTTTTTGCCGCAGGCCGAAAGAAACGCTGGCCTGAGTACGAGATTGGCTTCCATGGAGCCATAGCAATCTCGCACCCAGAGCCTTTATTTTTTACTGCGCATGCTCGACGAAATGTCATACGCAGTAAAAAATAAAGGCTCTGGGTACGAGATCGGGAGCCATGGCTGCTGCTGCTTATTGACTGGGCATGCGAAAAACCCGCGGATCAACCTGCAACCAGTAGCCTCCTTTGCAGCCGCTGTGAGGCGCTTCCAGTTCCCGTCATTCCTCCAAATATTCTTGTACGGCTTTTCTTAGATTCCTCTTTCTTACATATAAAACATATATCGTTAAAATTCGGAACTGTTTTGGTCGTATTTTTCGCATTTACGTGATACATGTTCAAACATAAACTGCAAACTTTCTTATGCCATTTTGCACGGGAAAATAGAAAATTTGCATATCACCTAGCAATTTGATTGGCTAATAGAAAACAATGAAGAAAGGAATGTTGTTCAAGTTTGAGCAGACGCTAGTGGGGGAAGGACGGGAACTGGAAGCGCCTCACAGTGGCTGCAAAGGAGGCTAGCAACCAGCGAACCATACTTCGAAATTTATTAATGTATAT
>NW_022259059.1:458741-488954 GCF_009602425.1 Actinia tenebrosa | reverse complement strand
TTTTTTTTTTTTCTTTTTTTCCTCTCTCTTCAGTTCTGCTGATACTGGTTGCTGTTGCCGTATACGGCATACTTTTTGAAAGTCAGCTCAAAGAGAACGTACTACGTCCAGATGATAAAAGACATGGCTTCGATTCGACAGGTCTGGCGAGTCTCGAATACTCATTCTGGGTCCTATTGGGTGCTGCGGCCGTTGTCTTACTGAGCCCGTTCATCTTTCTTTTAAGTAAAGCTCACTTGACGCACTATTTTAAAACATCGCCAAAGGCATGCGAAGCTGCTGTTGCTGATGGTGTGATGCTGTATTAGTAATACTGATACCCACACACATACAACAGGACCATACAGCCATAAACGTTCCCAGATCGTGTCAGTATGTCAACTGCTAATAGACCCCTTGCACTAATTCCCAATCTAGGAATCAAAACAATTAAAAGAATTACCCTCTCTCGATAATTAAAATCTTTTTTCACGTTAACATTTTTTATTATTTTGACGGCAGGGTGGGGATTTTGTGCAAAGGATCTATTATTGGGAAGAAAGGTCCTGGATTAGCAATACGAGATAAAAGAAACGAAGTAGTTAATTCTTAGTCATCTCTGTTGCGCAGATTTTAACTTGTAGTTACTGTATAATAGTTTATATCTTTATGTTTGGTAGCGTCGAATACGGACGAGTATAGTATTGTTAATCAAACGGAGGCGAATCTAGGGTTGGCGGGTTCATTGTATGTACGTTCCCCCGCTTCCTGTCTATGCACGAGTGTCTCGAAAAGGCAGGATTACCATTCACTCCAAATCTGTCTCCACGTCTCCACGCAGGCATCTCAGGGAAGCTGTATAAGCTCCTAGATATCCTCCAAGCTCAATTATTCTATTTTAAAGGTATATATATAGATGTGAATATTCTGTTCTCATAGTTCAAAGTCATTACGAGACACTACAATCAAATTCAAGCCAAAACACTTATATAAACCCAAGCATAAATATTTAACGAGCAACACAAGTGCACGAGTGAATCTTCAAGGTTTGCAAATACACTTAGTAACGTTGTGAAAGGTCAGTTAAGTTTTARATAATCTTTATGAATGAATGAATGAATGAAAATGAAAGAAAATGAAAACATTCTTTCAATTTCTTTCTTTCATTTTTTCATTCTTCACTTCTTTTCTATAATTGCATCTACCAGAGCACCCTTACTAACGAAATGACCCATAGCTCCTTTTGGGAGTCCCAGATCAACTTTAGGATGCGAACCTATTTTTATCGCATTGTCTCCATGGACAGAGTAAAAGTTTTAAGATCAACTTCTTAGAAAGGGCCTTAACCTAATAGTCGTAAGTTGAAATAAAATTATGGTAATGTAAAGCAGTGGTTTTAGCATTTTTTGAGAAGTATGTTGCACTTAAAGCAATGTATAAACTTGTTTAAAAAACGTCAGGAGTTCAGTACTGACAAAAACTACGAAGATAACTTTAGAGTGAAGATATTTTAGACTTAGAAAGAATCTTTCGAGTCAGTTTGTATCACCTTAATAAAATGTATTCAAAGTAGTTTTTAAGATAATAAAACATATCATGGTGGATGCCTGTATGTGTGTCTTTAAGGATCAGGTTTGTCTATCTCTAAACCCTCTGTATGTCTCTCTGTATTTCATTTTCAGTAATTCTGTTTCTGGAGTAATGTTTTGACATCCCCAAAGACATTATTATCGTTTCCTTCACGTTACCGTCTGCCTATAAAACGGCGAAACAAACGGATGAAATTTTTTTGGAAGGAGTTTGACAAAGTATAAGATTGATTTATAAATTCTGAAGCATGGGGGGATGAATGGAATAATAATTTAATACTTATATTGCGCGTGTTACATAGGAAGATGCTCACACGCGCATTACAAACTGAAATAGAAATATAAAAATATAAATCATGATCTAAACATACCATGTAGGACCGTTGCAGCAGCACCAAAGCAGGAGGGCAAGCAACGAACTGGCCATAAGGTAGTGTCTATTGCTCTGCATGCCCACCGAATCACGCCCAGCAGGAGTTTTTGCAAGGGGTCAATGGATAATAATAATCATGGGTGTGTATGTATATATATCAAATCTGATTATAAAACTTATCAGCAAAATGCTTATTGAATAAATGCGTTTTAAGCAGCTTCTTGAATGATTGCGTGCTACCGGCAGTGCCGATTTCTGCTGGAAGAGCGTTCCACAGCTTAGGCGCAGCAACTTCAAATGCGCAGTCGCCCAGAGTGGTTAAAGATCTAATTCTTGGTCTCTCGAGCAACAGTTCTTTGGATGATCTTAAATTGTATCTTGATTCTGCCTTAGACTTAATGAGTTCAGTGATATATTCAGGTGATAGCCCATGGATAGCCTTATAGGTAATAAGTAATGTCTTAATGTCTATTCTGTATCTAACGGGTAGCTAATGTAATGTAGTTTGTGCAAGGCACGAGTGATGTGATCAAATCTACTGATATTACAGATAAGTCGCGCCGCAGCATTCTGTACTCGTTGAAGTTTACATAACTGATTGGCCGGTAGACCATAAAGGAGGCTATTACAATAGTCTAGTCGACTAGTAACTAAAGCATTAACTAGAGTTTGCACAGTATCATAGCTAAGGAATTTCCTGATACGTCCGATATTAAATAAATGGAAAAAAGCTGCTCTATAGCAGTTATTAATGTGCGAGTCCATTTTCAGCTGCGTGTCGAACCAAAAAAAAGCTCATAAAGTAAATACAATTATGAAACACATATAATTGTTTAAAATAAAAACTCTCCAAAGATGATGACGATACGAGCGAAGATGATGCATGATGCATGATATAAATTTTTACATCCACTTGTGAGGTGCGCACTGAATTCTGGGATTTCGTTATTCGCGCCTGCGCTGTGTAGTCACTGGGAGCTTGGCTAATCAGTTCGTTCTTCTTCAAACCATGAATTTATCAAATTCTTAACCTTTTTTCTCCCAAACTACTTCCCAAAACTAACAATATTCATTTTTAATCTAAAAAGTATCAAATGAGCTTCTTTGAAAGCTATAATTTACGGGTTTATGTGGTAAGAATACTTCGAAAAACCCAACTGGACGTAGGTATCCCATTGGACTTATGCGGCTATGTCTCGCCATGAAGGTACAGAATACGACCATCATTATTGCTTTCGATTGAATGGTTTATCCAGAAAATGGACTATTGTTTGTATTGAGCTTCATTGGGGTAAACGGTTTGATCAGGCAAACGACCTCTATTTGTGGTTTAATGCTTTGGGAATTTGTATTGTTGCAAAATCGAGTGTCGCGTTGAATTTTGTCCAAATTTTATCGTGTCATACTTAATAATCCCCACTAATTCACTCGTTTCCGTCTAGTTTATCTGTTATAAACTTTTCTCAAACTATAGCAAGGTTTAGTTAACCGACCATTCTCCGTTATTATGGTATGCCTGGTATATCGAAAGGAATGATAGTGAAAATGTAGGCTTCACGAGGGAAACAGGAAACAATGATTGAACAGATCTAGTTTGTACATTTTTACACATCTTTTATACATTACTCGGCATACAAAATGTCTAGAGTATAAAAAGATGTATTCCCTAAAGAATTTATCTATCATATAATTGGACCTCAAAATGTATACTAGTCTATTGCCAGATATTTTTGATAGTGAACAGTCTGTAGAATAGCACACTTTATCTTGAATATTTTGTACTATTTTTGTTGCCTTTTTTAATTATAAATATCACATAGATAATCTTGGTATTATAGTTCTATCCTCTCTCAGAATAAATTTTGATATTCATTACGGTGCATTTTATTGAGCATTTTTCATAACTAGGAAATATAATATACTCTTGTCTAGTCTTGGTGACATCATCTTTTGTTCCTCATGTCTTATAGAGTGCATTTAGTCACACTGTAGAATAGTTAGATAAATTTATCTAACTTAGATAACTACTGTATTTAGTTGATGTCACTTGAAATAGAAAGTATTCACAAAACCAATGGGCATGCGAATCTGGGGGAATCTACCAGAGAATGCATGAAGAGACAGTCAGTTACATCTTCATTTCCCCCCCTGATTTTCAGACCATTGGCACGTGTATTTTCAATTTATGTGACATCAACTAAAATAGCGAATAAATTATTTGATTTACGTGACGTTAACTATTCAACAGTAAGACTAAATTTTTTATTTTCTATTACCCCAGTTGTACAATGTATACACTGCACCTACAACAAGTAACCTACCACTAGAGCATGTTAAGGCTTGGTTTTTTAATGGATCGCTGAAAAACTATGTTTCTGCCACAACTCTATCAATCTTAAACATATGAAATTGAGTGTTGGAGCTAAAATCATCATTAGGTTTCTTGAAATTTTAAGAATGGTCATGTTGACTTCCGGTGGTCATGTGACCTTAAGGCGAGAAAAATAGAAATTTCAAAATGGGCTGAAATGCGAAATTGTTAAGTACAATAATCTTAACAAGAAACTGTCCGGAATAGTTGAAAATCATTCTTAGTTAAGGCAAAAAATAAAAATATCCAATATTTTGACTCGGTCACTTGACCTGTTTCGTCAATTATCCCTTTAGCCAAAAACGAAAGACACCTATTCCGGACAGATTCTTGTTAAGGTCAATATACTTAACAACTTCAAATAACTTCATATTTTCGATTCAAATAAAAACCACCAGCCCATTTTGAAATGTCTGTTTTGCTCTCCTTAATGTCACGTGACCACCGGAAGTCGAAAAGACCATGCTTAAAATTTTAAGAAACCGAAATATGACTTTAGGTCCAAAACTCAATGTCAAAAGCTTAAAAATGCTGCGATTTTTGTGGCAATTTTCGGGAATATGAAATCTTTTGTCTCATCCTTCAAAAGAGACATTTGTCTAGGAAAATCTTGGTATCCTGAATAAAACTTTACAAGTAAATTCTTTACCATTGATTATGGACAGGATCGCAGCAAAAATCGCAGCAAAAATCCCTGCAAAAATCGCTAGTGTAAACGGGGCTTAAGAGAGATGTGTCTTTACATGCAGAGGTTATTTATCCTCAAATGTTGAAACTATATATAATACTAATCTTGCAAATGAGATTACCTATAATTATCAAAATAGTTTCTAACCTATGATTTATTTGATTGACAGGTGTCAGCTGTGACTCATGTAATAAGGGCAATTTTAGAGGCAAACGCTTCAAATGTTTAATTTGCTATGATTATGATTTATGTTCTACGTGTTATGAAAACGGTGCAACTACTACAAGACATACAGCCGATCATCCAATGCAGTGCATTCTAACTAGGGCAGATTTTGGTGAGTCAATTACTCCTATTTCTTCACAAACTGATCCTTGACCTTTGCCTTAGCTTGTTCCATACTAGTAAAGTACAACCCAACATTGTATTCTAATGTAGAAACGGTAACCGGTCTTTTCGAACCAAAGTCTTTTTGATCCAGGTGTTTTCGAACCAGGTCCAGGTCTTTTCAAACCACCTATATACACTTTCAATCCACCTTTTTAACTAAAGCATGTAACATGTCCTATATGCCGTGTACATAGTTAATGTAAAAGAGTATAGTTTAAAAAGTTGTCTTGAGCACAGAATAAAAGATTATGATCAAAAAAGAAATCAAAACTATGCACGTTGGACTATGAGTTTGGCTGGGCATGATGTTTACATCGGTGTCACGGACTTTTTCAAACAAACTCCTTTAACCTGTCTTAAATAGTAGGACATTGTTTTAAATTCTTGTTTATAGTATCTAACAACTGTGTCTAAACATGAAGTGGAAATACCATTGGCCAAGTCCAGCATATGAAATGCTAACTGTTTTTGTAATTGATCAAATTGTTTTAGATCTATAAAATATTTCATAACTGTATTAGATAGAATGTGTATGTATGTGGATCAAATGTGTATATAGGTGGTTCCAAAAGACCTGGACCTGGTTCGAAAAGACCTGGATCAAAAAGACTTTGGTTCAAAAAGACTGGTATTCATAGAAACTTCAGTTTCTCAAAATAATTATCTTGGATTTTTTGTGAAAACAAAATTTGAAGTCTGGAAGCAGAGTTCAGAATTCGGAGATGTATGAAACTTCTGAATTTTGGACAGTTAGGAAGTAATGTGAAACACTGTAATAATAATTACATGTGCCTCCTTTTCATTTAACAGTATAATTAGTTTACATTCAAAATTATGTTTACCAAAACATGCACACTTTTACTTTAACACAGTACTATCTAAGCATTAATTTTATTTTCAATTTTAGATCTATATTATGGTGGGGAAGCATTCACAGCAGACCAGCCACAGGCTTTTACTTGTCCATATTGCAGTAAAATTGGTTTTACAGAAGCCTTGTTGCAGGAACATGTAACATCTGAACATGCAGATGCATCTATAGAAGTGGTATGTGTACTGATCTAGCATTTATTTCCTTTTATCAAAATAGAAAATACAGTAGAAGAATTGCGACTGTACACCTTTATTGGTATAAAATAAAAATGATTTTAAAATAATTTTTTTTGAATCAAACAATGTCCCATAAATAAATGTAAATGAAAAATCCCAACCATTATTCTATTTTAGTACATAGATGTTTGTTCAAGATTTTGTTTTGATTTGCTATGTCTCATTTACCCAGATCTCATGGTGTGATGCACCATGGGACACCCTGGGTGCAAAAGTGTTTCATTCTGTACAAATGTGCACCCAACTGCTACCATGAATTGCTTGAATACTTTTGAAAGCTCTGACAGTTTAAGCTGTTTTCTTGTTTTGTGATTCGCTATAGAGGTTTTGCACCATCACGTGACAGCAGCCATGTTAGTTTGCAGGAACAATACAATCATTTTACATGAGAAAGAATTCAATTCCCGAGGGATCTTATTGTTCTGCCATTTAACCACAGGCAGTCCAAGCTGTATTATGGGCGCCAACACGTGATGGTGCAAAACCTCTATTGATTAAGCACTGATACAAAGAAAAGTTTGAAATGTTCTCAAATATAGAGTTCAGTTAGTTGACCACTGGACTTGAGTAGGAGGTTGTGGGTTCAATTGCCCTATTTCACTATGACGTCACATCAAAACAATCTATTGTGTAAACGCAGAGGATCATGGTTGTCGGACGGGGTCAAATCAACACAAACTAACCGAAAATTGTTCTAAATCCTGTATCATTCCATGAAGAGAAGTAGAATAGCCAGCAAACGCTCAGCATATTTTTTAGTACATATTAACACATATTATATCTGAAAACCAGGCAATTTTAGATTAAACTGTTTCGCTAGGAGCAAATTTAGTTGAATTTTCTATTGTATTTGGCGATTCTATCCCCGACATATACAAGCAGTGACGTCATAGTGAAATAGGGCATTTCACTTGCTGGATCAACACTTAAGCCTGGTTCACACGAGCAACGAAAATGTTAACTCAAGCAAAATTATGTGTGAAATAACAAATAGCAACAGAAATGCAATGCAAGGGATTGAAACTTTTTCATTTTATTGTGCTGGTGTTTTCATGTGCAATACCATTTTTCATGTTAACTAAAAATAGATATTGCAAAGCCTTGTGGGATTGAAATGCAGAAAAACATTGCAAATAAAAGCTTCGATTACGTGGAAAAAAGAATATCAGTCGAAAAACCATAGTTCTTCAATAGATTAGAAACAAGACTACGGTACAAAACATTGTTGCAGCATGTTTGCATGTGCGCTTTGCTTGGCTTTTCTGCATTTCAATGACATGACATACAATTGTGATGTTATCTGTGGAGAATGCTATTTTTAACATGCGAACATGTGTTTACAAAATAACCACCAAGGACATAAAAAATCCTGGCAGTGACTACCTCAGTGTCTTGCCTCCATTAGTGACTGGTTATGCTTGTATGGACCTCACACAGAGTCCTTTTATTACCCTATTATTCAATGAAATAAAATGTATTATCATATGACCCGTATCTGCCCGGGCGCGCTCTCTTAGAAAAACATTTGGGAAAATGACGCAAGCAGGGCTGTACGAATCTGTACGGCCCTGCTCGAATCTGTGTGCTTTCTCTTTTTTAGCTTTTATTTACTATTTCTTTCTTTCTTTTGTTTTATTTTATTTATTTTTTTCGTGAGAGACATATGATAAAATGCTCATTGACTAAGTTTGGTCGGACCGTACGGGAAAATATTTGGCTGGTCATTTGTATGGACCTCGCCACGCTCGGTCCGTACAGCATCACCTCAAGCCAAATATTTTCCTGTAGGGCCCTCCCACTCAGTCAATAAGTACATATTATGAATATTCAAAAGTATGGAAAAACACCATCAGAATAATGCAATACACTGATGTCTAACATGCTAATTTTATCACAGGTGTGTCCTGTGTGTGCCGCACTTCCTGGTGGTGACCCTAATCATGTCACGGATGATTTTGCCGCACATCTCACTTTGGAGCACAGGGCTCCAAGGGATATCATATCCTTTCTACATTAATTTATTAAAGGTTTTTGCTTGATTTGTATTTATTATTGTTGTAATTGTTTCATTTAAGCTAATTTTATGTAGATGATACAGTAATTTGTTTTTGAGTGAACTGAAACAATACTATACATGTTCACAGACATTGCTTTCTTTCAGCATTTCTTTCTTTCCATTTTCTTTTAAATTACCTAAAAAATAAGTATACCTTTTCTCTCATAATCTCTCATAATTTTGTAAGAGATTTATCCTTAATAATTCCTCACGATGAACCAGGTACTGGCAGACAAGTAAGGCGAATGTTTCACCCTGGTCGAGGGGTAAGCGGGCCAAGACCTCCAAGACCCAGAACAGGGGCAATGAATTTTAGCAGTTCCAGTGGCAGTTCTCTTGGACCTACAAGTTCTTCTGCAACTTCTAGTTCTAGTTTTAGAGAAAGTATGGATCCTATTGCTGAACTCCTGTCCCAGTTGTCAGGTGTGCGGCGAGCTGCGCAACAGGCACAACCGCCAGTACAGTCTCAGCTACAGTTATTACAGCAGCAGCTACAATTAGAAAGACAGCAGGTGCAACAGACAAGAGAAAGACTAGAAAGACTTCCTCAACGACGACAAGCTGCTGCTAGTAATAATCAGACTAGTAATGTGACTTCAAGTCAAGAAAACAACAATTCATCTAATTCTCAGTTTTTATTATCCAGGTCAGTTTTCCCTCTAATGCTGGTTAATTACTTCATCGCTGCCATCTTCAACAAATCTCACGTTGTTTGGAAACCTATGATATACAATGCTGCATTTCTTCTTAGTAATATGCCAAACAACACATTTCTACTACTTATTTCAGACATCTCAGGGATAACAATAAATATTCCAAACAGGAATAAATGTCAACAGGCATGATTCTATAAAGGGTATAAAGCAGAACTCAAGCAAAAATCTTGTGCCACAACTTTATTGGCTAGGATCATGGCTGGCTTTTTGCATAGTTTCTGTGCCAACACAATCCCTGGTTAACTTCTTATTTCATTTTTCAGGGCTAATGAACCTGCACTGTCAGACAGCGAGCAGGAAGAACTTGAAGCAGATAGGGCAGACCGTTCCCTTTTCGTTCAAGATTTAATTGTATCAAGCCTTGGGTCTATCACCCTTCAGAAAGATTCCACATCAAAACATGAAAGATTTGTGGAGGAATTTTCACAGCTCTCACTGGAACAGCAAGCTGAGGGAGACAGAGGAGCATCAGCTTGTGGTGGGGACAGCCTTTCATATCATAAAACTGATTGCAATTTATTAGAGACTCAAACAGACCCTCATAATCAAGACATTGAAGTTATTAACCTTGAAACAGAGGATGACAAAGATTCATAACATATTAACCCTGACCTCAGAATGAGCCAGTTCAAGTAAAAGTTGGAGGATAAGAATAAACCATCATCATCAATAATGCATCTAATGATATGCTTCCCATAGCTACAGTACGCAGGCATCCACGTCTGCTACAACTATGATTCAACTTATTTGACATATTATATTGTTCCACTGTAACAACATTTTACATCCTAGAAAATAATAGTAAATGTAAAACAATGTTTGTGGAGGAAATAACTATGTCAACTTGTGCTGGAAAAATATGACACAGAATGTTGCTTCTGTTGTTTTGTTTATTGAGATTGAAAACAAAAATAAAATGATAGATAGTCATGCCAATCTAGGTATAGAGAGTATGGCTTTGATGATTCTGTACAGTTTTGCTGGAACCTGATTTTCATGCTTCAATGTTTAGTCTTTTTGTATATTGCTAAATGCAAACCAAGTAGAATTGATGTGTAGAATCATTAAGAAATCATTGTGAAAAAACTTGGTGTAAAATATGACACAAGAAAGCAGACTCCTTTTTTTACTATGTGTATGTTTAAAACAATTTCTAGTTACTCCAGTGTTGAATCATATCTTCACTCATTAGAAAAAGAATGAATAGATGGAATTCTGTCAGTGAAAATAAAATGAAATGTGAAAACTAACTTGTGAGGTAAATCTTGTTATTAATGTCTAGTTGCCATTAGAGCTTAATAAATAAATAAATTTCTTACTGGTGGGGAAAAAAATCCTTAAAACGGGCTAAGTTAAAAAAATAACCACACAGAGCGAAAGAAGTGCTATTTCTCAATGATCGGGTAAAATTTATTTCACGTTTCAATGATGTTATTTAAATTTTTGATGAATCCCCATACATTTCCTTATGACATGACACCACAGAAACCAAGCTTGGGCTACCTGTGGGACCACAGCAAAATTGTGTGGCTGTCCACAAATGAGGTGCTTCTTGCTGGGTTATGGCTTTCATAATGGTAGGTGATAGCTAACCACAAAGCAAGGTTCATTACAGTTGCATAATTTATTTCCATTTTCAATATATTTCTAATTTACATCTGTGAAGGTCTAAAAACAGGGAGCCCAATTTAGTAAAACAAAATAGTAAAACATACATGTAAGTCTACATGTGTGCGGTTATCTATGTGGAGGTTTTTGCTTTTGCTTCTGAAGAATTACTCTATAGAGAACTCGCATGGAAACCATGATGCATCATGTGGGGTAGAGAAAAATGCCTTTATGACCTCACTTCTATGTACTCGTCCTTAGTCCAAACCCTGTTTGGTGGCCATTAAGACTAAGGTGAATAGCGGGAAAAGGTTAGTGAACAACAAATTTCATACTGGTTTTTTGCTTGATTTTCCTATTTGCTTGTATTATGAAGCACACTTTCTTGGCCTCTAACTCATTTTTTTCTGATTTAACATATTTTACAAATTTAATTTCTGTCTAGCACTTATCTAAATTGGGCTCCCTATGGTCTAAAGCATTCAAATAACATTTTGATTGTTTCTTGAAATTCTTCTTTGTTTTGTAATTGTGCTAACAATTGATTGTGTTTGATTGATAAAACAGTTTTATTTGAAGATATTTTGCACACACATTTTTCAGATTGGCTTGACACTTTTCTGTCCAACATTGTTATCAAGTGGCTGAAATAAAGATTCTTCAGTTTTTAACTTGTCTAGGAATGTTTTTCGCCTTAAATTAAGTTCCTCTGCTAAACTCCTCATCTCTTGTTTAGTGAAACCATCACCTAGAAAATTATTAAAAAATAATTATGATTATGGAATTTTATGTT
Source organism: Actinia tenebrosa (assembly GCF_009602425.1). The sequence continues at coordinate 477,281 of NW_022259059.1, read as the reverse complement.
CTGTGATGCTGCACTGATTTTGATATAACAGTCAATTGACATTTTTAGCTTCGGTATATTTTTTTCCGTTTTGGACCATGTGTCATTCCCTAGAGTATCATTTTTTTATTTAACGGTTGTGCATTAGAATACAAATGAATATGACTAAAAAAAAATCTTATTTTCAAGAGAATGACATGATCTGAAATGGAAAAACACATAGCAAACATAATATAATATAATAGGCCCTTTGCAGTTAACGGTCACATGTCTGTACTGGACTGCAAAATTTTTGTTTTTATATTAAATTGGTGTTTCTTTTTAGCTACTTGTAAAGAACTGAATGAAAACATGTGTATCTAGTGTGTTATGAAATGCAGTTTTATTACGATCTCTCGAAACAGGTTGTAGAAAGTTTGTTTGCACTCCAGTAAATTTAACCCATGAATCAAAATGTTCATTCATTTGCTCTCAGTGAATTAATCAGCAGGTGATTGCTTAGCTGCAAAGGGCCTATTGCTCTTACTAGACCTTTTGCTTTGGCCATTTTGTCTGTAATGACCTTTCGGAGGGTCTGGTCTGCTTGATGCATCATACTAGTCAAGTTTGCTGCTCTGGCTTCCTCCTGAAAAAATGAAGCATTAGTAAGACTTTATTTTACAGAATTAGAGCTTGTCAATGTGTCAATTATTGTCCATAATTTGATAATGTACTTGGGACAGCTGAAAACATCTTGTTTTATACAAAACAAATACCTGACACAAAATAGACACACATTCCCATAAAGTAAATTTGGAATTTCCAAAGGGCAGGGATATACTGTACCTTCTCTTCTTTATTTTCTTCTGGCAGTGGTTGAACAGGGTTTAAAGCAGCTTCCGCCATCAATGATAATAATCTGGTTCTTCAAAAGTAACAAAAAGATTAGATTCCCTTCCATATTTCAACTGCCCAGACAAAAGCTTAAGGTAGGTGAAGGTATTCCATAAATAAACAAATGTTTTCAGACAAAAGCAACTAGGAAAGGAATAAATCCATAAATCCATAATTTCAAACTTACAAATAGGAGTTAGTTCCATCATCATTTGCATCGAGTACCATACTGTACTCTTCCCATGGATATTTATCAGGTGATGGAGGTTCTAGCTTAGTTGCCATGGTTACTATGGTGTTCCTATCTATTGGGTTTCCTCTTTGGCTGTTTCTATCCAAAGCTGTGTTAACCGGGCATTCTATAAACACTTGCATATAGCCCAGACCATCTAAAAAGCAAATCGTTTTTCACAACACTAAGGGAGTGTGGCACACTAATGGAGGTGGTTCAAAAGAGTTGTCAATCACTGGACATGTAACTTACATTTTCTTGCAAGAAGGAAGTACTCATGCCTCATACTGCGATAATACATGTTGTCGTCAACCAGTAGTATGTGAGCAGTATGGATCCACCTGGTAATCAATGATAATCTTTTGTTAATTTTTTAACAATATTTTGTGGAATCACAAGCAAGCCTGACCTGAACTTGTGTGCACCTGGTAGCATTGACCACTTTCCACATTGGCCAAACACTAAGCATTCAGTTAGTGGTGCAAGGGACAAATTTGAACAATCTATTGAAATTACTTTGCAACCTCAACTTATGCTCATTGCTTTGCGCTTACGAAGTGAGGCAATTTATAGAGGGTGGTCCAGACTTGAACATAGAGCAGCATTTGCCTAATAACAGGGCTGTCAACCCCCGAGGTATTCAAATCTTGAGAATTGATAGCGAAGGGACATGACGTCACAGCGGAAAAAAGCGTGCGAAAAGCCGTCATTCGCTTTGTAACATTTGATGTGATTGGTTTATTTCTGAACAATCAGATTATCATTTATATTACAATGGCCTGCTTGCAAGAACAGTTTACGAGGAATGTTTTGATTTTGTTAGTGATGTAAAATAACACAAACAACACGAAATAATTGGAATTTTATGGTTGTAAAAGTCGAGTCTCACAAGAAATGGTCAGCTTTGGCGATTATCCGGGAGATTTGAGACTCTAATCTGGAGACCGGGAGACACGGTCCAAAATCTGGAGACTCCCGGTTTATCCGGGAGAGTTGACAGCCCTGTAATAATTATCTCTTAGTATAATTCTTTAACTGTATTAAGAGTACACGATTAATAATTAAAGATAAATGATAATAAGTTCAATCAAATTATATGCATTTATGTAAGCAATATTTCCCATCTCTTCCCCTTGCTATTTTATAATCGTGAGCCCATATCCTCTAGGAGTTTTCCAATGGCAACACTGCATTATCCGATGCCTATAAGTTTTTATTTTAGATGTTTACACACTTTTGAGAACTCAAGCAGGCACAGGACATATCCTTTCTTGCCGTCTGTTCATAAAATGTTTTCCAGAAATCTTGAAAGGAAGGTAGTTCAAAAGTATTTTTCACAACATCGTTTTCCTCATTTAAGTCAAAAGTAATGTCCTGAATTTGTTGTGCAATTCTTTCAACACATTGGATAATCAATTTTCTATAATGTTTCCAAGCTGAGATGCTAGCGCTCGAGTGCAGATCATCGAATTCCAAGTCCTCTTTTTGGTCATTGAGAGACGAAGTTTGCAAGTCTAGATTTACAGGAATTAACTCATCATAACAGATATGCAAAACGTGAACTTTATCCTCCTTGCAACGCCTGCTCCATTTTTTCATGGAATTTGCCAAATGCGTTTTCCCAGAGGCAGGAATTCCACATAAAATCATCAAAACTGGATTAATATTTTTTTGATTGTCGGCCATGTTTGTTTATGCAGCCAGACCTTATCACAGGTAGCCCAAGCTTGGTTTCTGTGGTGTCCTGTTATAAGGAAATGTATGGGGATCAATCAAAAGTTTCAATAAAATCATTGAAACGTGAAATAAAGCCTCGAAATTTTACCCGATCATTGAGAAATAGCACTTCTTTCGCTCTGCGTGGTTATTTTTTGAATTTAGCCCGTTTTAAGATTTCCCCCCCCCCCACCAATTGGGCTACCTGTGGACCTTATCAGTCGTAGATGGAAGCTTGGTGCGTAGTATATTCACGTGCTGATCACGTGCTGATCACGTGAACACGTGCCGATACTTGGTCCCAGTTCATTGCGGTTCATTCAAGATGGCGGAAGGGTGTTTGCGCGCGGGTCATTGATCGTCCTATTCTTCTTCTTTCAACCTGTCGTTAAAGCACTAAAAAAGCTAAAATGCCGGTAATATCTCGCCGACATGTTAATATCGCTGGAACGACGGCAGTGGTTGCAGGCAGTGCATACTTTCTCAAAGAATTCGGTCCAGTTTTGTGTCAAAAATTCAAGTCTCGCTTTTTAACAGCGGGAGATATTCCTCCCGATAGAGAAGAGGTGATTTTACGGCCCAATGCCGGCAAAAACGTTTTTAAAGTTAAAAACACCCTTGTCATAGACAAAGAGTTTATTGACCAACTTTTAAAGCTTTTAAAAATAGTAATTCCTCGAGTATGGAGCAAGCAGGTTGTGTTGCTGTTTTTTCATTCAAGCTGCTTAGTAGCAAGAACGTTTCTGTCAATTTACGTGGCCACACTTGATGGTCAAGTCATTAAGTCAATTGTGCAAAAAAATGCACGAAAATTTGCTTTCCATTTGATGAAGTGGATAGCAGTTGCAATACCGGCAACTTTTATCAATAGTATGATTCGTTACCTGGAAAATAGGATTGCTTTAGCATTTCGCAGCGAGCTTGTCAATCACGCCTACAAAAAGTACTTCGCCAATCAGACGTATTACCGGGTATGCAATCTAGACAGCCGTTTAACCAATGCCGACGAATGCCTGACGGAAGATATTCGTATGTTCTGTAGTTCAATAGCTCATCTATATTCACACCTCACCAAGCCATGTTTAGATGTATTGGTTATTGTTTGGACATTGAATAGAATGGCTAGGAAGAGAGGCACCTCATGGAAACTGCCTTCAACAATTGCTAGTGTTGTCATTTATGTGACAGCCATCACGTTACGTGCTCTTTCACCAAAGTTTGGGAAAATGGCGGCTGAAGAATCCAAGCGCAGAGGTCACTTAAGACACCTGCATTCCAGAGTCATCAACAATGCTGAAGAAATTGCTTTTTATAATGGCCATAAGGTAAGATGATCCAGAGCGAGGACTAAGTTAGGTTCATGGGTGACCCCAGGGGGGGGGGGGGGTGTTATTATATATATATGTATACAGTATTCTGGAACTATGAGTTTTCCAATCCTATGGTATTTTCAGTGGGTAGTGGTAGTAGACTCCACCCTCACCCCTGGGGTCTCTAAATTCCAGGACTCAAGATTACACGTGAGTAGAGTTTCCTAGCTCTCTCCTTTAGTTTAAGGGTTTTTTCTTCAAGTTCTTCTCGCACCTCTGCAAAACCTTACAAGCTAAATTCAATCTATAAGTTGCCATCTTGGTTTATATAACTGTCTAATGCTTTCACTTGTCATAATTTTTCCTACAGGTAGAGCAGTCCTGGTTGCTAAAGGGCTTTAAATCATTAGCTGACCAAATGGAATTGATCTTCTTTAAGCGCCTGTGGTATGTAATGCTAGAGCAGTTCTTGATGAAGTATGTTTGGAGTGCTGCAGGGCTGTGTATGGTGGCTTCAAGTATTTTAATGGGTTCTGGTAAGTTTCAAGGTTTTTTATATGCTGTCACTCAATAGGCTAGTTTCGAATTCCAAATTACCGCTGTGTTCCTTGATTACAGATTCATTTGCACAGGGTTAGCCTCGTATCAGTGTTTAAATATTCACAAATACCAACGGAAAAGTAAAGAATGCACAACTTCAACWATAAAAACACTTTGAAACTCGACAGACCTTGACTGGAACATGTGAATATTCTGCACAAACTGGAGGCTAACCTTGTGCAACTGAGTCTGTAATCAAGAAACACAGCAGTAATTTGGAATCCTAAACGGGTCTATTTTGACCACTAACCACACTTGTGCAACTCAAATGAATTGTTGGCCATCAGGGCCYGGTTGTACGAAGCCTGGATAGCATTATCCGGTGGATGAATTTATCAGATAACAGCATCAATTTATCTACTGGATAAGGATTTGTCCACAAAATATCGCTATCCAGGCTTCATACAACCGGGTCCAACATTTTAGCAACTGTCAATCAAATACAGCTAAACTCGTTAAACAGAAATCAGCTTTGCATAGATTATTACTTCACAATTATTGTTGCTTGTTTTTGTCCTACGGATATGCATTACTTCTAAATCTGAACAGACATTGTCTATACAAACACTTTTGCTTGTCCTCTAGGCATCTTTGTTGTGGGACTAATTAAAAGTCTATTCAATGGGGGTTTATAATAGTGGTACTAGAAATGAATATTGGTATTCATCAACCAATGTTGGCCCTCGCAATCTTGATTTGGACCGACTTTACTTTACATGTAACTGATAGTTTTTAATTGATTAACACAGAAGAGGGAGCTGCAGTAGAAGACAATGGGGTTAGTAATAGGGCTCAGCAGATCACAACTTCTAGACATCTTCTTATATCAGCTGCAGATGCCATAGAGAGGATCATGTCTTCTTATAAGGAGGTAAGAGAGTGTACTGTATCAGTGTTATGGTTGCACAGAGTTCATTGATTTGGTTGATAGATATCTTTGTATTTTTTTTTGGGGCCTCCTGTGGAGGGTAAAGAAAGAGGGAGACTGAGTCCCTCAGTGAAATTAGAATRCCTAGTATTCTATGCAGTCACTGTTAAAGTCATGATCACATTAATAAGCTTTCTAGCTATGGGAGTAAACTTTGAGTGACAGTGGCTGCATATGACACTATAGGTAACCATGTGTCTGCTCGTACTAGTGGAGTTTTCGTATGACTGTGAAAAGCTCAGTGCCATAAGCGTGAGGTGCTGTGACATTGATGCTTTCTAGAATCTTAATTGGCTGATTTTTTTCACGTGCAATGTGATTGGTCTGGCATTGCCTTGACCTTGGCGTGACCGTGTCCGCGCCATGTTTATGCTGTGTTCAAGGTATTTGATTGGATGGAGAGTAAATTCTCGTGCAATGTGACTGGTCTGGCATATCCCTTGCTGTGTCATGGCTGTGTTCGTGCCGTGAATTTTTCACAGTCATACGAAATTAACTGCACTATGTTATAATTACAGATCACGGAGCTCAGTGGTTACACCAGCAGAGTATCTGAAATGCTCTCAGTCTTTGAAGACATTAAAAAAGGCCACTGTATGAGAGCATTGGAAAACTCTGATTCATCCATCACTATGGAAAACTGTGGTAAGGTTGCTAAGCCTGGACAGGTCGTAAAACTGGACCAGATGCCTGGTGGCCATGTAACAGATACCGATGGAAATATTTCTTTAAAAGATGTGGCCATTATAACTCCTTGTGGGGATGTTGTAGTGTCAGGGCTAACACTTGAGGTAAGTAGTGTGCTAAATACTGTACTATAACAAAATTATTTCCAAAGTTTGTTTTATTATTTTCTTTATTTTGTTAAAGCCTGATCACCTACATAGAATTTCTCACTTTTCTCAAGAATTGATTTTATTCATCTTGTTTCATAAGGATTTTATTCTATACTTTCTTTATAGCTACAGCCTGGCATGCATTTGCTCATAACTGGTCCAAATGGATGCGGAAAGAGTTCATTGTTCCGTATCCTGAGTGGACTTTGGCCTATTTATATGGGACACCTCGCCAAGCCTCCTCCAAGTCACATGTTTTACATTCCACAAAGGTGGGAAGTCTTTCTTTTAAATACTTACAGTCATCATAGTTCTTCCAAGAATATTGCAATTTAGGTTGTCCAAAATGTTCATCTACCTCCTACCACAGTTTATATTTCTACGTGCTGATCAAGACAACGGTCCATACAGGGAAATCGGGCAGTTGAATGAAATAAACCACTAGAGTACGTAAAGGATTGAGTCTATTGCCAGGTCCTGTTGCAACTGTTGTCTTGATCTGAGCATAGCAATGAAACAATGGTAAGTGACTTGTGCGTTGCCCACCCTGGCTTGCAGTGGTTAGTACATGTACTATATATCATAAAAATTTTAATAATTTATTATGCTTGCAGGCCCTACATGCCCATTGGATCTTTGCTTGATCAAGTGATATACCCTGATGGCATAGAGGATATGAGAAAGAAAGGAATCAGTGAAAAGGACTTGGAAGACATTCTACATACTGTTCATTTACAGTACATCGTTAAAAGAGAAGGAGGTGGGTAAGGTTGTTGGTGTCAGCTTGCATAACGGTCAATCAGTTATCAGTCATGATCACCAGAGAAATTAGTCTTAGCTCAGTCATACCTCCTTTCTGGCTCAACGTTACTGATCAAAATATCCAACATTACAGAGATTTGACTGCACAAGTTCCATTTCTGCCCAGACATTGTCTGATGACCAGAGGTTATTTTTGGCCAAACATGTTGATGAAGTACTAAAGAATGTAAAGAAATGGTTTTTGATCCCAGTTGGATCACTATGACAACTATGAATATTGTTATTTTAGGATGGAATACTGTAAAAGAATGGAAAGATGTCTTTTCTGGAGGGGAGAAGCAAAGAATGGGTATGGCAAGGCTGTTTTACCACAGGTAAACTGATTTTACAGATAAAACCATTAAAGATAACTAGCCATGATTAATATGATACATATACATAACTGAAACATTTTACATGTATAACCCTTTAAAAAATCTGTTGGTTTTATTGCCTCATAAAAGGAACCATTTTGAAAATTATTAGTTACAAAATGCTTTTTCCCCCTGGAAATCATTAATAGATAGTTAATATTATTGAATTCTTTTACAGGCCTCAATTTGCACTTCTTGATGAATGCACAAGTGCTGTCAGCATTGATGTAGAAGGTAGTATATTCCAGGCAGCAAAGGATTGTGGAATAACACTTCTCAGTATATCACACAGACCATCATTATGGTGAGTTAAAAAAAGATTAGTTAGTTTTAACAAGTACACACTTAGAAATATGGATCCTTGGATTGGTTGGTTTGTTTCCCTTTATTCACAGCCTTTTCTCTGGGTCCTCAGGCTTTCTCTTCTGTAACACTCAAATATTTCCAATTCTTCCTTCAATTTTTTTTCTTAGTTATTGAGGGAATCAAGGGTGGAATAGAAAATATAAGGCACTCACCTTTCATCCCTCAACAAAACCTACCATGCTAAATTATAAGTAATAATAAAAGGGTAAATTTTACACTGTGAAAAGATGAAAAAACTGACGTTTTGGACGCTAGTCCTTGGTCGGAGTAAAAGAGCTAAATCCTAAATTATAGTTTAATCTGCAACTAGTTAGACATACCCTACCTTTGAGGAAGATCAGAGGTTGTTTCAATAAAAAAACAGATGTTGATGAAGATATTTCAACGAGTCTTGAATTTGTTCTAGGAAATACCATACACACCTGTTGCAGTTTGATGGAGAAGGAGGATGGAAGTGGGAAGAACTGGACACAGCAACAAGACTGACTCTAAATGAAGAAAAACAAAGACTTGAAGCACAGCTAGCAGGCATCCCAGCCATGCAGCAACGACTCAAGGACCTTTGTTTGTTGCTAGGAGATGATTCTGTCTTGTGCAGATAATCTTATAATATTATTTATTGATTTTAATAGAAACTTGTTACATCATACATGTATCTTCGTCATTTTAAGAATTTTAAGATTGACTATAAACTTTAAGATTAAACTATGGAATGTTATAGTTCGGATGGTTGTGTCTTGTGATGTTTTTAATCGAATATTCAATAAAATATTGATGTTGTTTACTTTGTTATTGTCAATGTCATAGGTCAGTATGAGGAAACAGTACAGGAATCATCAACAGTACATCAGCAGTGATCGTATGTAGGTAGACAATATGTAGCATACTTACAGTATCCCTCTCTTGGGGCTATATCGTCGTGTACAGGAATTTTCAGGGGAATTCTATTCAAATTCAAATTTCAAGTAGTTGGCCAGTAGTTGAACCCTACGATAGCATAAATTAAGCTATAAAAAATTTGCGAATTTGCTTCGTGGTTGAGTGGTTAGGGTTGGGGTTGGGGTTGGCATTGTAGTAGTTCTTTGGTGCCAAAGGTGTTGAGTTCAATTCTTGGTGTCTTCACTTAATTTTTTTTCTAAGTGAGGAGAACCAAACTCCTCAAAAAATTCCACTCGTCCCACTTGTGTGTTCAGAAACCTATGACGTACTTCATTAACCTGTACACGACAATACTACCTTCTTGGGAGGTTCAGTATTGTAGCCTATAGGTAAAGTAATTTGTAGATTGATGTAATGGAGTACTTTGATGATTTGGTGGCCATCTTGGATCAAGGCATTATGGGACGTTAAGGGGGAAAATAATGCTTTGTTACAGTAATACCATCACCACAAGAGAATACATCACAAAAGAACTGCTATAAATCTTGCATTCTGATTGTTTTGGAGTGTGTGCTTCATGAGAGCACACAGCATGTGTGTGCACTTTCAGTTGCGTCATTCCTAACCAAAATAAAGGCTATTGTAATTTATATTTTATAAAAGAAATAGAAAACTTGTTTGCCCTGCTGTGTGAAGTTATAAAGCACTTGGGGATTGGCAACTTGAGAAGCGTTGAGAAGTACAACACAACTCAGCTATGCGTTGCGCTTCTCCTGACACTTCTCGTGTTCTGCCAATCCCCGCACGCTTTATAACTGCTTTATAACTATTTCTTCAACAAAAGACAAGTTAGACAGCACATTGATCACCTTAATTTCCACATGCAATAAAGACAAACACACAAAACTTTATACTATATTTTCCATATCTTTGTTTTATTATGCTGTCTGGCAAGATGATTGCCATATTGTTGAAGTACTTTATTATGTGATCATAGTTAATAAAGGTCCCTCAATAAGTATGATAATTTACAGCCACAAGCCATTTATTGTTTTCTTTGATAAGGTGCAGTGATAGACCTCTTTACCTTAGGCGTAATGTTTTCACATTTCAGATCAGACCATATGTCATTCCCTAGAATATCATGTCTTTGTTTTACGTTTTGCACATAAAAAGATGTGCATGGACGAGACTCAAAAAAGAATCTTATTCTCAAGAGAATGAAATGGGAGGTCTATTAAATTTTAGATATCTACATAGAGTGATTCTACATGCTTATTAAGTTAGTGGAATTTAATTGTTGTTTTCTGTCATTGATGGAGTGCCAAAGCTTTTGTGCAACTGTTTAATTGACTTACAATAAATTTCATGTTTTAATTTTCTGTAAATTCAACAACTTCAAGTTTAATTTTTCAGGATTTGCAAAACCAATTAAAAATTGATTTGATGTAGTGAAACTGTACTGCCAAAATGGTAGTCACATCTTCAATTTCCTGGGACATTGAAATGAATACTCAGGAGTAAAATGTCTGTTTCATAAAGGATATTTAGAACAAATTAGTGTTTCCACTTTATTGGAGTTTGCGGATATCTACCCAAAAAAGTTTTGATTACTATGAAGCTAAACAACTTTAGCCAAAGGTGACAATATGCTTTTATGATTTATTTAAGTGTCATCTCCTGTTTACAATGAATGAGTAAACTATTAGCATTCAACTATAATACTATAAATGTAGAGTGAAAATGAGAGGTGCAATAATTATGTGATGATGATACGATTCAATTATATTTGGATATTTTCATATAATATTTCCATTATTTTGTATTCTTTAACTACTGAGTGACATACAGCCTTCCCTTCTGGCTTCTGTTGGAGAAGTTGTTATTTCGGCTGCAAGCATAATAGTAGGTGCCCTTGTTAACCTGCAGTATCATGCCAGCATAGGAAGCAGGTGCGTTGTTCAACAAGTTGTTCATGGCTGCTTTGGTATCAGTAGATTGTTTATCACATCCGTCTTTCTTCTTTAGGCATGCGTAATAGCCGCTACTTGCCATACTAATGGCAATGTCCTCTGGTGCAGGAGCAGTCTTGTAAGGGAAGCTGGTCCAAACAGCTGCAGAATTCTTGAACAGAGTTGCTCTCTCCCAAGGTAATGGGAAGTTGTCTAGAGGGTCTTGAGTTTCAACAATGTTGTTTCGGTCAGTACCTGAAAGAAAGGTGAACTCCATTAGCATTTTTTATCAATAGGCATCATTTTCAGTTCAGGACTATTTTCATGGCTAGTGCTAGTGAACAGGTTGGGCTTATTGAGCTGGACATGAAATGATCTAGCCTAGTGGTGGAGCTACTTCGCACTATGCTTAGTCAAAGTCATCCCCTTCCTTAATTCCCTCCCCTACCAAAAGATTCAGTTTTTATCTTACACGACAGGCAAAAAATTTAGACACCCATGAACCCCAGTTACAACTGCATTGTAGGTCAATCCATGTTGTGAACTTGTTTAAAGAATTGCCCTATTTCATAATGATGTCACATCAAAGCAAACTATTGTTTTAACACTAGGGATCATGGTCGCTGGAGGGGGATGGAATGACAACAACACATCTTAAATCACAATGAAATTTGGTTTATGAGCTGGTGAAGGAAAGAACGACTAAATATTATGCTAAACTATCTTGAAAGAGAATTAAGCTTAAATTTAGCCTAAATCATTTTAGCCAATGTAAACCAACCGTGACGTCATTATGATATAGGGCAATTACTTATAGACAATATTTTTATACTAACCAGATGTTCCTTCACCAGCATCTCCAGCCTGTCCATCACCTGCAGGGTTGCCATTCTTGTGACTATTGGATCCTGTCAAAATTCATTAATACCAATGACTACAATGTGTACTCCTTGATTTGAGGGTACAACTTGTTAGGCAGTCACTAACAAACCTGTGGCTCTCATTTCATGATGGAATTGGAATTTTAGAAATTTATTTATGCAGAGTGAGGAACTTATGAATCTAGAGAAAAAAAGCCCAAAGTACAGAGAAGACCCAACAAGCAAGACTAGCCACATGATGGCAGATTCAAGAATTGTAGGTGGGACATTGGTAGCACACACCCCTCAATGTTGGCCTCCAAGTTGGCAGTTACAGAAACCGAAAACATTCTATATGCAACCAGTTGATTGCTTAAGGGCTTATGCGACTCATGGTGTTGCAAGAACAAATTGATGATGATGATTATAGGCAGATGAAGATTCCCATTTTTATCCTCCGGCAAACACGACCACATTTTCACCGTTTCCCTACATTTCACTTTACCTTTTGTAAACCTTCTCACCAAAGACAAGTATTCTTTTGTCTATCTACTACTTGGAGATTTTTGCGATTCCTTTTCACTAATTTTAAAGTATTTTCTAATGGTCAACTGACGTTTCGTGTTTGCCGTAAACGAGGATCTTAAACTCTCTAATGACCACACCATGCTTCTCTTCAAGACACATGACATGCAAACAGGGAAAAGAAAGAAAATAGAACAATAATAAGCAGTGTAATTTACCTGTCCATTGCACATGTAGCAAGTCATTTGATTTAATCTTGAGCCTGTTTGGAATAAAGTCGTACTCGACAGCTGGATATGTCTGCACAATGTTACCTCTCTTTCCCCTCACATTCAAGTTATAGATATTTTTGTCTTCAGGTACTTTGTTAGCGTCACGGCTTCGTAACTTGAACAGATGTGACCTATCCTGGAAAGTACGACCATATTGGGCAGTGTTGATGGCTAGACGAAGTGGTTGCATACCAGCACCAACATCAACTACTGGATTTTGTTGGACTGGCGAGATCTTCATTGCCCCTCTGTATAATAGACAAGATACAAAAGTTGGCATTAAAACTAAATGAGGTGCCAGAATTTCTAAGAAACAAAAAAGCTCTTTCTTTGCTTTATACAGCATGCCACAAGCCATGAAAACAATAATTAAAGTGTAAAGACTTTGTGTAAAAGCAAGGACCTACATAGGTAAGGCTTTTCTCACACTCCTTGAGTGTTTTTGGCATTTCCTTAGTGCAAACTATTTGTTTTATTATAGAAAAAGACAAGTCATGTTGCAGTTTTCAAGGTTATTTTCTAACACTTTCATTGCACAACAGACCATGCTCTGTTAACTAATACAGTACAATTATCAACCAATGGAACATTATCGCATAGCAGCCATGTTGACTGGTACAATAGATTTCCCCATAGCCTCTCATTCAAGTAATTCAGAATGAAGTTGTGGGACTGGTGTGGTTAAATAACAATAAACATGCTGCCATGTGGCAAGGTATGTGTGGAAGGGTGTCAACTATATGCTTACTAATAGAATATTTATGACAGTTTACTTTAAATTATTTAAGCTTTCTTACAGGTTCTGGTTTGAAGAAGCATCAGTCTTCCATGGATCATAGTCATCTGTTGAGATGTTATACCTAATAGAGATATAGGTAAGCCAGAAATCCATCAGTTTTCTTATTGACATTAGAATATAGCTTCTTTTTTTCAATATTTACTTTTTGTACCCCCTCTCYGCAGCCCTCTCCCCAGGGACCTTTGACTTGTAACCAATCTTCCTCAGCCAATCGACATGGACAGACAGACAGACAGTGATCAAGGGAAAAAGAGGGACTGCTCACAGTCTAGAGTTGATTTTCAGCCTTTCTTATTCCTTAACCTACCTTATCCTCAGAATACATCTCTGATCTTTACCAGATGGGAAGCTTGGAAGAGTCCAGGTATAGTTCAGTGGAACACCCTCTCTACCATTACCAAGGTGGTTAACTCTAGTCCATCCAGCTTGCTCGCAGTCAGGCTGAGGCAATCTTACCAAGCACTCCTTATTAACCATGCCATGCCGTCGTCCAAAGAAATAAGGTTTACCCTTTGATTGGCATGTCTTCTCATCGAAGGGAGCTATCTCTAGATAGTTGTCAAATTCCAGCCAGCTTCCACCATTGTCTACACAATCCTTCTGGTTGTTATACTTGGACCAGTGCTTCGCTTCACCTCCAGAATACTTTTCAATACACTCAGCTGTGTATTTCAAAATGATTAAAAGTAAGAAGATAATCAAACAAACCAACATTAAAATAAGAATGTTGTTCATCTCCTTTATATATCAGATCACTGGTCACACACAAACAGCCAAAGGTTTGAATTATTTCAAAGATTTTGAAGCAGCTATGTCTCGTGATTTTAAACCCTGATTAAACGATCCTGCTCGTTCATTAAACAGTACATAAACATTATCCTACATATTGTGTTTTGCTTCGTGATACTAACACTGCCCATGTCATACCTTTAGGTTTTACGTTAAAGCTCTGTGTTTTGTAGTAACTACATCTTGATGGATCTGTTGTCAGTATAGCAATGTCTTTCCAGTCTGTTGGGTGCCAGTATGGATAATAATCATGCTCCTCAGGACACTCATAACCACGCCTTGTGCCAGCAGGGTTCTGGCGGGTGTAGATGCTCTGGTCACCCTTGAGTTTTTGGTCAGCAGTGAAAAGACCTTCAAACAATACAATGGAATACATGTTAGCAAGAAGGTGAGAATCCATTTGTTACAGTCATTTAGTTGTTTGGTTTTACTTAACATCATTTCTCATCTTATACAGAATAATAATGATAATAAGGGTCTTTATTAAATACTTTAAACAGACGTTAAAGCTTACTAAAATGATAATTATATATGAATAAACTAATTACAATTGCAATAAATATATAAAATATATACTACAATAAGATATACATAAAAAAATAAATGTTCATCAGCAATCATACATTTTCAATAGCATTCTTTTTGGCAAAAAAAATATTTTGGATCTCATTATCAGCTCCAGATGGGGATCAAACACTGACATGTGCTTCCATGCAGAAAGAATAGTATTCAAAGTTCATGTAACAGACCTCAAGTAAAACAAAACAATAGACCCCTTGCAGCACTTAGAAATGATAGCTCAATTACAACACTCGTTACACTCGCGAGCCAAACGAGCCAAGGCCACTGGTTCCATTTTGAGTGAGTGATACTTTCATGAATATTCCATTATGCATCACTTGGGAGTGACAATGGCCACTCGTTACTCATACTCGTGAGTGGATGGTACTTTACTTGGATCCAGTACTGTAAAGTTCCAATTCTCAGGAGATTGAAATTCTTTTGTTTTGTCCTCCAAATTTAAGCTTGTTTGACGTCACATGTAAGGAGTCTAGTGATATACCTTATGGAAATTCTGAAAATACAATCACATTTGCTATAACTTCGTTATTTTAAGTAGTTTAAGTTAAGTTTACCTTTGTTCCTGTTTCGTTGCTGGCATTTATCATACCACTCCCATGATTCAAACAACACCCTGTCATTTCGGACATTACCATTCCTACGTGCCTCATACTGTGCTTTTGTTTCTGCAGATCCCTTTCTGTTCGCAGTAAAAGCCTGGGTATTGGTATTCGCACCGTTTCTCATTGTGGATTGTTTTCGGGTTTGAACATCTTCCTGGCACATATACTGTAGCACAACCTGGCAGTTCATTTTATGTGGGTCATTCTTTTCGTTCCCACCACAACCATGCTGATTGGTCCATTCCATTGTCAGGTATGTCTTACCAGAACTTTTTCTGCTGCTCTGGAAATATGCCTACAATTTTTATAAGCAGACATTTAGAAAAACATAGAATTCAAACAGTATATTTGTTAAATAGTACGAACTCATGGGAGAGTCGGGGGGGGGGGGGGTAGACTAATAGACTATGCAGTCTGTAGTAGCACTAATTTGTACTAAAAAGTATACCCTTCTTATACTAATAAATAACTATCCCCACCCCCCACCGTCACCCCTGTCAGATCCCCCACTGGTAAAAGATGAAAGCTAAGCTAAAAGAAATTATTCAAAAGCTTCAGGCTCAAGGAAAATTTTGTATATAAAAATATCTTCAAGAAAAGAATATATATTTTACCATGTTGTATTGTCCGTCCTCGTTCCTGAAGGCCTGATTCGTCTTGTCGCCAACATTATATCCACCGCGATTATTGTTCTGAACAACAATAACAAACACTATCTAAGTATTGTGCAATGACTAGCATTTTAGCACTTTCAATAACCCTGAAATATCGGGACAATGTATCTAATTGATATTCATAGTTTTACTAATTTAAATTGAAACTTAGAGTCACTTTGATAAAACTTTTAGTAAGATACTTGTCATTATTTAATGGCTTTCAGATATACAGTACATACTTTAGGAATTTATACTTTAGTACATTCTCGCATAAGTAAATAGTTTGTTCGAGATTGAGAGCAGTTCAAACGATAGTCTGTCAATTCAAAGTCCGTACCTGAGAATCAAAAGCTCTGTTAGCATTTGCTCTGTTAGCACTTCGTTCGTTGAGTCGATTGTTGGATCCTCTTGGGTTATGGAGGTAAACATCTGCTAAAGTGACAGCTACCAAAGTAGCCAACATCACGAAACACACTGCACCCTTCATTCTAGATACGAACCAAAAGAAATACTGCTAATATGATATATACTCAACTATATACACCAGAGATAACACTTAAAAAAAAAGAATGAGAGAGATTTTTGGTTAGTTAAAACTCATTTTCCGTCTCAGTAAAGTATCCTTGCACAACTGTCAGGGGTTATAATATACTTCTTTTATCGTTCTCCATATATGGAGAATCTAGGATTTGGGGCAATACTTCCTGTAGAGCTAATTTTATACATGACGTCACTCGCTGATGAGCCGCTAAAAGGATGAAGTTGGAGCAAAATAAAGCAAATATTTGTAAGAAAAACCCATTCAAAGACTATTTATTCATCATGTAGTTGAAAAATGTGGTCTTTTTGTGAATATTTACTTAGAAAAAAATTACTAATTGAGCTCCCTTTCAGACTTAAACTCGATGTCCGGAATCATGACAGTTTTCTTTCGTTTTTCTTTCTGGTTTTCCAGGCTTTTGGAACACTTTATTCATCGTTTACTACACATTGTGACTCGTACAAATACGAAATAACAAATTAAATGATTAGGTCGAAGCAAAAAATTAATAGGATTTCAGTAAGCAAGCGGTAGTCGGAACGACATATATCCCAGTAATACCCAGTAATCTACCCAAGTTAGGATAACCTACTAATGTCGTTTACAAGCCTTTTCCACTTGCGTCATTATTGCAGGATACAAATAAAGCGGAGAGTTCACCTTCGCGTTTTGGTGAAAAGGTAATCTGCATTCCAAAAACAACTTTGATGTGGTTTTTTGGTAAAATCTTCGCGTATCGGGGCGGATCGGTTTTACATCGAACTTAATTTAACGATCAATTCAAATTTGTTTGTTCTTACCTCGGCTTCTGGTCTTCGCAGAGCAAGCCAATATCTTCCCAGTATGGATCCGTAAACTCAAATGAACTGGTTAAAACTAAATGAGCCTTTTTAATGTAACCCTTTTGTTACGAGAATGTAGCTTCTTGTCTCTGATTGGATAATGGAGTTAAACAGTTTTAAAAGTCATGGTTTTAGGTGGGAAAGACCATTAACACTAGAAAAGCTGTACAAATGTTACAATGAATCTTCGGGAGGTGCTAATTATCATGTTATGTGCGATAAAAACTGTTATTTTACAACCATAAGTTTATTTTTTGAAGCTGTTTTAATTTTTCGACCTTTGTAGTACAATAGACATTTTATCATCTCAAGGGAAAACTGAAGAAGTTTTCTCACCTACTAATGATCAGTTAGAATACGAAGCTCATTCCAGAATTTTTTGTTTTTGTTTCGCATCGTTCGAGCGCTTAAGATCATTTAAAATGAGTTGTACCCGTATATTTACATAGAAAAAAACCTATTGTAAGATTTCGATAGAATCTTTCATTATACAAACAAGAAAATCTACCTTTTTTGTTGAGAAATGAAGTGTTTTTACGCAACAATGAGAAATAATAACCTTTTATTGACCCCACACATGTATCAATGCTTTTCAAGGGCTTGGCTTCAGTTGTTCATTTTTGATCTTATATAATTTAAAAGGCCTCAAATTAAAGATCTCTTTAGAGAGTTGAAATTTAAGATCTTTTTTAAGTCATATAAGGGATCAAAAAAAAAAAAAAAAAAAAAAAAAAAAAAAAAAAGACGCTTATATCTGGCTTGATAAATAGTTCTATTTTTTGAATTATGATAAAATTCTGTCATCACATTCTTACGGGAAATGTGAAAAAATATATATAATAAAATAAAAAATGGCAGCCATGAATGCTTTTTTCTTGTGCGCACCGCGTCGTAAACCTTGCCACACCAAAGGTCCAAATAGTCAGAATCACAAGGGCAAAAAAATGTTACGATCAAAATTAGAATCACTCATTGTTGCTAATCACATTTTTCATATTGAGTTGGTAACATTTTTTAATGATTAAAAACAATAATATACTTCTTTAGTCGAGAAAGTACCAAAATTATAAAGGCTTTGGTCGTGCCTACTTTCGATATATTTATGAGTCGTGCCCTGACTTTGATAAGCCGGGAGGTTGTTTCAGAATACTTGGATATAATTTGAACTTGAAGGTTTAAACAACGAAAGAAAGAAAGAAAGAAAGAAAGAAAGAAAGAAAGAAAGA